>CAUYUJ010015926.1:553509-651009 GCA_963575745.1 Prorocentrum cordatum | reverse complement strand
CGCATGCGTCACCCACACCCATTTCGGCACACCCCTCACACGTTTCGTGGCTCCATAGGGAACTCCACCGAAGGCCCCAGTGCTGCCGCCCGCATGCGTCACCCACATCCAATTCGGCACACCCCTCACACGTTTCGTGGCCCCATAGGAGCTCCGCCGAAGGCCCCAGTGCTGCCGCCTGCATGCGTCACCCACACCTCATTCGGCACACCCCTCACACGTTTCGTGGCCCCATAGGGAGCCCCACCGAAGGCCCCAGTGCTGCCGCCCGCATGCGTCCCGCACACCCAATTCGGCACACCCCTCACACGTTTCGTGGCCCCATAGGGAGCTCCGCCGAAGGCCCCAGTGCTGCCGCCCGCATGCGTCACCGCACACCCAATTCGGCACACCCCTCACACGTTTCGTGGCCCCATAGGGAGCTCCGCCGAAGGCCCCAGTGCTGCCGCCCGCATGCGTCACGCACACCCATTTCGGCACACCCCGCACACGCTTCGTCGCTCCATAGGGAGCTCTACCGAAGGCCCCAGTGCTGCCGCCCGCATGCGTCACCCACACCCAATTCGGCACACCCCTTACACGCTTCGTGGCCCCATAGGGAGCTCCGCCGAAGGCCCCAGTGCTGCCGCCCGCGTGCGTCACGCGCACCCAACTCGGCACACCCCTCACACGTCTCGTGGCCCCATAGTGAGCTCCGCCGAAGGCCCCAGTGCTGCCGCCCGCATGCGTCACGCACGCCCACTTCGGCACACCCCTCACACTCTTCGTGGCCCCATAAAGAGCTCCGCCGAAGGCCCCAGTGCTGCCGCCCGCATGCGTCACGCACACCCAATTCGGCACACCCCTCACACGTCTCGCTGCCCCATAGGGAGCTCCGCCGAAGGCCCCAATGCTGCCGCCCGCATGCGTCACGCACGCCCAATTCGGCGCACCCCTCACACGTTTCGTGGCCCCATAGGGAGCTCCGCCGAAGGCCCCAGTGCTGCCGCCCGCATGCGTCACGCACACCCAATTCGGCACACCACTCACACGCTTCGTGGCCCCATATGGAGCTCCGCCGAAGGCCCCAGTGCTGCCGCCCGCATGCGTCACGCACACCCAATTCGGCACACCCCTCACACGTTTCGTTGCCCCAAAGGAAGCTCCACCGAAGGTCCCGTTGGGTGTGCCCGCATGCTTTTGGTCGCGGCTCCAAGGAAAAACCCAAGGAGCGGGGACAACGTCCGGGGCGCGGTACATTGTAAATTTGCGAATCCTGCCGTCAAGAATTGTCAACAAACGCTCCCAAATGGTCAGAAAATGCTAAAACAATCGTCCCCAGACTATTTTTCCCAACCATCCTGTGGTGTTGGGTCCTCGTTTTGAAGAGACCGTGCCCCGCGTTCCTCCTCATCCTCATCCTCCTCCTCCTCTCCTCATCCTCCCTCCCCCCCCTCCGCGTCAGCCACACCCAATTCGGCACACCCCTCACACGCTTCCTGGCCCCATAGAAGCTCCGCCGAAGGCCCCATTGCTGCCGCCCGCATGCGTCACCCACACCGAATTCGCCACACCCCTCACACGTTTCGTGGCCCCATAGGAGCTCCGCCGAAGGCCCCAGTGCTGCCGCCCGCATGCGTCACGCACACCCAATTCGGCACACCCCTCACACGTTTCGTGGCCCCATAGGAGTTCCGCCGAAGGCCCCAGTGCTGCCGCCCGCATGCGTCACCCACACCCAATTCGGCACACCCCTCACACGCCTCGTGGCCCCATAGGTGCCCCGCCGAAGGCCCCAGTGCTGCCGCCCGCATGCGTCACCCACACCCAATTCGGCACACCCCTCACACGTTTTCGTGGCCCCATAGGAGCTCCGCCGAAGGCCCCCCAGTGCTGCCGCCCGCATGCGTCACGCACACCCAATTCGGCACACCCCTCACACGTTTCGTGGCCCCATAGGGAGCTCCACCGAAGGCCCCAGTGCTGCCGCCCGCATGCGTCACCACACCCAATCCGGCACACCACATCACGCGCTTCGTGGCCCCATAGGGAGCTCCACCGAAGGCCCAGTGCTGCCGCCCGCATGCGTCCCGCACACCCAATTCGGCACACCCCTCACACGTTTCGTGGCCCCATAGGGCTCCACCGAAGCCCCAGTCTGCCGCCCGCATGCGTCACCCACACCCAATTCGGCACACCCCTCACACGTTTCGTGGCTCCATAGGGAGCTCCACCGAAGGCCCAGTGCCCGCGCCCGCATGCGTCACCCACACCCATTTCGGCACACCCCTCACACGTTTCGTGGCTCCATAGGGAGCTCCACCGAAGGCCCCAGTGCTGCCGCCCGCATGCGTCACCCACATCCAATTCGGCACACCCCTCACACGTTTCGTGGCCCCATAGGAGCTCCGCCGAAGGCCCCAGTGCTGCCGCCTGCATGCGTCACCCACACACAATCCGGCACACCCCTCACACGTTTCGTGGCCCCATAGCAGAAGCTCCGCCGAATGCCCCAGTGCTGCCGCCCGCATGCGTCACGCACACCCAATTCGGCACACCCCTCACACGTTTCGTGGCCCCATAGGAGCTCCGCCGAAGGCCCCAGTGCTGCCGCCCGCATGCGTCACGCACACCCAACTCGGCACACCCCTCACACGCTTCGTGGCCCCATCGGGAGCTCCGCCGAAGGCCCCAGTGCTGCCGCCCGCATGCGTCACGCACACCCAATTCGGCACACCCCTCACACGTTTCGTGGCCCCAAAGGGAGCTCCACCGAAGGTCCCGGTGGGTGTGCCCGCATGCGTCCCGCACACTCATTTCGGCACACCCCTCACACGCTTCGTGGCCCCATAGGGAGCTCCACCGAAGGCCCCAGTGCTGCCGCCCGCATGCGTCACCCACACCCAATTCGGCACACCCCTCACGCGCTTCGTGGCCCCATAGGAGCTCCACCGAAGGTCCCAGTGGGTGTGCCCGCATGCGTCCCGCACACACATTTCGGCATGCACTTCACACGTTTCGTGGCCCCATAGGGAGCTCCACCGCAGGCCCCAGTGGGTGTGCCCGCATGCGTCCCGCACACCCATTTCTGCACACCCCTCACGCGTTTTGTGACCCCTCACACGTTTCGTGGTCCCATAGGGAGCTCCACCGAAAGCCCCAGTGGGTGTGCCCGCATGCGTCCCGCACACCCATTTCGGCACACCCCTCGCACGTTTCGTGGCCCCGTAGGGGGCTCCACCGAAAGTCCCAGTGGGTGTGCCCGCATGCGTCCCGCACACACCCATTTCGGCACACCCCTCACGTGTTTCGTGGCCCCATAGGAGCTCCACCGAAGGTCCCAGTGGGTGTGCCCGCACGCGTCCCGCGCACCCATTTCGGCACACCCCTCACACGCTTCGTGGCCCCATAGGGAGCGCCACCGAAGAAGCTATTCACAACTGCGGCATTCACAATTGCATATGGCTGGGTCCTTCGCCAGGATCATTTTAACTACTGTTGGATCTCCCTCCTGTAGAGGGACCCAAGCCGCCCCAGGCCCCGCGGCGCTCCCGCGCGAGGGCGGCCGCCGAGGCTCGCGCCCGCCGCGGGCGCGCTGCGGCTGCTCCGCGCCGTCTCCCCGGCGGCCCGCTGCCGAGGGGCGCGGCGGGGAGCCCTCCTTGATGGGCCCAGTTTCCATCACCACTGCCATAGGCAGGAGAGGGAGGAGGAGGAGGAGGAGGAGGAGGAGGAGGAGGAGGAGGAGGAGGAGGACCTCCTCATCCTCCTGTCTCCCCCTTTCCTACATGTGGTAGTGGTGGCGGAACATTTGCCCATCCTTACCCTGCTGCTCCTTCAAGTCCCCTGCGCGAGTGCGCGAGCCGCTTCCTCTGCCCTTCTTCTCGCGACCCTGATGTCCTTCCGCTGCCTGGCGATCTCCTGCCGGCTCCTCTGCTTGCCGTCCTGCTTCCTCTGCTGTCGGGAGCCTCGCTCGATCAGCTCCCTCGCGCCCCTCGGGCTGCCCGGTGCTGCTTGCGCAGCGCTCCCAGCCTGCTTTGTGCGCGGCCTGGTTGTCTCCTGCGAGCTTCTCCGCCTGGAGCCAGCCTTCTGCCCCGCTGCCCTCTGGATGCCCGCTTCTATCTCCGCGGCGCTCTCTTCCTGCGTAGGGATGTGCTCGCTGCCCACTGCTGTTCGCTCGTCACCCTCTTTCTGAGTGGGAGCCCTCTGGATGCCCACTGCTGTCTGAGCGGCGACCTCTTGCTGCATGGGAGCCCTCTGGATGCCCACCGCGGTCTGCGCGGCACCCTCCTGCATGGGAGCCCTTTGGATGCCCACTGCTGTCTGCGCGGCGGCCTTCGTCGTCGTTATATTACTATTCCTCTTCGTCTTGCTCGTCATCCTGACTGTGCGATTGACTGTCCCCTCCCACCAATACTTCATTGTGAGTCTGGCGATCACCTTCGCCACCAGCTCGGGATCTTCATACTGGGGCGCCAGATGATCCCGCCAGCGCTGCAGCTTCTTGACGGAGATGGACGCTGGCTTCCAATCACGCACAAACGCCACAGGGAGCTGAGAGTAGACCGTGTCCAGACCAGGCGTACTCTGCACGATTGGGATAGCACCAGAGGCGATGGCCATGAAAGCCCTTGGGCTGGGGTCAAGGCCACCGCCGTGAGGGCAAAGGACGAAAGAGTGATTCTGCCACCAAGCAGCAAACTGATTGCTAAACATCTCGCCTCGAAGCTCAGAGAAGTCTCCCCATGGGCCGCCTGGCCTGCAGTTTTTGAGCGCGTTGACCCTGTCGGTGAACTGGCCCCCGGCGGCTTCCTTATGATGCCTGCCATTGCAGCTCAGAGTGAGCGGCCTTTGCGACAGAGGCACCAGCCATCCAGCCTTGATTACCGACCACCACTCCTGACTGCAATCCTGATTTGCTTGTCCTGCAATCTCGCAGTTGGGCGTGTAGAATCCAGTCGGAATCCCAGCGAGCTTTTTGTGGAATCTAGAATCGTCGAAATTCTCTGTCACCCACCGCTCGATCAGAGAATTGTTCAGCAGCCTGGCAAAAGTCTGCAACTCTTCACGCGTGCGATTCTCAAATCTGCAGTCGCGCTGCTGTGGAATTGTCCTGTCTTGCGACGTGGTGAGGACCACGACCGGCTTATCGATGTAGGGAAACACCTCGTAATTGAGTAAGCGGATCATCATTTTCAAGTCCAACCTCAAGTCCAAGAAAACAGTCCTTGGGGGCGAGCGGAGCCTCACGATTTGCAGGGGGAAGCGCGGGCCAGCCATGTTCTGTATAAACAGCCAATCGCACATAGCCGCTATGGATACCAACGGCTTGTCCCGAAAAGCCGACGCGTTCTGATACGATAGCCTCGCGTGAAGCAGTTGCGGCTCTGGTTTAGGATACATCTCTTCAAGCCACGCCTGCACATGTCGGCGCGGTATGTGATTTGTGATCGGGCTGGTGACTGCCGCAGCCGACCTCGTACACCTGATCGTTAAATTCATACACCATCCACTCACGACGTCGCCGATACGTTTCACGCAAACTCGACTGCCGTACGCAAACACATGGAATTCGTCTGTCGATCTAGGCAAATCTCTGTTGAGCCTTGATCCGTGCTGGGCAGCGTCAACGTCACAACTGACTGATGATGTAGCGTTTACACACTTGTTGTTCTCCAGGCTTGTTCCAATGTTGACGACGACTTGGTCGGATGCCATGTCACTGGTGCTGGTCGTGGTGCCGGTCGTGGTGCTGGTACTGGTGCTGGTACTGGTGCTGGTACCGGTGCTGGCTTCAGCCCTGGTAGCGCCCAGCCCCTCATTGACAGTACCGCTGCTCGCCAGTCGTTCAGCGGTCGTGCCTGCTACTGCGGTAGATGCCGCTGGGAACTGCTCCGTCGGAGCTGGCTCTGTCAAGCGGACTCCGTGCGCCAACCTGAACGGGTCGCTCATGATAACATAAGAGGTAACATTGGCGAAGACAAGGAGCAAGACGGACAGAAGAGCCACGCACTTTGGCGCAACCACTGCCAATGTCCCATCCAGGCAGAGGACACATAAAAAACGGGCCTTGTGCGAGATGGCATGGCGACCTCACGCCGCGGCTTACGCGGGCCGCCAACGCGGCACGCCACATTGGAGACGAGGGCGCTTACGCGCGACGTTACGCGGGCAGCTTACGCGCTAATGTCGGTGAACCCAGACCCCCGACGTCATGATTTTTTCATGATGTCGACCCCCGGAAGGTCCAGACCCATTTCCCGGGTATGGCTTTTCATTTTGACTCTTTTTAAGACGGTCCCGAGGCCCGGTACGGGCCCCCAGAGGCCGAAAATAGCGAAAAACCTCCCGTCGTGATTTTCTCATGACTCGAGGGGGTCTGGGAATGCTGGTGAAGGCGACTCCGTTTTCCTGCGTCGCTCATATGATCTCCGCGCCACACGGGGTGGAAGTGCTAGGCCCTTGATCCCATCGTGGCCACAGAAGACTCCAGGCGCCCCATTCCTCTGTGCCAGCAGTAGGGGGCAGGGAGTGGAAGGGCAGCGGCAGGGGAGGAGGAGAAGGAGGAGGAGGAGGATGCAGGTCGCGCTTACATCTTGCTTCAAGGGGCTCACGGGGCCGCCATTTTCCACCGAGGGGCCAGAACACGATATGTTGGAATCAACAACCAACTGTGATCTCAGCGAAAAAATGGGAAGGCAGCAAAGAAGATTCGGCCAGCAATCGACAGAGCACAAGCTTCACAACAGCACCGTTCGCCTGAGAATGGGCGGAAGCACCACAACATATCGGGAGGTGAAGGGGACGGAGGAGGTAGACTTGAGCCGCAATCCAGCGGCCATGACTCACGCGCGCACAGCAATGCCCTTCGCAGAAGATCGCTCTGCAGGGCGCGCTTACATCTTACCTCTAGGGGCTCACGGGACCTCCTTTTTCCCCCGAGGGGCCAGAATACGATGTGTAGGAATCGACAGCCAGCTGAGATCTCAGTGAATTGGGAAGGCAGCGCGGAAGATTCGGCCTCGAGCAGCAATCGACAGAGCACAGGTTTCACAACAGCACCGGATCCCATTCTATGCCCTTGCCGCAGGCCGTACTTCAGAGGCAGAGAAAAGAAATCAATGGCCAGCAATTTCGTTCAAACGTTTGGCTTCGATAGCCCCTGAGGCGAGCTGTAGAGTCATGGCACGGCCCCGCATTTTGGCCAGAGGTTTGGCCCCGGTGCCGTTCGCGAGAGCGGCCCGCTGAGCGAGGGTGAACGCGCCGTTTCGTGGGGGGGCTCTCCGTCGGTGGCACGGGAAACGACAGCGGCGCCGAGGTGGGGCCATTCGTGCTTGACGCGGGAGGCGCCGAAAGGGGAGTGGCTGAGCAAGCGTCTCCACTAGTGATGGTGGCCTGCCGGTACCACCGCCGTTTTAAATAAGCAGGAACACGGGCAGTCCCACGGAACGCAACCCTGGGCTGCTTCGACACCTACGGTTTGGCAAACAAGGACTAAGAGGTGAGGAGAGATCTCTCGGGCCTTGTGGTGGCTTTGACGGGGAGGTCCTGCAGGATGACGGCCATGACGGCCAGACGGGGGAGGCCAGACGGGACCACGAGACTCCTGCATCGGTGCATGTCGACCAGGAGACCGGCAGCGTGAGCGGCCCAAGGGAGGGCGATGCATGCCCGTCGGGCCTGTGGGCCACCGCAGGCGAGGCAGGCCAGGTCGTCCACGTACGTACATGGGGCGCTCCCCAGAGGCGCAGTTGGCGACCGCGTCAATGATGGGGTCGTACCCCATGCTCCACAGGAGGGAGGAGGCAGTTGACAGAGCGGAGTAGTCTCCTGATGGGGCCGATGAAGCGACCTTTGCGTGTCTGAACGTGTTGGTTGGAAATCAAAGCGTCAATGGCGTGCTGCATCCAGGCCGGCATCTGCCACTGGTAAAGGAGTCGGCCCATCCACTGGAGGGAGATTCTCTCGAAGGCCTTGTTCTGGTCGCAGAAAACAACGGCAGTCATCACCATCGTCATCATCGCCATCGTCGTCATCATCGTCAATATCGTCACCTGAATTATCAACATAATCATCCTCATCATCGCCATCGTCATCATTATCGTCGTCGTCGTCGTCGTGATCGTCGTCATCGTTATCGTCATCATCATCGTCATCCTCTTCATCATCCGCCCACCCCTGCATCACAATCACCATAAACAGCATCGCCACCATTATTATCAGCATCGGCGTTATCATTCTGACCATCAGCAGCATCATCATAATGATCGTCGGCATCACCATCCTCAACGGCATCACCGTCATCGTCATCATGATCGTCAGCATCACCACCATCATCATCATGACCATCACTCACATCACGATCACCATCATCAACATCATCATCATCAGCAACATCATCATCATTCCCACTGTCAACATCATCATTATAATATTCTTCCTCCCTCCTCTTCCTCCTCCTCCTCCTCCTCATCATCATCATTATCGTCGTCGTCAACTTCATAATAGTCGTCATCATCGTCATCATTTTCGTCATCGTCGTCTCCGAAGCTCCCCCGCCGAACTCGAGGATATCTCCGCAGCGCCTTGCATGCCGCGTGAGCAGTATTGGGGATTTAGGTTGTGGGCCTCTGGCCGCCCTGCATAATCATCATTGTCATTATCACCAGCGTCTGGAAGCCTTGCGGGGCCCTTTCGGCGCCTTTTGGAGGCCCCTTGGAGCTTCCTGGGGGCCTCTCGAGGCCTCTTGCGGACTCCTGGGGGCCTCTTGGGAGCTTCTGGTGGGCGAGGGCTCGAAATGTCAGTTCGTGTTCCCCATCTGGGGCTCCTCTTGGAGTGTTCTGGGAGCTCTTTTGGGCCGTCTTGGAAGCTTCCTGGGCCGTCTTGGGGCCCTCTTGGGCTGTCTCGGTGGTCTCTTGGGGGCCTCTGGGCTCGTCTTGAGGCGATCTTTCGGGCCTCTTGGGCCGCCTTGGAGCGTCTGGAAGCCGAACTAGGGAGAACGCCCAAACCCTTCAAAACCCACTAAAAATCAGTGATAATTTCCTATTGGGCCCCTCCCGAGAGTGCTGTCGGAGACCTGCTGGGACGCTTTGGCAGCTTTTTAACCGTCTTGGAGTGCTCCCGGGCCGCTTCGGACCTCTCTTGAGCTGTCCTGAGGGCGTCCTGGAGCCATTTTAGAGGGTCCTGGGAGCCTCCCGGCGTCTCCGGCGGGGGGGTGACCACAGCCACTGGGCAAAGTGAGGCCCCCCCCTGGTCCAGGACCCCCTCCCCATACACATATACATATACATCTACATATACATATACATATACATATGCATATACATATACATATACATATGCATATACAAATACATATGCATAAACATATACATATACATATGCATATACATATACATATACATATACATATACATGTACATATGCATATACATATACATACACACATACATACATACACACATACATACACACATACATACATACATACATACATACATACATACATACATACATACATATACATACATATACATACATACATGCATACATACACACATACACACATATATACACACATATATATATATGTATATATTTATATATATATATATATAGAGAGAGAGAGAGAGAAACATACGTAAACACATGTAGGATTGTGTACACAGGAGAAAAAGAATCTATAGAAACATACGTACGTCGTCCAAGGCGCCTCGGAAGGCGCAGAATACTCCTCCAAAGCGCGGAATCATGTTCCCGGACCGCCTTCCGGGAACATGATGGGGACGACCTCCTCAGGGCCTCCACTGGGCCTCTCGAGACTCTCGGAGGCCTGTTGGGCTCTCCGGGAGGCGTCTTGGGGCGCGCTCAGGGCCATTTTGGGGCATCTTGGGGGCCTCTTGGGGGCCTCCGGGGAGGCTCTTGGGGCCTCTTTGGGGCCTCTTGGGGCCTCGCGGGGCCCTTTTGGGGCCCGCTGGGCTCGCTTAGGCAGTCTTGAAGCCCTGTCGGGGCTCTCCTGGGACCGTATTGGGCGGTTCCTTGGCCATCTTGGGGCTTTCCTGGGCCGTCTTGGGACGTTTTTGGGGGTCTCATGGGCCGTCTTGGGGCGGTCTTGGGGGCATCTTCGCCCGTCTTGGAGCGGTTTTGGGAGACTGTTGGACGGTCTTGGAGCGTCGGAACTCCGAAAAAGCGAGAAAGCCAAAAACATCGGAAAAACAACAAAAAAAAACAATGAGTTTGACTTGTTGGCGCTCTCTTGGGAGGCCTCTTGGGATGCCTTCGGGGCCTCATGGAGTTCTCTTGGAACGTCTTCGGGCCTTCCTGGCCATTCCTGAAGCTATCTATGCGCGTTTTGGAGCGTTCGCGGGCCGTCTTGGGCGGTCTCGAACTGTTCCTGGCGGTTCCAGGGGCCGTTCGGGACGCTTCGGACGCTCCCAGGGGCGCCCTGCACCCCCCATGGAGATTACAGGTAGCGCCCCAGGCCGCCCCTGGGCCATACTCCAGTGTATATATATATATATATATATACACATATATATATATATATATATATATGTATATATATATATATATATATATATATATATATATTCCCACTGGCAGAAGCGCAGAGCGGACTCCCTCCCAGACGTGCCTGGATGGAAGAGCGCCGCGCGTGCCCCCCGGAAAGACGATGCTGGCAGCTAGCCGCTTGACGTCTCGTCGTCGTCCTCCTCCTTCCCCACATCCACCTCCTCCCGGGATCAAGAAAGTCGCCTCCCCTCTCTCGCGGCCTCCTTGAGCAGCCTGACGTGGTCCGCACGGTCGAAAGACAATTCTTCGCCCCTGTGTGTGGGAAGGTGATGTAATGTGAGATGATGCCTATACATTGATATGCCACAATTCCACCAATAAAACCTTGGTGTCCCCACCCGCCTTGTCTCGTAATTCTTGACTCGAAGTGTGTCGCGATGAATGCAAATGTCTGCAATGGAGTCGGAAGGTTGCGCCGTAATGACCTCGGCGATCAGCATTCGCCGCCGTTGTTCGCAATGCTCGCTGACGGGTAAGATTTCCTCAACAAGCCGGAAGGCACGGTCGTTGGCCCGTGCTCTGTCCCCCCATCTGTCGGCGACCTCGTTGGCACGGCGAAGAACATACTCATTAGTGTTCGCCCTGCTGACGTATGTTGCCTGGAGTTTGAGAATGTGCCGCAGGCCTTTTAGCTGGAATGCGTCAAGTTTCTTTTTGAGTGAATCACTTACCTGCACAGACCCTAGCCCGTAGATGAGTTTCGAGCGCGCTACAGCGTCATGCACACTTAGCTTGAGCCTTACGCTGCAATCGTAATGTTTCCAGAACTCCCCGAGTCTCTTCTAGGTGACATAACGATCGGAGGTCCGTCCACCTCCCTGACAGGGTCGCCTCTATCGTAAAACATGCAGCCCAGATATTTGGACTCACTGTGCGGGGGCACGTGTTGGCCGTTTCTGAAAGTAATGACGTCGCGACCCACTACGCACAAGGCCTCACATTTGCTTCTGTTCAGTACCATGCCGTACTTGTCGCCCTCCCTCTCGATTGCGTGGAGAAGTTGTTGCAAGGCCTCGTTGTCCTCCGAGAAAATTATGGCGTCGTCCGCATAGAGAACCTCATCCAGTAAGGCGTCCAAAACCCTGTGTTGACTAAGCGTTTCACGAAGCCCCGGCGTGCTGTGGACGACCCTATACATGACAGTCATAACGATGAAGAATAGATATGGAGACAAAGAACAGCCTTGTCAGATGCCCGTGTGTTGGCGGTGCCAGGTCGAGCTTCGGCCCTCCATTTCAACGTGGAACTGTGGATTCTTGTATGCTTCTTGCGTGAGCCGAATGAGCTTCTCGTGGGTGCCCATCCTTTCCATAGTTTTTAACAAGCCCGCGGGTGACACCTTACCGAATGCTCTCCCAACCAAGCAAGACCAGATTGATTTTTCGGCTCGTCCACTCTCCCAAATCCAGAATCCGACGTGTGATGTGTACTGCATGTGCCGTCCGTCGCTTCTTCCGGAAGCCGCGCTGCACCTTTAGAGGCGCGGGCCGATCGCGGCGGCAACGCGGCGTTGCAATGCGGCCGCAAAGATTTTGTACATCGAATTCAAAAGGGAAAACGGCCTGTAGTTGCTGAGGTTGCCCGCGTCGCCTTTCTTATAAATCAAAGCGGCCCTTGCTTTTAGTTGGTCTTCTGGTATGCTCTCCTCACTCCACCATCTGCTCAGCTCCGTTAGAATGAGAGTAAGCATGCCGTCGTCCATGTCCTTGACGATTTCCACGGGCACTTCGTCTGGCCCCGGCGCCCGTCGCCGTTCAAATGTTCGGATGCGCCCGATAAGGCTGAAAGCGCGGCCGCGCACCTGGAGCAACAAATATGGCCAGCGATGGAGGATGAACGCAACGAGCTTTTTAGCGGTCCCAAGATTATAGAACGGCGTCTGGATTCCAACGCGAATGCCATGGCACTGCCCGAGCACCGGGACGTACTATATATACATATATATATATATATGAATGTATGTATGTATGTATATATATATGTGTATATATATGTAGATATGTGTATATATACATACATATAAGTATAGAGAGAGCTATACACGCACACGTGTGTACACTCATGCCTACATGTGCACATGAATGAACCAGAACCACGCGCGCGCTTCGCCCGAGCTTAGGTTCTAGCTAGGCACATCGTCAACGTCATCATCGTCGTCGCCGCAGGCTTCGTTGTCATCATCCTCATCATCAGCAGCATCAGCATCATCGTCATCAGCCCATCACCATATTATCATCATCATCATCATCATCATCATCATCATCATCATCATCATCATCATCATCATCATCATCGTTATTATTATCGTTGGCATCATCATCGTCATCATCATCAGCATCGTCATCATCGTCGTCATCATTATGATCATCATAGTCACCAAAATCATAGTAATCGCCGTCGTCGTCATCATCATCATCAACATCGTCGTCATCATCATCATCATCATCATCATCATCTTCGTCGTCATCATCAAAAACTTAACCGTCGCCATCGTAGCAATCAACATCATCGTCGTCATCCTACACGTGTCGTCCTCGTCGTCGTCGTCATCATCCTCACCATCATCATCATCATCGTCATCATCATCATCATCATCATCATCATCATCATCATCATCATCATCATCATCATAATCATCATCATCATCCGTCTGCTCTGGCCCTCTCCTCCTCGTCGTCCTCCTCCACCTCTTCCCCGTTCTATCTCTCTCCGTTCTCCTTTCCTCCTCCTCCTCCTCCTCCTCCTCCCCCTCCTCCTCGACGCCTCCGCTTCTTCGAAGAAGATCCCTGCTCCTCCTTCTCCTCATCCTCCTCCTCCCTGTCCTCCCCGCTCATTCAATTCCCCCCTCCTTTTCTTCCTCCACCTCGTTCTCGTCCTTCCTTACGTCTAGTCCTCCTCATCCTCCGCTCCCCTTCCCTCTTCGTCCTCACCATCCCTCCCCCACCATTATCATTATCATCCATCTGATCCAGCCCCCTCCTCGTCGTCGTCGTCGTCCTCATCCTCCATTATTTACCCGTTCTATCTCTCCCCGTTCCCCTCTCCCCCTCTTCCTCCTCCTGCTCCTCGACGCCGCTTCCTCGAAGAAGATCCCTGCTCCTCCTCCTGCTCCTTCTCCCTGTCCTCCCGCTCCCTTCAATCTCCCTCTCCTTCTCTTCCTTCACAACATTCTCGTCCTTCCTCACGTCTAGTCCATCTCATCCTCCGCTCCCATTCCCTCCTCGCCCTCAAAATCCCTCCCCGAGACCGAGAAGCCGAGAGCTACAGAATCTGTCAAACATCAATGGGGAACTATTGTTGTTGCGTCTGGAGGCCCTCTTGGTGGTCCTCTTGAGGATCTCTTGTGCCGTCCACGGGCCCCTTGGGCCATCTTGAGGCTACCTTAGGCCGCCTTGGGGCTTTGTTGGGCCGTCTCAAAGCCTCAGGGTTTGCGTTGGCGCCACCCTAGTTCCTGGGTTCATATGAGACCCTCCAAGAAATCCGCCCAGGGGGTACTATGGGCATGACGGGGTGTCCGGGAGTCGGGGCTGGGACCCGGAATTCATCATCATCATCATCATCATCATCATCATCATCATCATCATCATCAGCAGCAGCAGCAGCAGCAGCAGCATCAGCATCAGCATCAGCATCAGCATCATCATCATCATCATCATCATCATCATCATCATCATCATCATCATCATCATCATCATCATCATCATCATCATCATCATCATCATATGGCTGTTTCTGTATTCGATGTTCCCGCAACAATGCTTGCACTTACTGTTCGGGGTCCGCTCTGGCAGACATCTTCCTTGGAGGTGGACCCTCGTGGCGCTCCGCCACCCATTGGCCAAAATATGGCTATGGTGTCCACTGCTGAACCCCATTGCGCGGGTGGCAGGCGGAATCGTTACTGTCCCTCCCCCGATTTATTCCGGCCAACTTCCACCGACACTCCGCTGGCAATAACCATGCTTCCGATGAGATTCCCACGGCAATCCTCCGCAACGGTTCCGTGACATTCAGCTCCCCCCCCCTGGGCTGGCCGGAGAGGGGGGGGGGCACGATTTGTTAAAACCCCCCGGTGCTATTTTCCATTCCATGGAGACTCCGTCGGCGATCCGCCGCACCGACTCCGTGACATTTAACTTCCCCCCCGGCATGCCGGAGAAGGGGAGGGCACGATTTGTTAACACCCCCTGGTGCCGCTATGTTCCATTCCGCCGAGATTTTGATCAAGAAACTCCCCTGCTCCCCTTCCTAGGGGGGCCCCATTTTGTTTATCCCTGTCCCGGCCGCGTGGCCGATGACCACGAATCGATCCTGCAACGGCAAATCTGGGAACTGTTGTGCCTCCAATCCTAAATCATCATCGTCGTCATCATCATTGTCATCGTCATCGCCATTTTCGTCGCCATCATCGTCATCGTCATCGTCATCGTCATCATCATCATCATCATCATCATCATCATCATCATCATCATCATCATCAGCATCATCACCATCGTCATCGTCATCACCATCATCAAGAGCATCGTAACCATCACAACCACCATGATCATCACCATCATCATCATAATCATAATCATTTTCATCATCATCATCAGCATCATCCGCAGCTCTGGTTTTGAAAGTGGCCTGGGCAAGGTGAGCGGCCAGATGCCGTCGCGTATCGACATCCCCGTCCTCGTACGGGATTGGGGGGTCCCCCCTGTGCTCCGCCGGGCTTCCACGAGAACCCTGAGGGCCCCAGAATTGCGAGGAATTGCCCTAGGGTATCGTCAGGACACGTCCAGAGTGCTTCATGCACTACCTTCTGACGGCAGGGGAGGCTACATGGACTGCGATGGGGAGTGTACGCGCGCGTCCAGCTCTACACCGGCAGCGTTTAGGCTCACTTACGTAGGGCCCGTCATGTGCAAATGGCGCGATGCACGTTAACAAAGCAGGGTTTACTTTTCCAGGGCGGAGTATCATCAGTACTGGGCTGAGGGGTACGAGCAGCGCCCTGAAAGCTGCCATGGGCACGCTGCACCGGTCAACTTCGTAGCAGAACGAAAGACTTAAAAAGTATGACTAACTTACCCCGCACGTATGGCTTATTTTGTTAAGCCGCGTGCGAAGGACGTGGTACGGCACGACGCGCGAATATCAATCCACTCTGGTGCGCCACCGCGTGCTTACCAGAGAATAGATCACTGCGAGTTGGCACAGCGTGTGCGCAGAAACGGATACATCTAAGAGTAATGTACAACAGTGCAAAAGGGTCCCAATAAGACGCAGCTGTCGTGAGTACTGCAACAACCGGTTCCATGACATCCGCACGTGAGTGCGAGGCGACGCTCAACTACCAGCGACATCTTGATGTTCAGGAACTCCTATCAAGAAACACTGCCACTGTCGAGACACGGCTCGGGATGCTTCGAACGCGCAGATCGCCAGAATTTTCTCCACGTTCACCTGCTCTGCGTAGTGTGGAGAAGGATGCAATGAATCGCACAGCAAGGCTGTCGCAGCGGTCGCTTCGAATCCGTGGACGTGCCCGCACGCTAACAAAGCTATCCAATGGCCTCCAGCAAAAGGTGTGCGAATGAGAAACGCGGCAGTCGTAAACAGGCCTTCTGCCGTGGAGTGCGGAGCGAAGGTATGGCCCAGGCGTTCTTGAATATCCTCAGCCGTTAATGGAAACGCTGCGACGTCCTTGTGCGTGAAATTACATGTAAGTGTGGCGATGTCGTAATTGCTTCCGCCTGGTTCGACCAGGTTCCCAGCGGCATCCCAAAGGTAAGCTGTGAGAGCCACGTGTTCGAAGTCAGCTTTGGAAATTGTGGAATGCACCAGTGATCGAACATGGCTCACTGGAACCATGCAATGGTTGAAGGCATGCAGGCCGCATGTTGCACCAACTTGGACCCCCTGCCAAACAGCAGCGCTGGAAGCGGCATTGAACCAAGGAACTGCGGATTGGACAAACGGCAGGTGTTCGGGGGAAGGCATGATTGCGTGACTTGGACTGTTCCAGTGCGTGCCTTTGGTGTCTGACGATGCGCCATGCAATTTTCGTCGACTCGTAGGCTGGTCAGGTCCGCAGTCTTCGTCGTCGGCATGACAGGCTGCTGCATCGAACCAGTTTTGTGACGTGACGCTGCCAAGAACGCATGCGGCCTGAATGCGCAGCTCTGGGGCAGACTCTCGGTCTGGGATGGCCCCCATAGTGCGATCGAAGTCATTACTGGGTGCCATGACGGATGTTGCAGGAACGGACGTTGAGGGAACAGTGTCAGCGGCAGATGGACGAAGTGGCGGAGTACTTGAGAGACTGGCCACAGAAAGCGAAGATTTCGCTCGGTGCTCTGAGGCGTCGTGACTGGCAGTGCCACCGGGACAGTCGCTCGGGCCGGTGAATTCGTATTCGGTGCTGTGGGTCATGGCTGCCGGTGCACATGGGCAGTTCATCGGACAACGGGGCGTTGCCTGCAAGAACCGACGCGGTCTACGCAGACGCCGCCCACGCAATCCATTTCGCGCGCATGCATTGGGCGTAGGTCCCCTCGGGTTGATGGGAGCGTCAGGCGTTGGCGTGGCAGTTTTTTCGTAAGCCATGGGAGGCGCATCCGATGGCCTGCCAGGAACGACAACGTTGGGGAGCGCCGTGGTTGAAGCTACATCTGCAGGATACGGCGCAGGATCCGAATTTTCGTGGCTGCACGGAGGGTCATGGCAGGCATGCCGTTGGTCCGCGGCAAGGTTGGATGTAGGTGCGGCTGGAGGGTGCCGAGTAGGTTGGCGGTCAGTCTGTTTGCGCAGCGCAGGCTGGACGGCATGCGTGGGAAAACGGCGCTGGATGACAGCAGGTGCAGGGGCCTCACGACCGCAAGCGAGCCATTCGTCGTATGCCAATGTGTTGTTATGGTACCACTGCCGCCGTGCATTTTCAGCCAGCTAGAATGTATGTGGCGTCTCGACACTGTCGTCCATGGCACCACCATCAGGGACGTTAGTCTGTGGCGTTGGGCGCAGGCTGCATGTGGCTGTATCGGGTGCGATGCAGGCGTCCTTCGTCGACGGCACGGCCAGTAGTGTTTTTTCGGCATGCCAGTCGGCAGCGTGGGCCAACAGCCCCGTGTCTACGATATTGAGGGTGTACTGGTGCGGGCTCCCCGCTTCATCGATGGCGGATCTCTGCTTGTCGTCATCGTTGTGTGACACCTGTACTCGTACATTCGCAAACGCAACTCCGCGGATAAATGCGACATACAACTGGCCGTGGGCAAAAACAGGACATGGCAAGAAGATCCCGAGCCGGTGTGTAATTGATTGTCCTTGCGCTCTGTTGATAGTCATAGCCCATGAGAGGCGCGCAGGAAATTGGAGGCGGCGCAGAATAAATGGAAACTCTGTGTCTCCTGCTGAATCGCACGTGATCCGAAGAATAATTTGTGAAGTTCCACGGAATGGGCCTGTTACCACCCTCACAAGCAAAGTGTACTGATGCATCTTTTCGACGACTAAACGCGTTCCGTTGCACAATCCCTTGTGAGGTGCGTAGTTGCGCAACAGCATTACCAGGGATCCCTGACGCAGTGAGAGGATATGGGGTGGCATGCCTGTAGGTTGCAAGGTGTTCAGGAACTTTGTGCTGTCGGTGTCGGCGCCTATGCTTTCTGTGGCCACCGAATCCGCCGACCCCCGATTGCCAGGGATGGAAAGCCGCGCGAGGCATTTGACTATACCCTTCTTCTTAGTTCTGTCTCCCCCAAAGCCCAAATTCCCGTTGTAGGGGAGGGGCAGCAGCCGCCACACCTTAAAAAAGATCTCTCGGGGCCTCACAGTCTTCAAGTGCCCCTCCGACGCTCCCAAAATGATCCAGATGTTCTCCAAGAAGGGCGTAGCAGAGTTCAGACACGCCCAAGAGGCGTCTAGAAGAACTCACAAAGCCCCAAAAGATGCCAATCGAGCCCGGAGAACTTCGTGGGCAACCGAAAAGATCAAACACATGACGAACCCGTCAGATGAAATATGCTCTGTCGCTTTATCGGTTCCGGGCGCCCCGAACAGCCCAAGAGGCTTCCAACACACCCCATGATAACCCAAAATGCTCCAAAAGCGCTTCGAAGATAGCCTCAAATTGTCCGGATGGCCCCAGTTGGT
The DNA here is from genome assembly GCA_963575745.1 of Prorocentrum cordatum. Lineage (NCBI taxonomy): Eukaryota > Dinophyceae > Prorocentrales > Prorocentraceae > Prorocentrum > Prorocentrum cordatum. The sequence goes on along the minus strand of CAUYUJ010015926.1, from coordinate 632,322 downwards.
CTCTGAGACAGTCCCAAGATTTCGCGCGGCCTCAATACCCTTGAACGCATCCAACGACACGCGAAGGAACGCCAACATGGCCCCAAGAAGCCCGAGATTACACACAATTAGATCCGGCTTGAACTTGGAGCTCTAACCCGAGAAGGCCATCGATACTGCCCCCGCCTTCTCCTGCACAATTAAAGTTGTGCCAAAGAAACTGGTAGTGGCCCGTGCGTTTACCCCTCGGCTCCATGCTATCGGTCACAAGGCCAGTACAAGAGTTAACAAAGTGCCCCCCCTTGGGGCGTGGACATGACACCCTTTGCGTATCAGAACCGCGCGCGCGTGTGGTTCTAGTTTGTGGCGCCCCTTGGGGCACGCGATGTCCGGACCGTTACTCCGCCCTGAAGTCGGCGTGTCGGTCCGCCCGCTATCAAAGGCAGGCTGTCCTGCGAGCGCGGCCGAGACTCGAATGCTGCGAAAAATATTGTTCGGCACACGTTGAGCGGACAACCGCGCTTGTAGAGCCTACTGTGGCCACAGCTTCAGTTGGCTTCCGAGACGGCCCCAGAACTTCCTCGCGCGGCCAGAATACCTATATTGCCCCACGCCGTACCAAACACCCATTTATTGGGAGAGTTGCACGCTAGTTGCCCCTGAAGGCCACACAGAAACCCTGTTCGAGATGATCCCGTTCTGTTATGCTGTTTCGTTATCTCCCCTTTTCGCCTCCTAGCCCATGGCCGTTCAGAAGGGCGGAGCGGCGTAAGACCCCTGTATCAACGCTTCGTGAGGACACGGCAGTGCTGTGGTCCAGTTGCTGTTGCATCGTTTCGTTGAGCATGTCAGCAGACTCGTTTGTGGGTGTCACCACAGCCCGGTCACCGTAGAAGCCGTACCAACGCGCAGGCTTGACGTCTTGGAAGCCATCGAAAACCCAGTTCATTAAATCAGCGGACGTGGACCCTGGAGGCATTGCCAGGTTGGAAGGCAAGTGTACAGCAGCAAGCTGCATGGATGTGCCATCACAACTCTCAATCGCATTAGGGAGTGTTCCGTCACCCACACGCAGGCAGAAGTCAGCGTAATGGGAATCCAACTTCGCCCTCATGTTGACAGTAAGTCTGTGCTTCACAACGGACCCGTCTCGCAACCAAGACAATGCTGCAATAGTGTGTGCTGCCACTTGCTCTCGCTCGACGTACCGTAAAACTGCAGGGATTTGCCGGAAATCCCCTCCCAGGAGTACAGGCTTACCACCAAATGGACGGTCGTTCATGAGCAGTTCGCGCAGGCATTTGTCGACTGCTTCGAACATGCTGCGTGATGCTGTCGGTGCCTCGTCCCGCACAATGACTGCACAGTCGCGCAAGAGCGAGGCAGCGGTGGACCTTCCTGAAACATTGCATTTGCAGTTATCCAGGGGCACAGGCACAGGGAGCTTGAAGCGCGAGTGCGCTGTGCGGCCGCCTGGAAGAAGAAGCGAAGCGATTCCGGACATCGCCACAGCCAGGGCTATGCGGCCGGTCATGCGGACATAATGAAACACCTTTTTGTATAAATGCGTTTTGCCAGTGCCGGCTGGGCCATCGACGTAATGAACGGTTGGAGTTGACGACGTCGCGTGGCCGGCGACTACATTCATGATGGATTGGAACACGGTGTTCTGGTCTTCGTCGAGTGTGAGTTTATCGTACGCAGCGCGTTCCTGGAGCATTTGGTCATGTGATCGGAGTTCTGCATTGCATTCGTTGGCTTCCCGCTCTGAGGAGGAGAGGTCGCGGCAGCCTCTGGGCAGGGAAATGCCCATATCGAGCAAGGACGCGTTGTATCGTGCAAGCGCTTCTTGGACCATGCGAAAAAACGTCTCCGGGGTCAATAGGTCGATGGTGGGCCTCGAGCAAGCCGAGGAAGGAAGTCCAAAGATGCATCCGGTCGTGGACGTCGACCCACACCAACGCTTCCGCAAACAATTCTGTCAAGCTTTGCAACGACTTGCAGACGGACACGCTTTCTTTCAACATGGCAACTGTCTCAGCATCATCGTGGAGGAGGCCGCATTCCCGGGCTTTCTGTTGGAAGGTAGGTTGGGCACCGTCCGTGGCGATGCTCTGCAAACTCTCCCAACTGGTGGCCTGCGCACCGGGAACATGCAGTAGGAGGAGGCGGAGGTAGTACAGTTCCCCGCAACCAGATTTCACGTGCATGATGCGCCCGACGACGCTGCCTCCGCGAGCGGCGCGTGCTCGAGGCTTCCAGGTATGGCGCTTGTCATCCCAGGCAAAGAATGTAGGCACGTCAGGATAGCAGGTGGAACGGGTTTGCTCGGCCCAATCCTCGGCACAATCTGCAGCGGCGTCGTTGAGGCGCAGCCAGGCTTCCCATTTGGTGTGTTTTGTCAGTGCTTGGTCGACGCGTTCGCTCTCACGCCCAACTTCGAACTGCACGGATTGGGAGAGAGGAAGGTGCACAGGCAAGCGTTCAACAACATGGGACTTACCATGAAGCTCGTAGCCAAGAAGACGCCAAGCCGCTTCGGGTGCGCCAATGTATCTGGAATCCAAAAACTCTTTGACATCGTCCCTGGATCTTTCGACGCATGCTCTATCAGGCCCCTTGTACGAATATGTGTAAAGGTACTTCACAGCCTTCAGAAAGGTGCATACTTCCACATTTATGCGGCATTCGAAAAATTCGATCAAGTATGGACAATCCGGGACGACGCTCCTCGTATCGAGGACGCCGCTTTTGGCTGTGATGAGTGGGTGCTTCTCACGGCGACGATAAACAGGGTACCCGGCTTTGGGGTAATGCTTCGAGCACACGCCATCGCGCATACATGGGCATGACGGGTTCAGAAGGCCGCAGGGTCGGTGAATCATATGCCTTTCGACCAATTCGTACAGGTGCGGCTGCGTTGCCGGATCCGGCAGCTCGGCGGAAACCAGGCGGTCGATTTGAGTGGGAGTTCGAGGCTTATCTGGCTCAGCCAAAATCAAAAGAATGTGAGCGTGTGGGAGTCCGCGCATCTGGAACTCGACCACATAGGTCCAAGCTAAAGCTTGACCCAACACATGCTCTTTGGTGATGGCGTGCAGGAGGCGCTGCAGCTTAGCATGGAAGACTCGGGCGACTAAGTCAGGCCGGTCTTGTGGTTGCTCTCCCTTTCTCAAGTTGCTGACAATCTCTGGTCATCTGGGGTTGGCCGCACAGGTGATGAAGAAGTCTGGCCGTCCAAATCGGGCGACCAGACTCATGGCATCCAGGTACAACTGGTGCAAGGACCGAGGCCCGCCTCCGAATGACGCTGGTGAAATGACGGGTGCCCCAGGCAAGGGCCGAGGCACGGAGGCAGATGCCGGGGGAGAATCAGTTGCAGGAGTGTCCGTGGAAGCGGGATCGATGTGGGCAGTCTGAGGGGCAGGTTCAGCCAGGTAATCCATCAGCCCTCGCAATGAATCCATGCGGAGCTGGCGCTGGTTTCAGACGATCCAGTCCAATCGCATGTTTTCCACCTTTGCGAATGCATCTACGATGTATTGTTGGAAGAGGCGGCCTGCACTGTGAGGAAGCTCGGCCTCGGCAGTGTCGAATGGCAATCGCTGCATGATGCGATGCGCGTAGAAGTCTGGCATGCTGATTTTTCGGGCGCTGTGCGTGCTGTTATCAGGCAGAGTGACCAGTGCGGAAGACCATCCCAACGCACCATCCACGTGCACGAGAGGGTATGTCAGCGGATCGACATGCTCGGACAGGTATGACAATTTGTGAAGATTGGACTGGCGGCCTGGATCGCTCCGCGCGTATATCGACATGTAATGTTGTGGCAGGGTGCCTTCGCCGACAACGACACAAGACACTTCTGCCGAAGATGGCCGGTTGTACGTTCGCGGATCGCAGTTCTTTCCCCCATGTTGGGGTGGTGTCTCTCCGGTGCGGCGGAATTCCTCTTCGGTGCGCTGGACAGCCTCGTGCATGTGTAATAGATGCGGAGGATATGGATTTCGGGGTTCCAGTGCTGGAGCCTGCGGGGCAGACAGGTCGCGACGACGGGGTGGAACAGGGACTGGTGACACCAGCATGTCGAGCAACAGACGCAGGACGTCTGGATCGAGTTGCGGGAACGCTGTTGATCGGAGTTCCGTCGCGGCGGCGGCATCGTAGATGTACAGCTGAGCGTATTTGGGTTTCGTGCTTTCGCCGTGCAAATTGCTCACGAGGTGGTATGCCCGTCCGTGCAAGACATACACAGGAGGCCCACGGCCAGGCAAGGAGTCGGCGAGTTTCTCACCATTCAACTTATTCTCCTCGGTGAACGACGCGAAGGCCAGGGCACCGTTGTATGAACGGATATTTGTGTTGAAGGCGGCGTGGTTGAGCTGGGAATCACCTCTAAGGAGTTCTTTCAGAGGGGGCGGGGCAGGTGTCAACGCAGGAACGTGCGACAGAAGGCCTCCTCGACAGCATTTGGTAAACACTCTGGTTCGGTCTCGAGGGCCATTGGCACGCACTTGTTCGGACTGGAAGTGCAACGCCCCGCAGTGGGGGCAAGTGTCGGTGAAGGTCCCGTCGGGTGACAAGGAACAGACGGGCACGGAATGATCGGAGTAGTCGTCTAGCGATAGTGCTGCAGCGAGATAGCCAAGTCGGAAGCCTCTCTTGGATGCGAGATCATCGGGTCTTTTGGTCTGCAGCCATGACCTGTGCTGTGCGCAGGCCAACGCTCCGGGGAATGCCGGTTCAGGAACGGGGGTGCCACGACGGCAGCACCATTGGACGGAACACAAGGTTTGGGTCGAAGCATTCGTGTCTTGACAGCGTTGTGGATGAGATGCGGTCGGGGATGCGGTGGAATGTTTCGCAGCAGCTTGTCTTTTCATCCGCGCGACGTGCGCCTGGATCTGCTTGCGGACAGCAGCTTTGACAGAATCAGCTCTGCGATAACATCTTGCGCAGAGGCCTGGAGTGTCGGGTTGCGACCGGCGGGGGCCGCGCTTGGTGCTCTTGCTGCAACCTTGACCTCGGGGCCCACCGCATGGAATGCAGCCTCTTGCGCATCGACGGCAAGCTACATCGGGTTGAAATAAATTGACACGGACGCGGCAACCGTGAGGCGCATACACACAAGGCGGACCACGTTGCAGACAGATCTGACATACATTGCAGGTGGCGTCATGAACGATGCGCTTGCAGCCGCGAGCTGCAAAAACGCAAGGGTGTCGGACTGCGAACTTGGGCAGTCGATTCGAAGGCGTCAGCTGGCGCAGGCACTCGGTACAGAGTCCGCCCTGCCCGGGAGGCGCTCTTCCTCTGCAGAATGGTGCATTGGCGCATGGAGGTGTCAAACCTAGGCATGGAATACAAAGTACATCGGCGGCATCCGACACGACGTTCATGCAATCGTTAGTCGCGCAAAGGCGGCACAGCGGCGGTGGGCGGCACACCAAACAAAACCCTCCGTGTGGGTCGGACGTCCTGTATGCACAATTGGGCGTGGAGCATGGCCACAGAGTATGAGAACTGAACGCACATGCAACGCCGTTCGAGGACACATTGTTGCAGCGAGGCGTGGGGCAAGGTTGGCAGGTTTGAGGTGCGATGGTAGATCCACCAGAAGCGCTGTCCATGGCATTGGGAATAGGTGGCTGCGGCAGCGGGGACGGGCAGCAGAGCGCGCAGAACCCGTTGTTGCCCATGTCAGAACGGCGGCCGCAAATGCGGATGCACGGAAGCCGCTGTGCAATGCACATCTCGCATGTGGGATGTTTGGGATCGGGCGCTGGCCTGTCGCATGTAGCCGTGTGGCATACTCCAGGTGTGTCAGTGGTAAACTTACAACGATGAGGGACGCACACTCGCAGCGCAGTGGCGGACTTGATTGTACTCTTTCCACGCTGTTGTGAGGGTGCCGCTTCCGAGGAATAGGACACGCGCTTGGGACATCCCAACATGGCATTCTTACGCGGCAACAGATAGTCGTGACAAAGGTAGCACAGCCCGCTGGTAGGCTTCATAACGAGTTCTCGGCAGCCGGCATGGGCGTTTTTGCAGGCAGCCCAATCGCGGTATTCGATGAGGTATGGATCGTTGTAGTGGAGAGGGCAGAATTGGTTGTCGGGCACGCGCCGCGACAATGGCGCGGCTCGGCCAGGACATCCTGGATGTGAGCAGCGGCGGGATTGTGCGCATGGCCCACAGAGTGCGAGCACTGCGTGCCGTTCGGCGGCAGAACACGTATTAAGCAACTCCCTAAACCATTTTTTAGTGGTGATGTGTTCGTCGAGGTTGGCCGGCTGGTTGCACAGAGGGTAGTTCGCACATGTGTAATGCTTGTTGTTTGCGCGTGGCAGAACTTTCGGTGGTCGGGAATGCAGCTGGTTCTCATCGTTTGGTTCCATCGGCAGTGGTTCATCGTGCGTGTCGGCCCATGCATGCGGGGCTGTTTTCGGATGTGGAGTGAGAGCAGCAGTATGTGCATCGGGAGATCGGACATATTCCTCCTGCGACGACTGCGGAGGCATAGCCGGTATGGGTCGGGACTCGGATGCTGGCTTTCCCGAAGGATGAGAAGCGTCGCCAGAAGCGGGCGCGAGGCGACGGGGCAGCTCGCACAACGACAGCGTTGGCTCTGAAGATGCTGGCAGCGCGGAGGGATGGACGGAACTCGGTGACGTAGCTTGGTGACCAGCTGCGTGCGGAGCCATGTGGACGGCTGGCGGTGCTTGCTGAGCAGATGTTCGAGGATACTGCTGGCGCGCGCGTTTGGATGGTGGCTCGGACGCGTGAGGGGATGGAAGGCGATCGTCGTGCGAATCAGGCGCAAGCTGATTCTGTATACGCGACGTTCCTCAGGCTTCTGCGAAGCAGGAGGCGCAGTAGCCATGGCAGCGATGCTGTTTGAACTTCTGGCACGTTGGCCAATGCTTGCAGCGCCCTGCTGCGCCAATGCGAGGGATCCTTTTTGCAGTCCCGCTCATGTGGTGATGACAGTCTGGGCATACACCGTCGTACTGGGCCCGTGCTTGACCACGCGGTCGTCCAGAGGCGGCAGCACTGTCGCACAAAGGGCCATGGCACTTCGAAGGCATATTAGATCTGCAGGGCGCATCGCGGACGCGAGCGCGAGACGCTTCGAGCCGAAATCCTACGGAGAAGGACGCACGCGGCAAGGGAGGATGAGGGCGCGTGAGGCGGACCAACAAACAATATGAATAACGATGTAAAAAGCGAGAGGGAATGATCGAGGAAGGGCGAGGTAGACACGCAGAATCAGGAAAACAAAATTATTTGAAAAACGAATTCGGAAGGGCAGGACATATTGAAAGGAATAGTTGAGAAATTTGATGGACGGCTCATGCACATGCGTGCAAGTGTGGAAGGATGGAGACGCGCAGGCAGCTGGTGCAGGCTACGGCGGTGGTGAAGCTATGTCGTTGCGGCGAAGGAAGCGTGGATGTGTAACGTGTCAGAAACATGGGCGCCCCTATGAAACATTGAACTTTGTGCGTGATGATTGTTCGTGTTCCTCTGCGTGGCGGTGTACACGCGGGCTACGTGGCCTGCGGGTTTGTGAAATAGTGGTTCGTGCGGGCGCTGAAGCAACGGATCATGCGTGTGGAGGGCAGCGGAAACCAGAAAACACTCTGATGGAAATGGGAGACGTCGTGATGGAATGGGCCTTGCGTGTGGTTGCAGGTGTGGATGCGTGATGATGCAGGAGCACAAACGCGGGGATGTGGCTGATCAGGTGTCATGACGCACTGGATGGGGCGTTGCGGAACAGTGGCTCGTGCAGGAGTTGATGCAATCGCATGGAATGTGCGGTAATTGAATGAGTAATGAATCGTGGAAGACACAAAAACACAATGGGACGCGGATGAATTTAGAAACATACACGGGGGTGAACCTCTAGGCCGTCTGATTCCAGCTCCCCCCGGGGGCTGCATTTTTACCAAAGGCAGGGGGCTCCACGCTCGATGATGCACTGGCGCAGGCGTCAGGTGCTATGATGTCTCAAGCGTGTGGGTGCAAAATTGCTGCCGTGGCGAAGGAAAGATGCAGGCGTGATCATGCAGTGTGTCATGGATGTGGTTACAAGGATGCATGCGTAACAATATGGGCATTCCAGGTTTATGACGCGTCTAACCAGGTGTCATGGTGCATGGGCTGCGCTGGACGGCTGAGGCGATTGGGGGTGAAGGCGGAAAGACGGCACTGCAGTGGTTTGGGAGGTTGTTGGAATGGCTCATGCAGCGTATGACTCCCATATGTACATTGCTGATGCTGCAGTTCTGCAACCCAAAGAGACTCCAATGGGGGCCCGTCGAACGCCTGTGGGGGGTTATGTTTTTTTTGTCTTCCGTTTCCCTGGACCCTGGCGACACCACGATGCATGCGTATTTTGGTCGAACGGGTCATGCTTTTGGCTGCAGGGACACACTCGATGCGATACGTGTGGGGAGAATGCACCTCAGGACACAATTCCCGGGCGCTCCCCCTTGACCACGTCCCGCGGCCGGGGGATGGGGCGTCCAGGACACCGCAAATTCAATCTTGAGCGCCACCCCGGGCACCCCCCCTTGACCGCGCCTCGCGGCCGGGGGGGCGCCTCGGGACTGAACGGCTTCCACCTTGAGCGCCCCCCGGGCGACCCCCTCTGACCGCGTCCCGCGGCCGGGGTGGCGCCTGGGGACACCAAGGGTTCAACCTTGAACGCCCCCCGGGCACTCCCCCCTTGACCGCGTCTCGCGGCCGGGGGGGCGCCTCGGAACACTCCGGGAGGAGGTGAGGTGTGGCGGTTCAACCTTGAGCGTCCCCCGAGAATCCCCCCCTTGACTGCGTCTCGCGGCCGGGGAGGCGCCTCGGGACACCAAAAATTCTTTCAACCTTGAGCGCCCCCCCCCGTTGACCGCGTCTCGCGGCGGGGGGGGCGCCTCGGGACACCCTGGGAGGAGGCGAAGTGTCGCGGGCGACGGGACGGGCCACGAATGCCCCGCCCCATCGCCTCGCGGGCGACGGGACGGGCCACGAATGGCCCGCCCCATCGCCGGGCGACGGGCCACGAAAAGTGCCCGCCGCCCAAAACCACGCTCCTCGTTCCTCGCCCTCCCTGGGAAAGCGCGACCCGGAGTGCCCACCAGGGCCGCGCGGCGAACCGACAGGGGGGGCGAGGTGTGGCGGTTCAACCTTGAGCGCCCCCCGGGCTCCCCCCCTTGACCGCGTCTCGCGGCCCCCGGGTACCCCCCTTGACCGCGTCTCGCGGCGGGGGGGGCGCCTCGGGACACCCTGGGAGGAGGCGAGGTGTCGCGGGCGACGGGCCTGGCCACGAATGCCCCGCCCCATCGCCTCGCGGGCGACGGGACGGGCCACGAATGGCCCACCCCATTGCCGGGCGACGGGCCACGAAAAGGGCCCGCCGCCCAAAACCACGCTCCTCGTTCCTCGCCCTCCCCGGGAAAGCGCGACGCGGAGTGCCCGCCAGGGCCGCGCGGCGAACCGACAGGATGCGCCGAGCCTGACTGGGCTGCTCAGGCCTCGGTCGTAATCCTCCTCCTCCTTCTCCTCCTCCTCCTCCTCTTCCTCCTCCTCCTCATCTTCCTCCTCCTCCTCCTCCTTCGTCTCGTCGTCGTCGTCGTCGTCCTCCTCCTCCTCCTCCTCCTCCTCCTCCTCCTCCTCCTTCTGATCGCAATCCATGGTGGGGCTCTCGCGCGGCCATCTTTGGGCTGTCTTGGGGCCCTGTGTGACCTGTTGGGGTCATCCTGGAACCGCCTCGGGGCCTCTTGAGCTCCGAGGGTCACCTGAGAGCCTTCTTGGCCATCTCGGGCACGCGCGGGACATCTTGCGCTGTCTTGGGGCTTTCTTGGGCCGTCTTGGGCTCCTCCAGAAGTTCTGGGGGAGGCACGTTCGGGGTCGTGGTGGCCTGCTTTTCTCGTGCTGGGTACGTTCTGAATCTCTCTTGGATGCCTCTTGGCCGTTTGTGCAGCGCTCTCGGGGCGCTCTTGGGCCGGTTTGGACGCTAGGGGCAGATGCAGAAGGTGTCTCGGGGCGGTCGTCGGAGCCCCCTGGGCCATGTTGGACCGCAGGAACTTTAGAAGGGGAGAACATCGAAACCCTTCAGCAACCGACAGAAAATCGAAGATGCTCGCCTCGCGTGGCCCTCTCGTGCACCATTAAGGAATGTGCCATCAATTCGCCGGCCCAACGGGCCAGAGACGTGCTAAGATCTCTGGTAACTGGTAAACAATATTTCTAGTTCGCGCGCGCGGGGCGGCCCCTGGGGGTCCCCGGACGAAAAGTACCCCGACCAGGTCCCGACCAGGTCCCGAGAGACTCGGACCAGAGATGGTTTTTCACCCTGGGAGCCGCCCGGGCGCAGCCCGGGAGAGTCCCCCAGAGCGCTCCACAAGCGCACCAGCAGGGGGCCGGCGGAATGAGCGAAGCGATATTAAATGAAAAACCAGTTGGTCTCCATCACTTGTGTTTAAACGTAAACGTTTTGGAGCATCTTGGAGGCAGTTTTGGGGGCCTCTTGGGGAGCGTATTGGAAGCATCTTGGAGGCCTCTCGGGGTTGTATTGGGGGCAGATTTCGGGTCCCCTGGGGGCCCCTTTGGGCTTCTTGGGGCCTCTTGGGGCCCTCTTGGGGGCCTCTTGGGGCCTCCTGAGGACCTCTTGGGGCCGAAGGCTCGAAATTTGAACTTGGTTGTCCCGCTCTGGGACCCCTCTGGGGCCTATCCTGAAGCTCTCTGGGGCTGTCTAGGGGGTCTCTTGGGCCGTCTTGGGCCCTTCTTGGGCCATCTTGGAACCCTCCTGGGGGCCTCCTGGGCCGTCTTGGGAGCTGCTTGGGCCGTCGTGGACGCTGTGAACACGCAAGAGGCGAATATGCTAAAAATATACATTTTCCGAAAGGAATGGGACGATTTCTGCTTCTTGTGGCTCTCTTGGGTGGCCTCTTGGGGCGTCTTGGGGGCTTCTTGGGCCGTCTTGGAGCGCTCTTGGGCCGTCTTGGGCTGTCTTGAAGCCAGCGCGGACGCTATGGAATACTTTTGGACCGTGCCGGAACCTTCTTGGACCGTCTGGGGAGCGCCTTCGGGTTCTGAGAGCCCCCCTGAAAGCGACCCAAAATGCTCCCAATGGGTCCCAGACCCCCAGGGACACAGTGGGTACCTGGGGGGGGGAGTTTTGGAAAAGTGGGCCGCCCCCGGGCCGGGGAACCCCGTCGCCGGGTACATTATATATTCCTCACCATGCTCTTCCTCTTCCTCGTCCTCCTCCATCACGTCGTGTTCCTCCCCCCTCATTCGGGGGCCTTGGGACGGGGGTCACTGCAAACGGGTGTCAGTCAGAGCGCCAGATCCTGCAACATCCTGCAGAGCCAAGGTTCCACTGAACCAGTTAGCGTGCAAGACCCTGCAAGATCCTGCAACATCCTGCAAGGCCTGCCTGACCCAGATTTGAATGGACCTCGGTCAGTAGATCCCCGACCCATCCTCCTCCTCGGCTGACCAGGCTCGTGGGGATCATACACCCCCTTCATAACTAATGCAATGTTTGCAGGTCGTGTCGACTAATCGTCCAGGGGCCTTCCCTAGAAGTATTGTTTCATGTCAGGTCCGTTTTTGACCGTCCTGGGGCCCGAAACCGACCCGAGGAAGCCATACACGACAAACAAAACGAAGAGGACTAAACAACCCAATCGACGAACAGAGTTGCAGTACCTTTCCCAGGCAATTTAGGCCTCATAGAGTTGATTGAGATCCAAGTGCCAGGCGAAAACTTCCGGGGGCCTTCGAGGACCTCTAGTGGCCTTTGGAGATCGGCGGCTGTCTTGAGGCAATTCTTGTTTTTCTTCGAGCGGCCTTGCCTCAGACTGACGCAAAGATGCCTGCGAGACATGCGCCACAAAGAGAAGGCCGCGAACACTACAAAAAGATGTGCAGCTAATTCGACGGGCCCAAACGGCCTCGTCTCCCTTCTCGAGAATGACCATCCAAAGTAGCCGCTGCCCTGCTTCAAGAGTAGCCCTGCCCTGCTTCAAGGGTAGCCGCTGCCCTGCTTCAAGAGGCAGCGCTGCGGATAGCAAAGCAGGCGTAAAAAGGGAAGAGCAAGAGAGGTCGAGGCGGGCGAAAAGACTCTCCTCGCCCGCTCCTCCGGGAGGAGGAGGAGGAGGATAACGAGGACGAGTCTGGGGGGATGAATGCAGCGGCCAGGCGCCATCACAAACGGCCCCAGACCAAAAGCAGGCTGACGACCCGCTTGCAACTCGGGCTCGGGGTGGCCACCTCCGTGTGGTCGTCTTCGCCGAGGAGCCCCCCGACGAGGTAGCCCACCTTCAACATATTGCGAGCGTACAAGTTCAGGTACGCCGCCCCCGCACGGGTGCGGCCATGAACCACCTTCAGCGACACCGTCCCGAAGGACATCCACGCAGCGTCCGGGAGCGCAGCCTCGTCACCGCCCGCCCGGAACACGAGGTCCCGACGTTCCTCACCCGTCGCGTGCGCCGAGGCCTCGGGCAGCGCCCACCGCCCGGTGATGTTGACGGCCACGAAATACTTGTCCGCGCAGGCGCCGCCGAGCTGCTGGGCCTCGGCCTCGACGCGGAGGAGCGCGAGCGATGGGTGCGCCCCCATGGGCACGTGGAGGAGGACGTGGGTGCCAGGCTGCATCACATCGAAGCGCTGCCCGTGCACGTTGACCAAGTGCGGGTCGCCGGAGGCGCTCACCCGGAAATTGGTCGGCGAGGGCGTCGGAGAGGGCGTCGGAGCAGGCGTCGGAGCAGGCGTCGGAGAGGGCGTCGGGGCGAGCGTGCAGGGTTGGATGTCCACGTCGGAGAAGAAGCTCGACGTGCCAGCCATGGCGAAGTTGCGCCCCCAGGTGTGGACGTACCCAGGGGGCTGATCCGACAGCACCTCGAAACCGATGGAGAACTGGCTGGTGCCAGAGAGCTCGACCATGAAGCACCGCTTCGCCTGGTCCACGGTGATGCCGTCGCAGGTGATGTTGCTCAACGCGTTTGGGTCCGTTGGGTTGTCGCAGCCGTGACCGAGCATCTCAGAGGTTGCCTTTATCCCGAACCTGCCGCCGGAGCTGTGGGTGTACTTCTTGGACGTCCTGCCAACAATCGATGTCTGAGCTGATGACGTGGCCTAGGTGGTCATCGGAACCGGGTTTCCACTTTGTACAGATTCGTGCTCAAACAACTCCAAGGTAAAATCGATGTCGTCGCCGACCGTGTAGAGAGCGCTGATACTGTCGAGAACAAGGACTTCTTTCTGCCCGACCTCGTAGCGGTCAAGGTCACAGAACCTAATTTTGGCAGGACTGGCACCTCTGGGCAGAAGGTGTGACTTCTGACAAACGCTGCGCTCAGCTTGACAGACTCACCAACCAAAAGGTTGATGAGCGCAAATTGATTTTGAATCTTATTCCAATCAGTGTTTCTCGGGATGTACCTGCTGGTGTTTGTGACGACCATGTCGATGGCAGTCCCATCTGAAAGCCTCCCGACTGAGTTATATCTAAGCTCCTTGGGCTTGCCATGCTGTGGGCCCAATCCGCCAAGATTTGAATGCGATGCCCTCCCAAAGCCATCGTCGTTGGAGGGGTCGAAGGCGACCCAATCCTCACATGCACTGGCGTTTGACAGGGAGTGCTGTGGCAGCTCTAGGAGAGCAGGGCACTCTGCTGGACACACGCAGCACATTGATGAGGTGAAATCGTCATCGTCGTAATAGGGGTCGAAGCAGATACCTGAAAACGGCTCTGCAGGATCGTGCCGATAGACTGAGCAGTCCTCGCCCATTCTGTTCGTGGCCACGAGATTACCATCCACACACGTGGGTGATGGCGTGGCAGCGCGTCGATCTGGCGCAGAGCCCCGCGACAACTTGTGGGACAAACCCGCTGAGGTCTGCATCAGGAACACATCGGAGCCTCCTGAATCTTCACGCGCCTGTGACGCGTGTGCGCCCTTGACCGCCCCGATGTTTCTGGCACGCGCTGTGCTGCACAAGGACGCAACACTACCGCCACCGTCGCCCGCCTGACGCGGCATGCTGCAACAGAGCGATGCACGGTGGGCGCCGGCATACAGGCAGTTCGGCAACACGGAAGGTGGACTCTGCAGCGGATCCTCTGCGGAGCCGCTTGAGCCAAAACGGCTACGAGCCGTCTTGAGGCCATCTTGGGCCACCGTGGGGTCTTTTTGGGCCGTCTTGGGGATCTCTTGGGGGCCTGTTGGGCTGTCTTGGGTCGGTAGTGGAGGCCCCCTAGGCCGCTGTAAACGGTCTGAGTCCGAGAAGGGCGAGAACGCCAACATCTTTCAAGCACTAGTTGCACTTCTATGATCTGGGCCTCTGCCGACCCTCCTGGAGGGCCTCTCGAAGGCATTCTGGGCCGTCTTCCGGGCCTCTCGAGCCGTCTTGGAGCAATATTGGGCCGTCTCGGGGCCATCTTGGGCCGTCTTGGAGGCATCGTGGACGAACTTGGAGGCCTCTTGGACTCTTTTGACCCGTTTTGGAGGCAATATCGGTTCGTCGTTGGGCAACTTGGAGGCCATCTTATCCGTCTTGGAGGCCCATCTGGTCTGCATTGAAGGCTGTCTTAGGGCTGTCTTGTTGAGGCGATCTTGGGGGCCTCTTGTGCCATCTTGGACGCGGTGATGGCCCAGAGAACGAATATTGCAGAAATGCGCGTTTTCCGAAGGGGATGGGGCGATTTGGGTCCCTTGGGGCCGTCTTGAGGAGCCTCCTGGGGCTCTCTTGAGCCTTCTGGGGCCCCTTCGTGGGCTGTCTACAAGCCGCCGTGAGCGGTCTGAGACCGCTCTTGGGGCGTCCTCGGCCCTGTGGGGCCGCTCCGGTAGCTGAGCCGTGGCTTCCTGAGCTGCTCGGAGCCGCCAGGGGGAAAACCCGGGAGGCCCCGCAAGTCGGGGATGGACAGAACCCACTTTAGCAACACGTTTTTTAGCGAAAACGATCTCATGCCCAAACCTGGCGGGCGCAAGCCTGAAGAATGACGGCCGCGGCGCCCTCTCGAGAACCGAAGGCGGACAATTCACCAGTCGACGTGTCAGGGTGGGGGTTCTGTCCACCCCCGAGCAAGGAAGCCCGGGAGGCTCCGCAGGGGGGCCGGAGGCCCGGTCCCGAAAAGGGGGGGGGGAAGCGGAAAGCTGGGAGGTTGTGCCGGCCCTGCGCCTGGGCCCCCCGTGGTACCCCGGCATATGAGATACGCGTGCTGCGAGGCCGTGCCCGCGTTCAGCTCGCCGTGTGGTCTGGTGGTTCGAGTAGGGGGTCGGCTACAGAACTGATTCACCCCATAATGGATTTTCGCGTCGAGTCAGACATAGAAGGTTCGTAGATCTACGAGTACTCCACGCATTGCTTACGCATGCGGCGAGCAACTCAACTTTGGGGCGAATAGATTCTGTAGTCGATCCCCTACTCGAAGTGGTGAAGCAGCGAGCTGTCTTGTGACTGGGGCCTCCAGGGAGGCTCCTCGTGGCCATGGCCGGGTGAGCTCCGAAATTCTGGCCAGACCGCACCCCACGAGACGGCTGGAGGCCCGACGCAGGCGTCCTCCCCCTCTGTCCTCCTGCTGCTGTCGCTGCTCCATTGGGATCCCTCGTCCCTCCGTCCCGCCCGGACCCCCCTCGCGTCATGACAGAAATGACGACGGGAAGCTTTAGGCCTGCTTCGGCCTCCCCAGGCCCACCAGGCCCCAAAGGCCATCAAGACCCGCGTCACCCTTCCTGTTGCATCTTGACGGTCCTGCATCGTGCCAGAACGCAGTTCCTGGGACTTCAACACCGCGAACCAACGTAACTGTTGCGCCCTGGCAGTCCGACATCGCGCCCAAACACCAGATCTGGGACGGTGGCCAGGCAAATCAATAAAACACGCTTGTGGTATCTGAGAAACGAAAATGCGCGACGCTAAAGCGAGAATCACATTTTCAACAAGAGCCGCCATCCGTCCTTGAAGCTCTTGCACTTCTTGAAACGAATGTGCGCGGCGCTGAAGCGAGAACCACATTTTGAAAGTGGCCTGACATCCATCCGCGAAGCTCTTGCAACTTTTCAGCATCAAGATCGTAAATCGTGCGAACGTCTCAAGCCAAACACCCGTCCCGCCCTACCGAAACGCCTCGGGGTGTGACAGAGGAATGATTTATATATAAGGAAGAGGAATGGTTGAGGAGGACGGTGACGATGACGAGGACGAGGAGGAGGAGGAGGAGGATCCAGGATCAAGAGGACGAGCACGAGGAGGAGAAGGAAGACGGGGACGACGAAAGAGGAAATAGCGAAGACCAGGGAGGACAAGGCGGGAGGAGGAGAAGGAGGAGGGGGGGCGAGGACGTTGAGGGGAACGTGTTCTGTCAGACGCATCTTCCTCCTCTGCTTCATTCCACCTGCTGCTCCTTCCTCTTCTTTATTCCTCCTCCTCCTCACCCTCCTCTTGCTCTTCCCTCTCGTGGTCCTCTCCTCTCCCTCTTGGCCGCCCTCCTCAGGCTCCCCCTCTTGCAGGACCGCGGAGGGCTGCGTGATCCGCTCCTGGGTCTGGCCAAGCGATCGGCAACTGTGGTTTGACGGCTGCCCCCTCCCCCTCTCCGCTCCACCGCACGCTCCTTCGCCTCCCCGGTCAATGCAGCTCGCCTGGACATTGTCCCGTGACGGGCCGGCGGGAACACGCGGAGCGTCGGGCACACCACGGGCAGAAGACGGGGCAGCGGCCAGCGCAGGAGTGGCAGCAGGAGTGGTGCGAGGAGCAGTCTTGCCACCAAAAATAAGGGCACGAACGAGAGCAGATGCGCTCACACGAGCAGGGGCATGGAGAACACGACGAGAGCGCGGGTGCGTGCTGGATCTGGGAGCAGGAATCCAGACAGCCGGCTCGAACGCACCCTCCCGCCCTTGACGCTCCTCCCCCTCCTCCTCCTCCTCCTCCTCCTCCTCCTCCTCCTCCTCCTCCCCCCTCCTCCTCTTCCTAATCCTCCTCCTCCTCCTCCTCCTCCTCCTCTCCTCCTCCTCCTCCTCTCCTCCTCCTCCTCCTCCTCCTCCTCCTCCTCCCCTCCTCCTCCTCCTACCCCTCCTCCTCCTTTTCCTCCTCCTCCTCCTCCTCCTCCTCCTCCTCCTCCTCGACTCGCTGCTGGCACAACTGCACATCGGGACGGGCGCGCGCTCCCGCGCAACGAGAAAGCAGACACTCTCTCGCGGGCGCGGCTCCGTTTCCGACGACCTTTAGGTCGGGCGTGTCCCCCTACATGCAGGTGTTGGAGGCAAAATTAAACATAGTCAAACCATGCAAGCCAAAAAGGCTCCCAAATACTCACAAACTAGTCCCGAGACTTTTCTTATGACTTTTTGAACATTTCCCCTGTAGAGGGACAGGCCCGACTTAAGACTACCTGGGGATCTGGAAAGGCCATTGGCCGCGCGCTGGCGGCAGCGGCGCTCCCCAAAGAGAGGCCCCGGGCGTGCGCCGCAGCGAGAACACCATCCAGCCCTTCCCGCGCGAATCTCAGTTTCTGATGTAGAGGCCTCGCAGATGGGGTCCGAGTAGATGGGGTCGGAGGAACTCGCCGCATCGACGTTACATCGGCGATGCATCGCGAATGCATCGGCGATGCATCGGCCATGCACTGGCGACGTCGGCGATGCATCGGCGACGCTGGCGTAGAGAAAATTGGGCCCCACATCGAGCCGCATCGCCGATGCATCGCCGATGCATCGGCGATGCGGTGAGATCCTCCGACCCCACCTACTTCGATCCCATCTAGGAGGCCTAGATGATGGGACTGGCGGGTGCAAACATGTGCGCCGCGCCCAAGCGGGAGAGCCAGAGTTTCAGGCGAAATTTCGCCTGCTCGCGCGTGGGCCCGCTGCCGACGAATTGGCGAGAAAAACGACGTGGGTGTCACGCCCAAGCGGGAGCGCCATCGTTCCAAGCGAAGTCCGAGCGACGCCCGGGCGAGAGCGACACGTCGTCCGCTCTCGCGCGGCCCCGCTGCAGACGAGTGGTCGAATCACAAGCTGCCCCCCGCGCCCATGCGGGAGCGCAACTTTCAGAAACGTATGAGTGCGCGGTGGGGCGAGAGCAGCATGTCGCTCTCCGGCGAACGACGTGCGCCGCGCCCCGTTCCTGTCATGCACTGGGCCCACATATGCCCCGCTATCGGGTTGCCAGGCGGTCTAATGGCAGAAAGTACCCAGCAAGAGCAGGGGGGACCTGCTCTAATCGTTCGGTGGGTGACAATGAGGAAGCATACGAAGACCAGAAACTACGAGTTTTCATCTGGGGTCACTGGGAGCAAATGACAGGCGGCTCCACGGGCAGCGCCGACGAAGCACGCGACGAGTTGAAATATGGCTAAGACTAAGAGTGCGATCGGAATACGTGGGTTGATGAGTAGTAGGTGGATCACACCGCGCTGGAAGAGACAGGGGAGTAGGAGGTGGATGGGGAGGAGAACCTTCGGCTAAGCAAGCAAGGAGTGGAGTATGAGAAGGTCATGGGACAGGAGGGGAGCGGAGGAGGTGCGAATAGCCACCCGTTCTCGATACCCGTCTGGGAAGGCGGGATGTCCACTTCACTCGATAACTTACGAGGTTTGCGAATAACCAGTCGGATTGGCCCGCCGAGGACCTGGCAGATGGTTGGGGATGTGCCCGCCGAGGACCTGGCGGAGGGTTGGACATGGATGCTTTCCGCCCTCGGATGGCGGGAGGGTGTCCACATCCAACACTAACTACTGACTATCCGAGGTCCTTGGGAGCCCGTCTCGAAATCGGTGGGTATGGATAAACCCCAGACGTGGATGAACGCATTGCCAAACATCACCCTATGGGTAATACAGTGACGGGCGTTCACGTAGCGCGAGATGACAAACACTCCATTTGTCCACGATAAGCTTCTGGGAAGGAGGTGGCACATCCACTACGAAGAGAGGCGCTTCTCGGTCAGCACGGGCAGTACCGTCCAAGCTCCCCGACCCCAGAAATTATCAAACGTTGCACCGATGCCGATTTAAAGTCTCGGCAAACCTGCGTATTCTCGACCGCGCGATGTGCGCACGGTGGATATTCGGCCTCGCTCTTTTGGATAACGGCTCGGCATTCGGAGCCAACACCTCTCGGCGCGGTGCAACGGATGGACCAGGTTCCCGGGCCAGGCACGCCTCAGCCTGATCAAAGCTACTAAACCTCCACGCCTAATGGACGCGACCCTGGAAAGACCCTCAAACTAGCGCGATGGGTTGCCGCAACGATCAAGCCCTAACTTCCGCCAGACCCCTGACACGATCGAACTGCTACATCCTATTCCTTGGCTGGTCCAAGGAGGCACGCCCTTCCGGTATTCTGCCCGACGGGCCTCGTAGCTGCGCGCGCTGGCCGAAATGGCGGGCCGATGGTGCGCTCTGCAACGAAGAGCCAGGCTGAGGGGTGGCCACGAACGGCGGTGACCAAATCGTGGAGGAGAAGGAGGAGGAGGAGGAGGAGAACCTGGCGGGTCATAACGACATACCCAGTCCCTCTGAACCTCCCCCCTGAACTTTTCCCATTGTGCGCATTACTGGAGGAGGGACCATCGAGCACGCGCAACAGGATCTCGTGGCCAGGTGGTATGCGAAACCAGCAACACGCGCCCCCGCCTGCCGCTTTGCCCATTGATGCCAACCTTCAGGAAGAGGGGTAGAATGGAGAATGGGAGAAGTTGAGCAGAAGTAGGATATCGATCTTGATTGTAACATTATGTTCGTCCATAACACCCACCTCGCAGAGACACGATAGTGGGCGTCCCAAATCACCGAAGATTAGCACGAACTCTTTGACAGTGGAGTGAGGGCGTCTACCCACTCATCTTGACCCCTTCAATGCTGACCCCTTCCACAACATCGTGTCCAGAATGACTTGGACATTCTTGGCATCATGTGCGAATCCTTGCCGACAAAGTCTTTCACAGCGTCCACAATATAACATTGAAGAATGCCAGGCTACAGTCGAGAACCATGTGATTGGGAAGCGCCCAAGGCGAGCCAGCGTGATCGACATTCAATTGGCAGTTATCCATTGTCACAACATAAACAAATGCCCACATGGTAAACATCAATACATGGGAACTTCGGAACAATAAATAATGGGCATCTCGTATTTCCCTTCGTGTGCTCGAGACGATGGTATGAGTCATGATTGCATCGGCACTGGGCACTGGGCACGGTCTCTGCATTGGGGGCGGGCTCCGTGTGAGTCTACACGTGGATTTTCACCTGGCCGGAGAAAAGCTTCGTCCGCTTATGAAACCGTTCCTCGGTGAGTTTGGTGGGAACGCACAGCCAGGGGAAACTACGAGCACAAACAACCCTAAACGACCTCGAAGTGTTTCGCAACAAAGCCGAACCTTGATTCCACTCTGCTCATCCACCCTTGCCTGGGCTCGAGCCAGCCCGTCCCAAAGCGTGCATAGCTTCCCTGGGGAATTGAATCGCATTCAAACTCGTGAAACGGAGTGGAATGACCAATCGCGTACTCAGATTGCTTCGGGCTGTACTTCTGTGCTGGCACGCATGATTGTCTTTTTCCTACGACCCTAAAGCTTACCAAGCCTGTGCACACAAGCTCGCGCGCTGACACAAACACATTCGATTGGGAAGGTCGCGGTTGCAAGGTGTGCAAGCTGGTGGGACTGGCGCTCCTCAGGCAAATCCGGAGTGTCCTGCTGCGCGGACAGAGAGATGATCTGGCAACGCGAGATATTTTTCCAGCCCATGCTTATCGTCGAATCACCCCTGCAAGCCTACGGCGGTAGCTCAACCATCGGTGCGGAGGGGGGCATCTAACGCTGCCCCTCCACTACGTGGGTTCGTCCCTCGTGCAACTGTCACCCTTACACTCTGGCGCTGCCTCGTCTCACTCCCCTCCCCCAGGCCTTTAGATGGACCTCCTCCTTCGTGTGGCCATCTTCCTCCTCCACGCCCCTATTCTCCTCTTGCTCTTCCTCCTTTCTCGTCGTTCGTGTGAACGTCCTCGTCCTCCACGTTTCATGCTCCTCGTGCTCGTCCTCCTGCTCATCCTCCTCCTCCGCGTCTCTCGCCTACTCCCCCCTCTCATTCGACAAAGGGCGACCACGTGTCCGATATATGTTCCGTGATGCGTGATCACGCTTCTCTGGAGCTTGTAACACCGACCGCCCTTACCCTCATCCCATCCTCTTACTCATCCCTTCTCCTCCTACTTCTGCTCCCTTCCCCTCTTTCTGCCGTCCCCGATCCTCCCACACTAGAGGAACAAAACGGCATAAACATAAACTGTTGACGGTCCGCGCGGATTTCTTGGATCTGAGCTGCACCCCCCCCCCTCCCTGGCGCGCGGACCGCACCAGGTGCGGCGCCGAAGGCGCCGCCAGAGCGCTCCAGCGCAGATCCAAGAAATCAGCGCGAAGCGCCAAAAGTCAGTGTTTATACCGTTTTTCTTTTTCGACACACGCACACGCATCCTCCTCATCGTCGTCGTCCTTCGCGTCCTCCTCCTCCTCCTCCTCCTCCTCCTCCTCCTCCTTGTCGTCATCCTCTTCCTCACCTGTGTTCCTTTCGTTGCGCCTCGCGCCTGCTGTCAGAAATTCTCCGCGTGACACCCGCCCAGCGCGCAGAGCTTTGGGCAGCGGTGCACGAAGGGAGTTTGGTCGGGCCACCGTCGGAGATCGTCACCAACTCGCGGTTCGCAACGCGAGAGGTGTCCGCCTTGCGCGGCGGCGCGCGCCCGTTAGAGCGGCAGCGCGCCGGCCACTGGGAGGCGATTGCGCCTCACTGTCGCAGCGGACTGCTGCGTGCCCATGGGTGAATTGAGCAGGGGCCGACCGTCCCGGCATTCCTATATGCCTACCACGAGATGTTCTTAGAATCGAATGTTCGCATAACAACAACAATGTCCTTATAACATAAACACCGAAGTGTTAAAACAAGACAGCCTCAGCCAGAAATGTTCTAGGACGATTTCGTGCAAACCACAAAAGGTTCTTAGGACATTCTTAGGTGGGCCTGTGGGCAAGCCAAAACGCTTCGTCCCTGCTGGAGTGACGGCCCACTTGAGCAGGTCAAAGGCTGGCACCTCAGAGGAAGATTGTGCCGGGAATGCCGGGGCGGATGACCTGGCCGACGCTGGCGCGCGGACGCGGCTACACCACCAGCGCGAGCGGCAGCCCGGGTCGCCCACGGCCGTCGACCAACGACAGCGGGAGCTGGCTGCCCCGAGAGCCCACCGCGGCAGCGTTGGTCCCAGAGGGCCCATGGCTCAGCAACGCTGGGCAACGCCCGTGCTGATCAACCAAAAAAGGACCCCTTACCGTTTTTGAGGTGACCTGAGTGAGGAGAACCGAAAACGTTATGGATTGGTGTATTTTTCTGCAGATGTACCGAACCAAACCGCCCAGAATCATCATCCCTGATGCGAAGACGGAGGCCTCAGTGAGGCCACGTCGTCATCGTGTTATCAGGGTTAGGGATTCTTTTGCTCTCGATAATGTGCACCGCCGCCAGCGGGCGCCGCAGGAGGGGGCTGAGGCGGCCGTGGCGGCCGCCGCGGCGCCGCCTCCTCGGGCGCAGCACAGGCAGCCTCTGGCGCCCCTGCGCCGGCTGCGCCGGCCCGTGCTGGCGGGGCCGCCGCGGCTGGGGCGCTGCCTGCGGGCAGCGCTCTGGCGGCCGCACGCGTGGCGTCCCAGTCCCAGGGCCCAGCGTGGGTCGCGTGCCTGCGATGCGGCTGCTGGGCCCCGCGCTAGCAGTGGCTGACTGGCCGGCCGTGCACAGGCCAAGCGCCCGCGCCGCCGCCGCGCGCAACCGTGCTGCTGCTGCTGCTACTGCTGCTGCTGCTGCTGCTGCTGCTGCTTCCCGAGGCACGTCACGTGCGCGGACCGGGAGGGGTGGCCTCGGAACGTCTCGAAATAAGAAGAGAGGCCATGAAATTTGGGGAGCCGTCAGGGCCCCCGTCATGAAATTCCCCCCCGTGGCCCCTGGCATCACCCCCCTCCTCTAAGACGAAGCCCGGACGAAGATAAATTCGGGTGAGGATAGCACGAGAATCTCTCAGATCAAACCAGAGCCGACCAATCGGCAGCGGACTTGCACAACACGGATGGCTGCGTACCGCCGTCGCTCGTAACCCTCCCAATGCTGCCTTCCAAGATGGCCGCTTTTTATAAACACACGCAGCATCCGCAACCGTGCCCTTGGCACTTTGGCGCATATTCGAACATCCGTTATCTGCCTGTCAAAAATCCTGACATGTTGCAACCGCGACCTTCCCTTCATCGCAGGATGTTCAGAGAACTGTTCCCCTCGTTTTGCTGGCGCGCACTTATCTCGGCGTTAGGATGGACCCAATACGGGCCAATACCACGGAAAGGCGGTTGCACGATCTCCCACCGAACCCCCAGAGGCCCCAATCTGCCCCCGATGCGCCCCGAGAGGCTCCAATAAGCCTCCGATAAGCGCCCAATGAGGCCTCCAGCCAGACCCTGAAACATAAACGGATCCCACGCAACAGTGATATGGTCTGTTGCTTCAGAGCCACTTCGGCTTGAGATGGCCTCGAGTGCCTCCGTCAGTCGCCCTAGAGACGGTCCAAGGCGGACCCAAGGCGAGATATAATCCCCCAACCGATCCCTTTGTGGCCGAGAAGCCTCCAATACGCAACGCAACAACCGCGCAACGTCACACATCGTGCTGCAACATCGCTGCGATGCCTTCAAGACAGCTCGAGAACTCGGTAGAACCAATACGTATGGCTTTCGATGATGCGCTGGCGCGGTGGTTGGGCTTCTCGCAAGAGACTGCGCACCGTCGCGCGTTCTCCCGTCTTTCCATCTCCGCTAGGCTGGCCCACGACCAAGCACCATACAATCGCTGCAAACGCAACTCGCACGATGTCTTGTTGGGTTTGCAAACGCTCGCACCGTGATATTCATGGGAACGTGCTGGCTTGTGTATCAGATTCATCTGCGGCCGCACATGCGGCTTCAGTAAGGAAAGCGGACAGCCTGCGCCGCTTCAATTGTGGCGGCCGCAACTCCCCTCGACCAGCGGCCGCAACTGCGGCGTCGGCAGGGGGGGTGGCTGGCAGTCTGCCGCAACTGCGGCGGCCGCAACTCCCCTTCACCAGCGGCCGCCACTGCGACACCGACAGGGTGAACGAGCAACAACCTGCAACTGCGGCAGCCGCGATTCTCCTCCACCAGCGGCCACAACTGCGGCACAGGCAGGGAATTTGGCGGGCAGCCTGCCGCAACAGCGGCGGCAGCAAATCCAGTTTACCAGCGGCAGCAGCTCCCCTCCACCAACGGCCGCACCAACGGTGTCGACTGGGAAGCGGGCAGCCAGCTGCAACCCGCAACTGTGGCGGCTGCAGACCACCTCCACCAACGGCCGTATCTGCGGCTTCGGCGGGGTCAGCGAGCAACCAACCATAACTGCGGCGTGTGCGGGGGGGGGGGGCAGCCTGCCGCAACTGCGGCGGCACCTCCTCTCCACCAGCGGCCGCAAATGCGGCTTCGCGGGCAGCCTGCCGAAACTGCGGCGGCCGCGACTCCACCTCTCCACCAGCGGCCGCAACTGTGGCGGCCGCAACTCTGGTCCACCAACATGCCGCAACTGCTTGCGGCCGCAACTCCCCTCTGCCGACACGGCGGCCGCAACTGCGGCGTCGGCGGGGGGGGGGGCGGGCAGCCCGCCGCAACTGCTTGCGGCAGATTGGCCGTACTCTGTGTCGGCGCCGCAGATGCGGCCGCAAACCCGCGGAGGGGAATCGCGGCCGCAACTGCTTGCGGCCGCAACTGCCCTCGGCCGGCCTGGCGTCGCAAGCGAGGCTTCGGCGCGGGGAGCGGGCAGCCTGCCGCAGCTGTGGCGGCTGAGCGTGACCGACAGATCCCTTGAGGCGGTCGGCCTGGCTCGGAACGTGCTGGCCCAGAGAAGGACACATGGCGAAGTCGCAGGCAGGAGAGACCTCGGAGGGGGGGGGAAGGGATGGGCAGGAGAGAGTGGAGAGATCGGGCTGCAGCGAACACTAGAAAGCGCCTGCTTGCAGCAACTCGAGCGGGGCCATCTTCAGCACCGCACCGCCCACCCAGACGGGGCGCCGCCGTCTGTGCGACCAGTCGTCGAGCACCTGCTCGGAACTGTCACCCGCGTGCCAAGGCCATGCCGTCGCACTTGACCATGGCGGGGGCGGGCGCCCCCGAGAGCCGAGTGGGCGAATCGGATCGGCGATCGAAATGAATCGGATCGGCGGAAATCGGCAGCCGAGTCTGGAAAAGTCGAATTGGCGGGAATCGGCAGGCTAGTAGGCCTCATCTAACAGATCGGAGCCACAATTGGAATCCGAAGTCGAATCGAATCGGAATCGAAAGCCATCGGAATCGAATCGGATCGAATCAGAGGAATCGAAATGAGCCCTGCAAGGGTACCACCCTGTCCACCTCACCCCCCGCGGTAGCTCGAGGGCGATGCTCGCTGTGCTCTCCGCGGAGCAGCCAGGTAACGGGAGTCTATCTCCTGCTGTGCCGTCATTGAAGGCATGCTCCTTCATGCCAAACATGCTTGCCTTCGGTGGACCTGCTGTCACCATCCCATTGCACGCACGCCACAACTGCAAAGGCAAACATTGTTGTCTTCAGAACGCTTGCCATTATTGAATTCCGTGGACTATCCAAGGCAGAATCCTCGCCACTTTGGAAGACCTCAATCGAGGTTGCAGATGCAGAGATACAATCTCTTGACGCCCTGCCACGCGGGCTTTCCTTCAGCAACTGATCGTGCTAAGGTGGCGGCCCCTGTTGGAATGTACTTCAGGCGATGTTGCAGAGCCCGGTGAAATCGCTTGGTGTGTCGGAGAAGAGGATCCCATCCTCATCGTCGTCTTCCTAATCCCACTCCTCATGTTACGCCTCTTCATACTTCTCCGAACCCCCCTTTTACTCCTCCTGGTGCCCATGTGTTGCTCCTCATCCCACTCCTCATGTTACGCATCTTCATACTTCTCCGAACCCCCCTTGTACTCCACCTGGTGCCCACATGCTGCTCCCCATCCTCCCACCTCCTCCTCGTCACAGAGCGACGTCTGTGTCGAGCCGGCCGCGAGGGAGCGACCCTGTGGGCCGGTAGCCGCCGTGGCAGCGGTGCCGGACCGGCCACGCCTGTGGGAGCTCCCTGCCTCACTGCTCGGGAGCCGGCGGTGCGCGCCAGGCTCGAAGGGGAAGGAGCCAGCAGAGCGCGCCCACACGCCCTGCGCCCCTTCCAGGAGTGCGAGGGGGAGGGGAGCACGATGACGGGAAGGAGGAGGCGGAGCAGAAGGACCACGGCGACAGGACAAAGGAGGCAACGTTGGGGAGCCCTGGTGGCCACTCCACGCATCGCGGGCCTCGAAACCACCCAGGACATTTCGAAGAACGCCATGGAAGCCCATTGTGGGGCCGCTGACATGACCTTGGGGGTTGTAAGTTACGTGTGTGTTCTCAATACGTGGCGGCCGTCTCTTGGTCTTCGCGTGGTGGCGGGCCGTTGCCGCCCGTCGCCGCCTCTCAAACATTGGCTGCAATTACTGTTTTATGTTAAGTATGTGTTCGGTGACGAGGGTTCGATATGCCCACTCCTTATGTATATGACCTTGGCCAGCCCTCTGCGCATGTGGATGGTGCGATAGAAGCTCCTTGTTATGGCCGAAACGTGTGCATTATCTTGTGCTTTATGTGCGCATACTCCGAAGTGTTACATATATGTCTAATATCTACACCCAGCCCATGTACACATGACTGCTCCGCATGCGAGTCAGGTGTCTTCCTTATGCATTGTTGTGTTCTTGACATGCATTCGCTACGGCTGGTTTGAAATCATATGGTGTGTCTGTCATGGGTGCCGCTTGTCTGGTGCGTTGCGTGTTGATCTGGCATCGGTTCTGCTGCCATTTGTCGAGGGCGCGAGGCGGGGAACTGGGGATGATAGGGACTGCTTGTGGGGCCTGGTGGCCGATTCAGCGGGAACGGTTATGTCGTCACTCGTCGACGAGACGAGACGAAATAAATAGGACTATCTGGGCTACCAGGGCCTCGCGACTGCGCTCCGCAAGGCCAGGGGAGCGAGCTTCTCCCCGTGAGGTCTCACAGCGTCATCTCGTCGGCGGGGGAGCGATCATACCATGTACTCGGCAACATTGCTAGTCCTCACTGGTGCCTATACTTGTAGCGCGCAAGAACAGACAAGCGCGTTCTGCTCTTCGCAAAGTAGCCGCTCGCAAACAGCCTGGAGCCGCCGCGAGGGGTTTGAGATCCATTACACCGAGGCAGCCATGTTTTCTTGAGACGTTTGCGAGTAGGCATCTTGCGAGTAGTGGAACGCGCTCGGCGAAAGATGGAACTGGGAAAAGAAGGGCTGGGTCGGGAGAGATGTTCTGGGGGAGCCGGCAGTGAAGAACGCGAGCTGGCCTGCAGGTGCCCTACGGAGGAGACTGCGGCAGCTTTCCTTCAAACAGCGCGCTCTTGCCTCCGAGGACGGCCCGCGACGTTCTCTAGAGGTCTATGCCTGCCTCCCGAGGCTTGCTGTATTGCTGGCGATGGCGAGAAACCTTAAACATGCGCGCGCTAGCTAGCAGCGTCGCAGAGTTGCGATGCATTGCTCAGGGGGTTGAGAGCGCTGGGTCAGTGTCACCTCTCCCGTCGGCTCGCGTGGGGGGGGGGCTCGTCGGGAACGCTGAGTGACAAAAAGTGAAGGAGCCGCTGGGGCTTTCGTCAGCCTGGCGCGGCACAGGAGCCGCAACCAACTCTATCCTTCCCCATTGTGGAAGCCGATCGATGTCGAGGAAGCGTGCTGCCAACTAATTTCCAGATGTCTTAAACATGTGTCCAATATGGTTTAACATGTAAAACACATGGTTCAAGCATTTGTAGAAGATGTGATTCTATACCTGTTAAACACATGTTTAACTCAATGATGGGATTGTTCGAGTGTCCACTGTCATGGCATCCACAGCCTTCCCCCTCGACACGCCCAGACGTGCACAGACAAGCTGCGATCCCCTTTCTTGCCAAGGCCTCACGGGACCATCGCTGTCAGGCAGCCGGGCAGCACAGACTGCCTGCGGCGCCAGCAGTACTGCGGGGGGCGTGCGCTGCTCTGCGAATGCGGGTCAGGACGGAGGCCTGCGTGTACGATGGTCGAGAAGCCAAATTTGCAAAGTCACCTGGGAAGTCGTGGGGTGGGTGGATCGTTGGCGTCGGGTGGGGCAATAGGAGAGACGGCTCCTTAGCAGAGCAACAGCAGAGCTGGATTACCGCCTGGAGGCTCCTGGCTGGTCCACAGTACTGCTCAGGACTAAATAGGAACGCAGCAGTAGAAGCATGAGGCGTAGGGGTTGAGGCAAGCGCGGGCGCAACCAACTGTTTGGCCTCAGACGTTGTGCCCTGCCCGCTGACTGCGACGGACTCGCTAGAAGGACGGGGCCCTTACGAGAACAGTCCGCAGCGGTCCACCCCCTGCATTTCTGCCAGCTGGCCTTCTGAACGAAGCCGTGGCGCTATGTACAATGGAAGCGTTGTTCCTACTGGCTGCAGGCTGCAAAAACAGTCCTGGCAGCACACTGTGTACAAGATGCCTCAAAAAGAGGCGAGCGGTAAACGGTCCCCGCCACTGCTGCTGCCATCGCCACAAGCCCACCATCCCACCAACAACAATAGTTCCGAGACGTGGTTGAGGCCAACCGGGGCTGCCCCAACAAGAAGATGCCCTGTTTTGTGAGCTGGGACACAATCATCCTGAAAGATCTTAGAACAATTTTGAACACACCTGCACAATCCAGTTGCCTGCAATTAGACGTGCTGCTGTTCAACCAGCGGCGTTGATGAAGAAGGGGTATCCGTCTGCTCTTGACCGAATCGGCGGCGACGACGGCTCCAGGTTCTGGGCTCCAGGTTCCCAGTGATCTCAGATTCCTGACTGCGGATCAGAGCGCAGACAACACTGTCAACGACAACGGGATCCTGCCTGATCCCGTCGACCCTGGTTAGGACAACAACAAAGCCACGGCCTCCACCCTCTTCCACACCCCGACCCCGCAATGTGTTAAACAGCCGGCCGAGAACGGGCTGAGAGGGCAGATGCCTCTGTGCCCGCATGCCTCCCTAGCGTGAGGCGGTAAAAAAAACAACACATGCACTAGAGAGCGTCCGCGAGAGGCGGGCGGTGACGCCCCCTGTCCGCCGAGGTGGCAGTGCCACCGGACGTCTTGCTCGCGCGCTTGCTTACTTGACTGCGTGCTTACCTGCTCGTGCGAGTGCCTGCTCGCTCACGTGGCTGCTTGCCTGCACACCTGCGTGGTTGCTCGATTGCGTGGCTGCACGACTGGTTGCGTGCTGAACTGAGTGCATATGCTGTTGTGTGTGTGCTCTCTTGCTTCATTGGTGGCTTGAGTGTTATCTTGCATCGTTGCGTAATTGCGCTTCTGCCCGCTTGCTTGCGCGATCGCTTGTTTACTTGACTGACAGATTGCCTGCCTGTTGGTTTGCCTCTGTGCATGCCTCTCTGCTCGCCTGCATGCTGGCTCGTATGCTTTTTTGTGTACATGCCTCCGTGCTCATGTGATGCCTGCCTGCTCGTCTCTTATTCCCACGTGGGTGTTCTGTGAATGTCCACTCACGCCTGGCAATTGGACGTGTTCGGCTCTCCTGGAACGTCTAGGTCGGGGTGATGCGCCTGCCGCCGCTGGGGCCACGGACAGCTGTAGGTCCGTGGCGACTGCAAGGGCGGGCCGAAGCATGCTGGCGGCCCCAAGGCGCATCACAGCATCATCGGGTCGTCGTTCTCTTCCTCCTCGGCCTCTGGGTCCCGTGGAGGCCAGGGCGCACTATTAAGGTCGAAGGCTCAAATACAGAAGAAGGAAGGCAAAACCACCGAAAGAGCCAGGAGGCCGAACACAAGAAGCCATGCCACGAAACCGACTGCCAGAAGTTGGGAAACGCCCATCGAAGAAACATGCAGCGAAGGTGCGACACAATGAAGCCGGGAAGAAGGGACGATACCGAAACCGAAGCACAAACGCTGGATAACTGCGAACTGAGAGAGGAGGCGCCGACGACCAAGAATGCCAGAACCGTTGGGAGAGGGCGTGAGGCGAGGACGCAAGTGCGAGCCATTGGCCCTGAACTTTCAGCCTAAGTCCTAGCCCGAAGCACTGACCCGAAGACCCTAGTCATAGCGCTCGAAGCCATAGCCCGAAACGCTGACCTCAAGACCTGACTCATTGGCCCGATGGGCAGCACCGCCTTGAGTCCTCCCGGGTCCCCCGAGTCCCTCTAAGGCCCAGAAAATCGTCCCCTGACTATTTAGACGATGTTTGAATGTTCCTCCT
The DNA here is from genome assembly GCA_963575745.1 of Prorocentrum cordatum. Taxonomy (NCBI): domain Eukaryota; class Dinophyceae; order Prorocentrales; family Prorocentraceae; genus Prorocentrum; species Prorocentrum cordatum. The sequence goes on along the minus strand of CAUYUJ010015926.1, from coordinate 601,963 downwards.
GTAGAGGGACATGCCCGATTTAACTCTGGGGATATTCGTCCTCGTCCTCGGCCTGCCTCAGCTACACCGCTGGGTCCCATCGTCGACTGGTCATGGTAGATTCGGTGTCGATTCAGCATAGTCCCGAATGCAAGGAGTTCTGCACCCCATGGCCTTCCCCGAGAACAGGTTTCAATCCTGAGTCGCTCCTGGACGGTCATCGGGCCTGGGCAGCGCCCTGGGAGATCGAATACGGCGAGACGACTGCAAGACCTCTCTCCTCCAAGAACCCTTCCTCGCCCATGCCGGAACAGAGGGCTCGCGAAACGGGCACGACCGAGGGGACCCCCGAGTGCCCCCGACATGCCAGCGCGCCTCTCCCACGCCCATCTCGGCGTCGCTGTCGGCGGCCTGCAGGGCGACCACGCGGGCGCGGCCGCAGCGGGCAGTCTCCAGGCCCCCTCACCACGCCCAACGGTCACTCCAAAACCTCCGATGTCATTTGGGAGGCAACTCCCGGGAGGTCTTCGCCAGCACTCTGCACAACTATCAAGCCAGCTTAAGGGGCCACTTCGCCGGACCAGGCCGGATTCAGCCTGGGACTGAGCCGGATTACGCCGCATCGAGCTGGATGAAGCCGGATGAAGCGGGATAACGCCAGATTAGGCGGGATCATGCCAGTTTTAGACCACGGATACACCAGCGCAGATTCTGAATCTAACTTCCCAGTAGCTGCATCCTCACCCAAGTGTCCCTAGAGGCATCCTGGATGGGGTCCGAGTAGATGGGGTCGAAGGATCGCGCCGCATCGCCAATGTCTCACCGATTTATCGGCGATGCGTTGGCGACGCATCGGCGACTTCGGCGATGCATCGGCGACGACGGCGTGGGGAAACACGGGCTCCACATCGAGCCGCATCGCCGATTCATCGGCGATGCGCCGCGATCCTCCGACCCCATTAACTCCGACCCCAGCTAGGAGGCCTAGAACCCCACCCCGCCCAACAGTCATTCCCAAAGCCCCGGCGACATGACTGACCCTTTCTCGCGGGGGACGCACCTCTCACCCCTGATCATCCTCTGGCGGCCCCAGAGCCCCACGAACGGCCCCGAGGAGCCGCAGGATGCGAAACGCATCGGTCTGGGACTAAGGCGAGCAAGGCGACGCCATCAGCCCGATGCTGTTTCATGCTGGCTTGGATCGGCGGCGAGCCCGCGGGGGGAAGCGGGAAGGAGAAGGCAATCTCGGAAGGCTCGGAAGTCCCCCGGCCTGCTGAGAAGTCTTCGAAGCCTTCCCCGAAGACACGATAACAAAACTCGGAAGGCAGGAACGCTTCTCAGAAATCCCGCCGCCTTCTGAGAAAGCCTTGTCCTTCTCATTCCCCCCCTCCTTCGCCGCCGCTTGGAAATGGCCATGGCAACATGGACAACCCGCATCGGACAAGCTGAGAACTCATCGAATCCGGCAAGAAACTTACGGCAAGTTCGTGTCGTGCCAACCCCGGCGTTGGTTCCTGACACCACGGGGATCGTTCAACCTGGCACGAGGGTCGCAGCCGGTCGACACGACGCGAACCTCAATGTCCAGGCACACGGAATGCAGATGATATCATGTTGTGCGCTACAGTGGGGGCCGACCCACAGTAAACCTTTCACAAGAAACTCAACCCGGAGATTCCAGAACGTCCGTTCGCTTTTGGTGGGAACGTCGCGCTTTCCATAGCAAAAGCATCGAAACCCCCAAAAAACAGGGCACCCTGGAGGCAAGCAGGTTGGCGTGGGCCCCCACTGTAGTTATTTTTGGACTCCCAGTTCCCAATCTACTTTAGCCACCTTCCTACTTCAAGAGTCGAGTGGTTTTCCCTCTTCCCTCCTCTTTGCAGGGGGCGGGCAGACTCTCAATCTACTTTCAACGCCTTCCTAAAGAGGAGGGAAGAGGGAAAACCACTCGGCTGTAAGAAGGCGGCTAAAATAGATTGGGAACTGGCAGTCCAAAAATACCTACTCTCGACGACCGATGGGTAAACGTTCGTGGGTCCGCGCGGACTTCTCGGATCGGCGCTGGAGCCCCCTGGCGGCGCCTCCAGCGCCGCCCCTGGCGCGCTCCGCGGGCCAGGGAGGGGGTTCCAGCGCCGATCGAAGAGATCCGCGCGGACCTCCGAAAATGTACGTTTATGCCATGCTCTGTCACTCGCTGCGACGCAAGAATCATGTTCTGCCTCTCGTTGATCCTGCGGTGCGGCCGCCGCGACAAGACATGTGGAGCCCGCATTTTGTTATCACTCGCGATAACGCGCGTGGCCAGCCCCAACCCCCCCTCTTCCTCCTCCCCCCCCTGGTCACGCCATGATTCGCGCCGGCGCCGTGTAGGACTCGTCCATTCCCGCGCGTTCCAGACGGCGTCGACGCGAATCGTGACGTGACCAGCCCCCCACGCCTCCTCCCCCCCCCCCCGTCACGCCGCTTCATCGCCACGGGGTGCGGAACCAGTCTCCTGCGAGGATGGAGCCCCCCGTGAACCCCGCAGCGTCTCTCCAGCCCACTTTTCCCGGTAAGGGCTCAGGCCCAAGGTTGTGTTTGTGTGGGCAGGCCTTTGGCCATACAGTCGAGTTTGATGGGAGAGGACACGCGAGAGGACACAAGACCCTTCCGAGGGTCTCGAGGGTCACATTGCCGTAGAAGTGTAAAGGCATGGGTCGCGAAACACAAATCAAAATTGTATTTTTGCTTTGGCAAGACCGACCTACTAATCAACATCGACTGTAGACTGGAGGGGGGGTAAGCACGCGGAGAAGGTTTTGGGCACGTCAACATACGTGCGCGGAAGGGGGGTCTATCCAACATGCGTCTCGGCACACATGCGCTTAGCAAGTACTTTCGCATGTGTTCGGCGCCAAAGGGGCCACAAGTGGGGCATCCATCATGTGGGCGTCGGTGTTTTCACGTGCTTTCGACGCCAAAGGAGTCAAACGTGGGGCATCCAACATGTGGACGTCGGAAGTTCTACGAATCAAAATGCTGGTGCGGAGAGGGGGGGGGGGCATCAATAATGTGTCTGGCGCATGCGCATTTGGCCATTGGCTTCACGTGTCTACGGCGCCAACGGGGTCACAAATGGGGCATCCAACATGACCAGCATGTGGGCGTCGGATTCTTCACGCAGCAAAGAGATAGCCGGAACGCAGTATCCCCCCGAAGCACTGTTGTAACGCACGATGGCTTCCAATCGCGTTCGCACGTATACCCTGTGCGTGAGAGCATGGCATTTGTAGAATATGGGGGGCTGCACCAGGTTGTGTGCCACATCGTTTGTAATGCGCCCACGGGGGTCCGCGGGCCCACGTCCCAGCAGGTCAGCAGGCACACGCCTCGAAACAAAAATCGTGACGTCGGCTGTCTGGGGAGGGCGGAGGGCGGATGCTGAGCCGGTAGAAATGACACAGGCGGCGACGGGGAGGCGAAGGAGGAGGCGCAGCAGGCGGGTGGCGGGAGGAGGGAGAAGGGAGGTGGGAGGCAGGGGGAGGGAGGCGGGAGGAGGAAGGAGAGAGGCTACGAAACTTCTCAAGCAGAACGGACCGAACCTATCCCTTATCCTGCTCCTGACGCCCTCCACCTCCTTCTGCCTGCTCCCTCCTCCTCCTCCTGCCCTCCATCTCCTCCTCCTCCTCCTTCTCCTCCTCCTCCTCCTCCTCCTCCTCCTCCTCCTGGCCAGACCACCTCGCGCGCGGCATGTCGGAGCTAAGAATTACGAGGATGTCTCAAACGAACCGGGCCAGACCACCTCGCGTGCGGCATCTCGGAGCTCATCATTGCGAGGATGTTTCAGGCGAAACGGCCAGACCACCTCGCGCGCGGCAGCTCGGAGCGCACAATTGCAGGAACGTCTCGAGCGAAACGCCCAATCCCAGCCAACTCACAAGCATTAGTTGTGAGGGTGTCTCAAACGACACGGCCCAGACCACAACATTTTCTTCAGGATGTCTCTGCGCGCCCGTCCCTCGACCCGAACTGGTTACGAGCACAACAGCAAGAAATACAAACAGAAAGTAAGGCCAGTCTAGGGAATCCGTATTACGAAAATTGCGCAACCACACATCCGCAATCAGAAGAACCAACTCGCGCATCAAAGAGGCCAGCAAGACCAGGTCGGAACACACGACACCGAGCCCGACCTATTGCGAATTCGACTGGATGAGCCAATAAGCCGCTACAAAGTACCAGTCATGGTGAATGAGCGCGAGACACAGCTAAAAGTAAGAAAGAAAGTGGTCGCGGGCTGGGCTGGTGGGGACACGCGAAGGGCTTGAAATCATTCACTGGGTGATTGCAATGGTGCTGCCAACCACTCCTTCATCATATTGCCTGACATGAAATGGATAGCGGCGCATCTGGGCTTGCCCTGCATACTCAATGCATGTTGCAACGGAAGCAACTGCTCCGATATAACAACATGCCACATTCAAGGGGTCCAGCCTCGAACAAGCCAGCGTCGAACCTGAGATACGCAGGCTGACACTGGGCTAGACAGGCTGGAAGGCTGCTGTGCCTCCACATCTGGCTCTCTCTCTGTCTCTCTCTCTCTCTCTCTCTTCCTTCCCCCCCGTGTAGCACACTCCACGTATTTTTATCTCCTCTGCCACCCTACAAAACATACCGAAAAGCAATGGCATCTGCCGCTACAGCCCGCGCACGCGCAAACTGCTGCGTCCCAGCTCGAGCCCTCAAATAGATTACAGATGCCTCCACAATTCTGCATGTCCATTTCCTACTCGCATTTTTCCACGCCAAGGGGGAACACACAGCCGTAAAAGGAAATGGCAAGAGGTGTGTATAGTTCTTTTGAATAATCGATGCATTCAGGTATCTACATCTAAAAAATGGAGAAGAGAGAGAGAGAGATAATAACAAAAGAGAAAAGGAGAGAGGGAGAGAGAGTTGGTGGCAGGCGGAGAGAGAGAGAGAGAGAGAGAGAGAGAGAACAAAGAAAACAACAAACGAAGAGAAGAGCGGGAGGAGGAGGGGGGTACAGAGAGAGCGAGAGAGAGAGAGAGAAGAGCGAGAGAGAGAAGCAAGACAGCAGGTAGTGATGAGTGCAGTGGGGGCATAAACATATTATGTGGATTGAAAGCGTATGTGTGGGATAAAGCAAGAGAGAGAGAGAGAGAGGTGAGGCTATAGAGAAGTGGAAGGGAGAGAGACGGATAGAGAAAAAACAGAGAGAGAAAGACACAGCGAGGGAGAGAGAGGGAGAGACAAAGCGATCAACCAATCTTAGTAATATTGTCGAATCGTGCGCGGGCGATCATAATCACGGGGAGATGATAAAGTTCGGGTTTCTGGCGGGGATGATAAAGGATTTCCCCGGGGAAGGTAAGTTATGATGATGATGATGATGATGATAATGATGATGATGATTATGACGATGATCATGATGATGGTGGTGGTCCTGGGCGCTCTGTACAAGACTCACTCGAGAGATCTCGAGGCTCATGGCTATAGAACTTGCCAGCAGGCGCTCGGCACAAGACTGACTCGAGAGATCTCGAGGCTCGTGGCTATACAACTTGCCAGCAGGCGCTGTTGGTAGTCAACATGAGATGATAGCAACTTCGATTCGCAACTTCCCCCGTGGATTATAAAGTTCGGCCTCCGCGCCTATCTCCACAATTAAACCCTGCAGGACAGGAATAATGAAAATAGAGGGGATGAAGGGGGGGATGTTTTATTATCGCCCGTGGTCGGTTCATCGACCCGCTGTAGTGCAACCACCTCAAACCAGCCCAATTGGCGCCGACACGCTGCAAATCACAACGACGAGCAGATCCCCACCACGACGCTGGACTGGCCGTCGGGATCACCTTGACGGATTTGGCAAGACAAGGTTGGGTCGACAGATCAGAAGCCAGCACCGCAAGATAACCCCCCGACTTCTGGCAGGACACCTCGGTGGGGCCGGCCTGAGGTTGCAGCGTGTCCCGGCAGGCCTTTTCTAAGCGTCTCCCACTAAGTCTGCCCGGAAGCTCTCCAGAAGCTCAATCGGGAGCTCCTTCCAGGAGCGTCCAGGGCTCCTTCGAGAAGCCTTTCGACGGCCTCCTGGCGCTTCGCTATCCGGGTTTAGTACTCCACAAGTGGCAAAACAAATGTTGGGCCGAGCTCACGCTACCAGTGCCGCGCCTCGCCAGCCTGGCCCCGCAGGAGGAAGACAACAACAGGGCTCTCTGCGGGAAACGGGCCCTGGTCTGGTCGGGTGCCTCGGGGGACGCACACGCTGGGAGCGCGCACGCGTGGCTCTTGCGAGTCGACGCTAACATACGCTGATCGACGCCTATCGACGCAGATCGATGCCGCATCGACGCACGTCGGCGCCAGATCGACGATATTTCGGCGCCATCCGAAGACGGGATGTCGAGGACCTGCGAATCTCCCACGAACTGCTACCGAAAGAGGGTCCCTGCGTGGGGCCCAATGCTGATAGGCATGAGTGGGGGAAATCAACAAAAAACAAGGCAGCTGCTTTGAACGGAGCACGGCGGCCCTTGCAACGCCGCGCTGCCCCTCGGGGGCCGGACGGTGCTCCCTTACCCACAGACTGTGCCCGATGTTCCACGCGTGTCGTGTCCACTGTGCAGTGAGCCGCGGGCGCGGCTCCGACGCCGAGCATTGCCAAGACGGCGCGAAGCAACACAAGGCCCCAAACATATGTAAAAAGGCGCTGCCTTCTTCACGCTACGTTTGATGCCCCCACGTTGCCAAGACGGTGCGAAGCAACACAAGGCCCCAAACAGATGTAAAAAGGCGCTGCCTTCTTCACGCTACGTTTGATGCCCCCACGTTGCCGCCCACACGACCGGGGAGCCTGTGGAACCTTGATTTTCGTCCACTCAACAGTTTGAACGCTCCCGAGGGCCCAGTGAGGGCCTCGGATGGCCGAAGACGGCGCAAAGGGTCAGGACCCCCTCCCCCCCGCCAATCCCCCCTGCCCCTCTTGAGACGGAGCGCTGCTGCCCAGTTACCCTCGCACGCCATTTGCACAACACTTGCACGTGCTGGCGGCCGAGGCTTCGTGACATGTTCCACGTATGCACGTGCACATTTCCTGCCGATGCGCCGTCGGGGCGCGGCTCTCTGCTTTTGCTTGCTTGGTGACTGGCGGGAGGAGGAGGAGGAGGCGGAGGAGGAGGAGAACGAGGAGGAGGACGAGAAGGAGGACGAGGAGGAGGAGGAGGAGGCGGAGGAGGAGGAGGAGGAGGCGGAGGAGGAGGAGGAGGAGGAGGACGAGGAGGAGGAGGAGGAGGAGGACGAGGAGGAGGACGAGGAGGAGGAGGAGGAGGAGGAGGACGAGGAGGAGGAGGACGAGGAGGACGAGGAGGAGGAGGACTCCCCTGCAGGTGCTCCCCAGGAGCCGGGCAGGGGCGGAGCGGCCACGGCATGCACGGGGGCAGGTTCGCGGGCACGCTCGCCCGTCTCGCGCCGGCGGCCACGGCGGCTTCGCGGGCTGCTCTCCTCCTCCTCCTCCTCCTCCTCCTCGTCCTCCTCCTCCTCCTCCTCCTCCTCCTCCTCCTCCTCCTCCCTCCTCCCTCCTCCTCCGGTCGGGCACGTCCTCCCGCAGGCGGCTCTGGGACGGGTCACACAGAAAAAAGTCAAAGACACATTCAAGCAGATTCAAGCATAGTCCAGGCATCCCCCAGACTCTTGCTTTTTGGCCATCTTTGACCCGTCCTCCTCCAGAGGGGCCAGCCCGACTTCATCGCAGACTCGCCCGCCCCTCGGGGCAGCAGGGGCGGAGCCTCTGCTGGGAGCACCCGCGGGAAGCACGCGACTGCCGCGCGCCCTCCCTGCCTGCCAGGCCGCTGCCCCGAAGTTCGAGCAGGGAGCGACCGCCCCGGCATGCCCTCGAGCCTGCCGCGACGGGCTCTTACAGTGGAGGCCAGTCCACGAGAAGCCTTCCACGAGAAGCCCAGCCCTGAGACCCCAGGACGTCCACCGATTTTTGGCGTGGGAACGTCAAGCTTTCCATAATTCCCTGGAGGCAAGCAGGGTGTTTCTTGGCATGGGTCTCCACTGTAAAACCAAATCACGTTTAAATATCAACTACCCCTGAGAAAAGCCCTAATCACTGGATGTTTGAAACAGTTGGGATCGTGGGATCCCTAGAATCAGCAGCCGGGAACCCGCGAACCCGGAACTGGGAACCCAGCCGGCTACCGAAATCGGCCAGGGACTTGCGCCAAATCTTTCAATACCCGCTAGGACCCCTTCAGTGCAAGCGATGATTGGGGGAACAGCAAGGTTCTCATAGCATGCATCCGAAGCAGCACTGAAGCAAGACGGCCCCAGCCAGAAATCGCTGTGGAACATGTCGCGCAAGGGCGCCTCGCCACTGCTTGAGCAGTCCGCGGGTCCTCGCGTGGGCAGCCACGGCGCTTCGGGCACCCGCAGACCGCTCTCAGACTACAGTAGGGGTCCGACCACAAGAAGCCTTCCACAAGAAACCCAGCCCTGAGACCCCAGGTCGTCCACCGATTTTTGGTGTGGGAGCGTCACGCTTTCCATAGCAAAGCCAAGAAAATCAAGAAACCCAGGGCGCCCTGGGCGCAAGCATGGTGTTTCTTGTGTAGTCCGCCCTTCGGGGCAGCGTGTTCCCTTCGGGGCAGCGCAATCTCTGACAGCCCGCTGTTCACGAAAGGCTCCTGGATCGGCACGTCCACTGGCGGTCCCTGAGCCTCGCGGCAACAGCGTCGGAGCCTCTGCGGAAGGGCTCGAGAGAAGCATGTGACTGCCGCGCGCTCCTGCAAGACGGAAGGCAGAATGGAAGCAACATCAAGCTCAGAAAGACCTGGAATCTCGGAAAACGGGCGGGTCTCGAGGACGTATCGGGCCACGTCCGTCCCAGAGCGCCTCGGAACGCTCTGAGAGCCCTCTGGAGCGCTCTCGACGATTTACCTTCCTCATCCTCCTCCTCCTCCTTCTCCTCCTGGGCCGGTTTGATCATTTCCTTGCGTCTAACACGGGCATCTGCGGCGCCAGCGCTGCACAACCACTGGCACAGCTGAGTCGCGGGCCGCTCCGCGTCCGCCATGCCCTCCTCGTCGTCCACGTCCTCTGGCCGCCGCAGCTCCGCTGTTTTTTCCCCGCTTGCCCCCCTGACTGAGGGGCAACGATAGGGGGGGACTGGCATAGGGACGCGGACGAGGCCAGCAACTATTACCCTGATGTCTGAGGCCCGTCGCTTCCCATGGTCGACTTGTTCTCCGATCTTCTTCCAGTGCTTTCTGAAAAGTCTGCTCATGGGCGCAGCTTAGCACAAGCCAGGCTCGCTGAAATTCATGACCCGAGTTGGGGACTCCACGGGAGTCTCACGGTCAGCCATGCGAAACCGAACAACTGCAGCATGCGACAAGCACGGAGGGACCAGCACCGCCCTGTGGATGACGGCCGTGTGCGACAAGCTCAGGTGACGACTTCAGCTGCGCGCACAGCGGAGCAGAGACATAGACACTAGAACCACAACCACAGTGGCTATGGGACGGAAGCTTCGAGCCTCGGGTATGAGGAGAGTGAACAAATCAGAACGTAATGACAAATCCGCCGAAATCCGCTTGCGGGTGCTGAGATGGCGAGTGGAACAATTGGCTGTCCCCCGTACCTCTGTTCCCCCCCCCGCCCCCTGGGGTCCAACATCCCGCTAGGGTACTAGGGATGGGGGGTAGGGCTGAGAGGCCTCAATAACACCCATGATAGCATCAAGACGACCGAAGACGCCGAAAAAGGACAAGAGGAAACTAAGAGAACTCCCAAGAGTGCCTCAGGAGCCACAACATATTGATTTTCCAAAGTGGTGTTTTAATGATTTTCGCGTTCTCGCCATTTCGGGCGTCTGCTAACCGAAAACGGCGCGAATGGATTTGCATGGAGCCGGAATCGAATCCCATCGGCGGCGTCTGGATGCACAATAGCGCCATGCAAGCACGGAGCCGCATCGGACCGACCGGACATCGGAAGCAAATCGAATCGACCCGCCCAGAACCGACATCGAATCGGATCGATCGGATCGACGTGGACCCTGCGACGAGGCCGCACCGATCGCACGTACCTCATGCAAATCCACATGGGGGTGGCGTCGACGGGGGGGGGGGGCGAAAAATGAGCGCGCCCGGGAATTTTTGAGAAAGCAACGGCCCCTCAAAACCTCAAAAAGTTCTGGTGTAGTTGCGTTTTCTGATGGTGAACTAGATCGAGAGGAATTGAGAAGACTTGAAAAGTTCGAAAGGAATTGACACAATTGAAATATAATATCGTGTGGGCGACCCAAATTGAGAGAATTTGAAACAAAGAGGTTCGTCTGGCGAGAAACTCTAGGGCAAATTGAAACAAGGCCGCCTGGTTCAGAACAGTTCAGACCGCTTACTACTGTTGTGCAGCCGCGTACGTTTGGCTGTGTTTTGAGCGCGTGTGGTTGCGTTTTGTGCGCCCCTTGGCTTACTCGGCGGCTGTTCGATCGCCCCCCCCCCCTTCTCCGCCACCCCCATGTGTATCTCACTGAAGCAGCACCCCCCTGCGGCAACCCCGCGGTCTCGGGGCGATCCTCCTCGTGCCGCGGCGCCTCCGGCTCCTCCGCCTCCTCCTGCGGGGGCTGCGAGGGCGGTGCCCGCTGGGGCCCCCTGGGAGGGCAAAGGTGCGAAGCGGGGATGCAGGTCCACCGACAGCGGAGCTGGCACCCCGGGACCCCGGCGGGCGGTGAGGGCCTGCACGCAGCACCCCGCCATTGCGGGCAGAAGTGGGGGGGCGGGCGGGTGGACCGCGGGGGGGGGGTCGCGGGGAGGAGGACGACGACACCAGAACAACGCAACGCAAGGCAACGACAACGACAACAGCAAGACGAGAACGGGTTCCTAGTACCCTGCCACCAGGGGCACCGGCACCCCAAGATCTCTTGGCCTGGCGAGAACGGGAGCCTGGTACCCCGCCCCCAGTTGCAGCGGGGGGGCGCAACCGCAACAGCGCAACTTCCAGTCCTACCCACGTGAAACAACTGAATACTACAGAATTTCCCGATGGGATTCTGGGCACACTATCGATGTGCGCGCCAGCGCAGCGAATTTTTCCGATTGCTCTAGAAGGAAGGTGTAGGACCTACTGGGAACTCTGTAAGTATGGTAAACTGTATAGCGACTGGTACAAGACCTATTGGCAAGTCTATAGGGATGGTACAAGACTTACCGGGAACTCTATATCGATGGTACAAAACCTACTCGGAACATTATAAGAATGATACAGGGCCAACCCAGAATTCAAGGGGAGTCAAGGCGCCGACCTGCAGAATCCCCCTTCCACCTCCAAAGAACTGGGGAGACCAAAAGGTACCGATACAGCTGCCGCCTCGGCCTCTCCCGTGGTGCGTTCTGACAAGGATTTCGACGCGAATCCAGCGGGGGCGACGAGAGCCCCCCAGGAGGCCCAAAAAGGCGAAAACGAGGCAAAGGTAGCGGGTGTCGATGCCTTGTCCTCCTTCCTCTGTCCCCTTCTCCAAGGACGTCCGACAATTATCTGCCGTCCGCGCGGCTCCTCCGAATCAAACTCGGGCCGGGCACGACGCCTCGCCGGGGGGGGGGGGGGGAGGCGGGGGGGCGGGCCGGACGCACTGCACGCGAAAAGGTCGGACGCGGGCAGAGAGCATGCGGCAGCAGGAGGTCTGCCGCGCTGCACGCCCAAAGTCTGCCTCGGGGGCACGGGGCTCCATGGCTCCCCTCTTCGAGGAACCTGCTGGAACGCCCGGAGACCGCGGCCCGGGGCAGGAGGCAGGCCTCGATGCCGGCCGGGGCCACGGGCCCCCCGCCAGCCCTGCCGGTGCGCCGCCCCCCCGCCGTGTGCGCGCGCGTGCGCAGGCGCGAGCAAGAGCTGCGCCGAGGCAAGGGCGGAGAGAGGGAGGCACTCCGTCGGAGCCGGGCTCGCCCATCCGCTGGACGTGCAAAGGCCAGGAGGCTCAAGGGGTAGGATCAAGAACGTCTGGGACGCTAGCCTGAAGTTGGGCATGTCCTCCTGCAGGCGGATTTTTGATGACAAATAAACATCTCTTAAACCATACTCAAACATAGAAAATAATAGAAAAATCGTCCCTCGACTATTTGTTGGCTATATCTGAATACTACTCCTGTAGAGGGACATGCCCGACTCAACGCTAGCCCCAGAGCTACACCGCATTCTGGTGCACTGCCCGCAGAACCGGGCCCGAGCACGAACTGCCCGAAGCCAGGCCCATGGACGCAGAGGCAAGGATGGCAGGAGGGAGCCGTTCGCAACGCCAACGCGTCGACAGCGTACAGTGAGCCCGCATCATAAGTACTCACGGTAAGGGTGCAAGCGCCGTGGACGCCCATTCCGAAGCCTTTCGAGCGGGGCGCGGCCAGCGAAAGTGGCCAAGGGTGGGCCGAGGAGGCAAGGATGCAGGGGTAACCTTGGGAAGGTTGCTCATCCCAACTATGAGGGCTGACTGTACTGCTCGCTTTCGGCGGCCCACCCATAAAGTCCATCACTCACACACCCCTCGCGTCGCCAGGCTTGCGAGGCCAAAAAATGAGAAGGCAAACCAGGGTCGGAATACACCTCGCCAGGCTCCTGCTTCGCTGGCACTGCCCAAAGCTGATGCGAGCCATACGAACATGGGAAACGGCGCCGCTGGGAAGAAAACAGGCGTGACCCCTGACAGCGCAAGAGGACATGTTGATATCAAGCCAGCCGACTCGGTAGCGGTCCTGATAACAACAAACGCATGCGACTCGGTACTTTGCGCAGCCCTGGCCCAGGAAATGTCGCAGAACCACTGGGCCAGAATAAAAAGCAGCAGATGACAAATAACGTCACACATAACAAAGAAAGCTTGGGGCCTGGAAGGTTAGCTTACTGGCGGCTGGACCCGAAAACTGGCAACAGCACGTGGGAACTCACAGGACTAGCAACAAGCAGTGTCAGACAGCACCTTGGGTGTCAGCCCTGACAGGGCATTCTGGCACTCTGGGTGTGCAATCTATGAGGTGCATTCTCTGTGACGCAGCCTACGTGGCGCAACCTGACGTGGTGTAAGCTATGCGGCCCAGATCCACCCCGCGGAACTCGAAATTGTCAACTCCACCGCTCGCACAATCACCCCACCCTCCCACCCGCAACTTGGTTTGAAAAGCTAATGCGGCGGCGATTGCGATGACTGCTTGGCCATGGCTGGCGCATCTCTGCGGCTGCTGGCGCAAACAAGCTCACGCGCAGAACAGTCAGCTGGTTTGGCACAGCCCGTGCGGCCTCGATGGCGCTTACCCACGGCAACGTCCCAGCGCACGTCAAATGCCGCGCTGCGCTGGCTCACGGGCACCTTAATGCGCGTCAGTGGCTCGGGCGGGCACGGTATGATGATGACGTCGGCAACAGGAACGATTCTAATACTAACAACGGTGGTGGCGATGATGGCGATGACGACGGCAGAACCAACGATGGCGCCGATGCTGGTCACGCCGGTAACGACGATGATGCACATGTGTCACTGATGACGTGTTGGAAGGGCTTCGACAGACGCGCGGCCGACGAGCGCGCGTGGCCCACATGGCGTTGTGTGACAGGGATCGTGCTCACCCCCCGCAGCAGGCGGGCAAGGGCGTTCGAATAATTTCGACATGCGCGCGCGAGATACCCGCGTGATCTCATCGGAAGAACACGTTGAAACACAAGCAACGGTTTCCCCAAGAACTCGCCAGAGAGCGCGCGCGCAGATGTTGCTGAACAGTAAGATCGGGAAACCATGGCTCGCATTTCATTGGTTATTAGGAGCGTCTGTTTTGAATTCTTTACAACACCAATAAGCAGGTGGAAGAAATCCGACATGCGCGCGCGACGACGCGCGCGTTTGGTTGTTGCCATGTAATCACCTGGAGTGATCAAACATGTGTTAGCTAAACGCGCGTGCGCATGTAATACTTGGGGGCGATGGAAAAAACGCCCCCCCTGGAGAAGTACGAGTTCATACGCAAAATGAGCGATGAAGAACATTTACACTTCATGTGCCATGTCCTAGGGGGAGAATGGTTATCCCGGGGGGGGCGGGGGAGGGGTGGTAGAGCCGATTCGTTGTTCTGTTCCCGGGTCTTCATAAAACATCATGGAAAAAGGATACACTACATTGTGCAAATTGTGTGGTGCACTCTATGTGGTGCAGGCTATTTGGTGCAACATCTATTGTCCAAGCAGCGTGGTGCAATCCATGTGGTGCATGCTTCGTCGTGTGATCTACGTGGTGCGCGATGCAATTCAGCACACACGTGTGTGCAGATTTGCGGTGCCAGCCATGTCGCACAAACGATGCGATGCAAGCTGCATAGCGAAAGCTAGGTGGTGCAAACTACGTGGTGCAATTTAATGGGTCAACTCATGGCTTGTAAGCTCCAGTGCTCTCGCGACCATCTTACCCTCGCACCTGCAACTTGTTTGGCCGAACCCATGCGGCCACGACTGCTTAAGACTTGCTGGCGCATCTGCGCGGCCGCGCTGGCGCGCCAATGCTCGCGCGCAAAGCGACCAAATGGTTTGGCACAACTGAAGCGGCCGCGACGGCGCTTACCGATTGGAACTTTCCAGCGCGTCTCAAAGGCTGCTCTGGCGCGCGGGCAATTCAAGGCGGGTCGGTGGATAGCGCGGACGCGGTATCATTACAACGCCGGCAGCGGCAGAAACGATGACGACAACAGCGAGGGTTGTGGCGATGACGCCGATGACGACGGCCAGGCCAATGACGGCACCGATGCTGGTGACGACGATGGCGATGATGAAGTCCACATGCTGGTGGTGAAGGTGAAAATGATGCTGATGATGTTGACAATGGCGGCGATGTGCGATGACGATGACGGCTGTGATGCTATGGCGCTGATGAGGGGAATGGTGAAGCACAGCGAGCGAGCGGAAATTCAATACATCTGGGAGGCTTTCTGTTGAACAATTGCTGGGTTTCATCTGTTCTTGGATATATGTACCTTGGCATGCAAAGCCACATGATTTAGATTGAGTTCGATATGCGCGGGCGGATGCGCGCGCGTGGCCCACATCATATCATTCGACTCGGATTCGAGCACTGGGCGCGTGCTAGATCAACGCAGATGCACCCCGCGGTGAAATGAGAACGCCAGTTATGCACGAGATCGCAAAAACCATGTGCTGTCCCTATGAATGCAACAAGCGCGCTCGGGCAGAACACGTGCGAGGTGTTTGGTAAACCACCTGATAAGGGGTTGATGTGTTTACTTTGAAGCGCTTGCCTACTGAATGTGTTGGGTTGACATGTGCGCGCACGTGTTGGCTTTGCTGTATCCCTGTCGTATCTATTGCAAGGGCGTGTTTCCAAATGACCGTTTGAGATAAACGAGCGTGCGCATTGTATGAATAATTGTATCGAAATAAACGACTGGTCGCTGGCAGGGAGGACGTGGTGGGGTCGATCGCCGCCCGGCTGGGATGGCATGATTTCCGATGCTGAAACGAAGGATCGGCAGGATCGCCTATAATTTGCAGTGTCCTGGGATGTCGCTCACCCCAGGGGGGAGGATGACAGAAGCAGACCCTCTCTCTGATGAAAAGAGAATCCACTCCGGGACCCACACGGGCGCCCATGGGCGGCCACCTAGCCAAGCCTCGGCGGACCCAGCCAGCGCACGGGGCGCCCGAGCGGGCGCCCAAGGGAGACCATCAGGCGAAACGCCGGCGGACCCACCCATCGCAGTGGGCGCCCACGAGGCGCCCACGACTGGCCACCAACCGGGCGCCAAGCGAAACCCAAGCGGACCCAGCCAGCGCACGTGGCCCCAGCGGGCGAACCTCGGCGCGGACTCGTCCAATTCCTTGGGTAATCCAAACCACGGCCCCTGTCATCAAGTGCAAGCCCTGTTTGGGAACACAAACACAAGGAAATAGGTTGGCCCCCTTGTGGGATCAACAGGCTGTGGGACTAGGTTGCTGCTCCCTGCGCCTGTTGCAGTTTCTAGTTTCCAGTGTTACAGTCTTGATTTCTGCTTCATGCTGTAAATTGTTACTGTCTGCGAGAGGGGGGAGCCGAAAACCACCCTGGCTATCACCACCCAGGAGGGTTCTCTGAAATTCTGGGGGGGCGTGGGATGCCAAACAATACATGAAAGCCGCGCCCCCGAAACCATAAACCCTTGTACGTTGCACACTATTCGCGTCGCCGAATCCAAAAACCATTGTAAATTACTAGATGCTTGCGTCCCCGAGACCATCACCCCCCATGAATTATTCAAGATTCGCGTCTCCGAAGCCATACGCAATCGTACAATACAAAATGGTCGCGTCCCCGAGGCCACACACCGTTTTGAAGTATACAATATTCGCGCCTCTGGGGCCATAAACCCGTGTACATTACGCAATGCTTGCGCCCCCCGAGGCCATAAGCCCTCGTAGCTTACACAATATGTGTGCCCCCGAGGCCATAAACCCCTTGTGAATTCGCGGTGTGCGCGTCCCCGAGGCCATACACCTTCGTGAATTATACAATACTTGCGTCCTCGACGCCAGAATGAACCCTTGTAAATTCTACCCTGTTCGCGTCCCCGACACTTTAAACCACTTGGGAATTATAGAATATTCGCGTCCCCGAGGCCAGAATGCCTTGCAAATTACACCGTATTCGCGCCCCCGAGGCCACAAGCCATGGTGAATGATGCATACACTAGTGGCGTCCCCGAGGCCATAAGCTCTTTGTAACTTCCACACGACTCGCGCCCCCGAGGCCAAGATTAATTTTAAACTACGGCGCACTCGCGCCCCCAAGGCCTCAATCCCTTACAACAGACGCCGAGGAGCCCGAAGACCGCCCCAGCAGCGCGATTTTGCCCACTCTAGCCTCAAGCAGCCCCCAGTCTTTCCAAAAAGGCCTCCAATGCACACCATGCGGGGGCAAGTCCAAAATGCAACACCGAATTCAACAATATCATCTGCATCTACATCCTTCTTGCCGATTACTCATGCGAGGACGATAATATCGTCCTCGCATGAGGTTCCGACAGTGCTTCAAGACGGCACCCAGACCTCACGACGTAGCTTTTGCACGATCCATTATCCGAGAGAGGGGGCCGGCGGCAGGGGGCGAAGCCCTTACGTATAAAGAACGTTTCGCAGCTGGCCGGGCCAACTGGCAGTTCTAGCTGCCGCGTCGAAGTTTTGAGGTGCCAGGTTCGCGTAGCCAACTGAATGCCCACATAGAACAACACATCGCTTGCTGCAACGGCTGCGGAGCGAAAGCATACGAACCCCGCCGCAGGGCCGCCGTCCTCGGGAGCCGAAAGAAAGTTCCATTCACTCGGATCCGTGCTTCGCTTTCGACAAGGCGCCGCTTCACGAGCGTTGTTCCAACAATGCCGCCCCATGGGAACGGATTCTCAAACGCCACGGTGACAACACCTGGTATTTTCGAACGGATAAAAGAACATGGAACTTTCAACACCCTTGAACATTAGATCGTAGGACTTCCACATTGGATCGAGGCGCGCAAGACAACAAAGAAGAACGAAAGGACCATGTCGTACGCAATCTCATAACCTTACATTGGGCTGGAGGGTCTCGGGGTCCGCCTATTCACACCAGGATTCGCCATCATGTCGCGCAAAAGATAATGGTAACGGCGTCAGGGTTGGCGGCGATCCAAGGACCATCCAATAGACGATCTCGCTGACCAGCTCTCCCAGATCCGATGGACTGGGCTGCTGGGCCAGGGCGCCAGCCGAGGACTTGCCAGAAGTGACTGGGACTGGCCAGAAGTGCCCCCCCAAGCTCCACCAGTGGTCCTTCCGACCGCCACCCCAAAAATTAATTGTGCAAGCTGCTGCGAGGCCAACCGCTGAAAGAGACGGCACATGTGGGCGTGCGCGACAGCCGGCGCAATTGCAGTCCTGAAGATCGAGAAACAATCATACATTGGACATGGGGGTGCACATCCTGACAGTTCTGAAGCGCCGTACCCTGAAAAAACGAATGCTCCCCAAGCAAGAACTGAACGCAGAAACCAGCACTGCACAAGTCAGCCTCCTCTCTTCCAACTGCAGACTATGGCTGGGGAAAGGAGTAGAAGGCAGGGCATGTAATAAATATTTGCACACTCGACACGCTCCGCGCCGCGTCTTGCTCCGAACGACCATCGGGTAAACCAAGAACGCCACTCGAAATGTCGCGAACATCGAGCGTGCCAATGAAGCGCACGACCAAAGGAAGACGACGGAATGCAAATTAGAAACACAAGATACGTAAACATAGGGCAATGGAGCGGCGGAGCATGGAAAACGTGGGGAAGTCTGGGAACTTGTTCAATCGGCGGCGTCAGCGGACTAGAGGCCTCCTAGGTGGGGTCGGAGTAGAAGGGGTTGGAGGATCGCTGGGCATCGCGGACACATCGGCGATGCATCAGCGATGCACCGGCGGTGCATCGGCTATGCACTGGCGATGCATCGTCGATGTCGGCGATGCATCCGCGAAGTCGACGTGAAGCAACTCGGGCTGCACACCGAGCCGCATCGGCGATGCATCGGCGGTGCGGCGCGATCCTCCGGCCCCATCCAGGAGGTTCCCCCGCGCTCACGGGCTGGGCGAGGGCCTCGCGACCACCTGCGAGGACCCCCCTCCGCCCTGCCCGGCACCCCTGTCGGGGAGGCCTGGACGGGCGCGGGCGCGGGGGGGTCGCTGAGGGCGTTCCAGGTGCGGGCGCCGGAGCGGGCGGACAGAGAGGAGCGGGCGGGCCGCGGACGAGCGGGCGGACACGCGGCCGGGCCGCCGAGGTGCTCCGCGAACGAGCAGGGGGCGCAAGCGGCCTCAGGGAAGCGAAAGAAGACGGAAGAGCGGCGAGCCGAGAGAGGACCGGAAGGCGGAAGGAGGTGAAATCAATGAAAAAAACACGGTATCAAGAGAAACTTTTGGCGCTTCGCGCCGATTTCTCGGTCTGCGCTGGACCCCCCCCCCCCCTCCCTGGCGCGCTCAGCGCGCCAGGGGCGGCGCCGGAGGCGCCACCAAGGCGCTCCAGCGCAGATCCAAGAAATCTGCGCGGAACGCCAACAGTTTATGTTTATGGCGTTTTTATTCTTCGAGTGGAAAGAGAAGAAGAAAAGGGAGAACTCGGCGAGCGCGTGAGACCTAGAAGGCGAATTGCAGAGGAGCAACATCTGGTGGGCTCAGGGAACCCGGCTCCCCAAAAGGTTGCCGTCGCCTGGGAGGCCCATGCTTGATTCCGTTGGCTTCCGTCGGCGGAGGCGGCCTCGCTTGACTTCCACCGCCTTCCGCCGAGGAGATGGCAACTCCTTCGACTCTCGAAGGTGAGCCCCTGTCTGGAGCCCGCCATGTGGGTTGATCCCAATAATGCGGTGACAGGACAGCAGGGCGAGCAGGGCATAACAGGAGAGAGGACGGGACGAGACACCTGGCGCAGCGAAACAAAAGCCCTGGACGGGGAGCAGAGGGAGAGTGATGGGAAGGATTGGCACGAAGGAGGCGGGTCCTGAGGTGAAGGGGTCCTGGCCCTGGATCTGGGACTTTTCTGGACATGTGTCTCGTCGTCGGTGTTGTTTTTGTCGACGGCCCCATGGCCTGCGAATGGCCCCAGGAAGCCGAAAACGGCAAACGAACTCCATAATCCCTTTTCCTCAGGACCTCAGGACCTCTTTGCCCGGTGGCGAAGGAAGCTCCAGAGAAGCTCCAGAGAACTGCAACGAAGGGCAACAAACCGGATGGAACAGGGCCCTGGACACTGCGGCCTTCCCCAGGGCCGGCTTTGTTGGTGTTTTTTTCTTGCAGTCTCAGGGCCTGGGGTTAAGTCGGGCATGTCCTCCTACAGGCGAGTTGTAGACGAAACCTCAAAAAGAGTCCAACGATTCTCAAACATGGCAAAACAAAAATAGCCAAGAATCGTCCCCAGACTATTCACAAAAAACAACTTCTGCGTAGTCCTCCTGTAGAGGAACAGGCCCCAGCTCAAGCTGACGGTCCCGATGCTCTTCCAACCGGACGGACCGGCGAGAGCGGAGAGCGGAGGCGGACCCCCACGAGGCCCTCCGCGGCTCTGCAAGACTGGCACGCGTGCGCCTCCGACGGCAGGGACGAGGGATGCGAGGCGTTCCAGGCATGGCCATGCCTTCGAGGATCGAAGGAGTTGTCATCTCTACCGCCGCGGAAGGGCGGCGGAGGGTCGGCGGCAGTAAAACGAGGCCACCTCCGCCAGCGGAAGGGGGCGGAAGGTCGGCGGATGTAAAACATGCGCCCCCAATAGATGGAAACGTTTTTGGGGTTCAGGGTTTCCCAAATAGCCTATGCGAAAAGAAGGATCAAAGAGGTTTTTGGCCATTGCTGGCCTCTCGAAACCCGATTCGGGCGGCCCTTGGAACATCCAACATTGATCTGGGACGTACCAGTCTCCAGGTCTACAGAGAGAGGAGGCGGAGGGAGAGATAACAGAGGAGAGAGGGCGAGAGAGATGCTGCTGACGGAGAGGATGAGTAAGGCAAGGGGGACTGGAGAGGTGTGAGGGCACGGGAGGAGAGGATTCTGGAATGAAACGAGGGGCAACCAGAGGAAGATGTAAGGAAGGCAGGGAAGATGAACGGACGGAGCATCAATGCAGGTGGGGGGTAAAGGCGGCGCCTCCTCCGCATGGTCGCGGCGAGCACCTGCTGCACCAGGCGAATGGGCACTGCCAGCCGTGGACTCTCGAAGTCCGTGTCCATGTCGTCTGGGTCTCCCTGGGAGACAGCCCCCTCTACGGGAATGTCACGCATTCGACAACAGTAGCGCTCTCATGAGGAACTCGAGCTCGATCCAATCCGACGACAGGGGAAAACTCCTCGAGGAATGCTTCGGAACGAACGGAACTTCAGAGAACTACGCGGGCATGTCCTGTAGATTTCAGCGGGATTGTATGAAGGATTCAACATGCCAGCAAGCCAGGATCTAATATGCCAGCAATGCCTAGTTTCCACGACAGCCATCCCATATCGCTTGTGAACTGTCTGGGAGCATGGCTTGCTTTGCGAAGAATTGCTCCTCTTGCGTGCCCAATTCCTCCCACGCTCTCTCCAGAGTCCCTCGCCCGGCGCAGCGTGCGCGGCGCAGAGCTAGTCGTGGGGGGGCAGGGTGCGGCTTGCGCTGTTGAAGACTGCGAATGTTTTCTGCAAATCTTCAATCACCGACTCCGCGCGATTGCGGATGGGAATCCAGCAGCAGGAGACACCCAAGAATCACCGAAACCCGCCTGCTACAACGAATGTCGATTCGTAATTCGCCTCCTTCTGTTGTTTGACTGCGATTGGAAAGGGCTCAAAGCAAGGACCACAATCGTGATTGCAGTCATAACCGCGTTCTTCAGAGATAGGGCGCGAGAGACGAGGCCAGGCTGGGAGAGGCGAGGGGGCTGGTCATCCCCTCTTGCTCCTCCTGCCTATCAACATCTTCCATTGTTATCTTCTAGTGGCAGAAAATTTGCTCGACTGTGATCTTTGAGGGGATATCCCAGCGCGGTTGAACGAGATTAATCATTCTGCCCACGCGGAAAACTTCTGTGGTCGCACTGCCGACGTAGGAGAGAGAGCGCCCACAGCGAAGACGCAAAGGGGTCCCACCTTAGCTACCCCCCCCCCTCCCTTCCACCTCCCCTGCTGGAAGCCCCCCCCCCTCCCCCCTGTTTTGCCTCCCCCCTGAAGCTACCCCACCCCTCCCACTCCGAAGCTCCCCCCCCCTCCCCTCCCTTCCAAAGGGAGGGGGGAGCTTAGCTACCCCCCCCCCTCCCCTTGACCCCCTCTGCCGGAAGCTACCCCCCCCCCTTTGGTTCCAAAGGGGGGGGGAGCTTAGCAGCCCCCCCCCCTTTTCGGCACCTGGGAAGCTACACCCCCCCTCCCCCCCTTACGCAAAAGGGGGGGAGGGCCCCCCCCCCTCCCCCCTTACGCAAAGCTTAGCTCCCCCCCCTCCCCTTGACCCCCCTCTGCCGGAAGCTACCCCCCCCTTTACTGCCAAGGGGGGGGGGAAGCTTTTCGGCACCGGGCTCCCCCCTCCCCTCCTTAAGAAAAGGAAGGAGGAAACCTTAGCTACCACCCCCCTCCCCCTTGATCCCCCTCTGCCAGAAGCTCCCCCCCCCTCCTCCCCCTTCATTTCCAAAGGGAATGGCGGACTTAGCAGCCCCCCCCCTCCCTTTCGGCACCCGGGAAGCTCCCCCCCCTCGCCCACCTTACGAAATGGGAAGGCGGAGCGTAGCAACATCCCTCCCTCCCTTGACCTTCCTCTGGCGGAGGCCCCTCCCTCCTCAATATTTCCTCTTCCCCTGCAGGGAACTTCCCCCCCTTTCCAAAAGGATGAAAAGCGGCTTAGCTACCACCCCCCTCCCTTGAACTCCCCCTGCCGGACGATCCTCCCCCGTCGCCGTCGTCGTTGCCGTCGCCGTCGCTCGACGTCTTCGTACGACGCCGTCGTCGTCCTCGTCGTCGTTGTCGCCGCCGTCGCCGTCATTGTCGCCGTCTTCGTATGACCTCGTCGTGGTCGTCACGACGAGGACGAGGCCGTGCGAAGACGGCGACGGACGACAGACGACGCGCGATCGACGACCGACGACGACGACGAACCAGGGTCAGAGAAAACGAGACTACGACCCAGGGGCTGAGAAAACGAGGAAATGAAGCAGAGTCTGAGAAAACGAAACCACGGCCCTAGGGCACAGAAAACGAGAAAACGAGAAAACGAACCAGGGTCCCCAAAAACGAAACAGGGTCAAAGAAAACGGAACCACGAGCCAGGGGCAGAGAAAACGCGAAAACCAACCAGGTCCGATAAAACGAAACCACGACCCAAGGGCCGATAAACCGAGACAACGAGAAAACGAACCAGGGCACGAGAAAGCGAGAACACGACCCAAGGGCCGAGAAAACGAGAAGACGAGAAAACGAACCAGGGCCGGAGAAAACGAAACAACAACCCAGAAGCCGAGAAAACGAGACAATGAACCAAAGGCAGAGAAAACGGGATAAAGACCCAGTGGCCGAGAACACGAGAAAACAAATCAAGGCCCGAGCAAACGAGGCCACGACCCAGGCCGAGAAAACGCGGATATCGCTACTAGAAAACGAGACCACGACCCAGGGGCCGAGACAACGAGAAAACGATAAAAGGGTTCGGGGCCCGAAGAAACGAGACTACGAACCAGGGGCCGACAAAACGAGGAAACGAGAAAACTCACCAATACCCGAGAAAACGAAACCACAGCCCAGGGGCAGCGAAAGCAAGAAAACGAGAAAACGAAGCAGAGTAAGAGAAAACTGGACCACGACCCAGGCGCCGAGAAAACAAGAAACGAGAAAACGAAGCAGGGTCAGAGAAAACGAGACGACGACTCAGGGGCAGCGACAACGAGAAAACGAGAAAACAAACCAGGGTCAGAGAAAACGAGACCACGACCCAGGGGCAGCGAAAACAAGAAAACGAAAAAACGAAACATGGCCAGAGAAAATCATACCACGACCCAGGTGCAGAGAAAACGAGAAAACGAACCAGGGCCCAAGAAAACGAGACCACGACCCAGGGGCCGAGAAAACGAGACCACGACCCAGGGGCAGAGAAAACGCGAAAACGATAAAACAAACCAAGTTCCGAGAAAACTGGACCACGACCCAGGGGCCGAGAAACCAAGAAAACGAGAACACGAACCAGGGTCCGAGAAAACAGAAACACGACCCAGGATACGATAAAACAAGAAAACAAGACAACGAATCAGGGTCAGAGAAAGCGAGACCACGACCCAGGGGCCGAGAAAACGAGAAAACAAGACAACGAACCAGGGGCCGAGAGAACGAAAGAAAAACTTAGGGACAGAGAATACGAGAGAACGAACCGGGGCCAGAGAAACCGAGACCACGACCCAGGAGCCGAGACAACGAGAAAACGAGAAAACGAACCAGCGCCCGAGAAAACGAGACCACGACCCAGGGGCCAAGAAAACGAGATAACGCACCAAGGTCAGAGAAAACAAAACCACAATCCAAGGGCCGATAAATGGAGAACACGAGACACCGAACCAGGGTCTGAGAAAACAAAATACGAACCATGGTCAGAGAAACCGAGACCACGACCCAGGGGCCGAGAACGAGAAAACGAGAAAACGAACCAGGGACCGAGGAAAAATGACACCACGACCCAGGGGCCGAGAAAACAAGAAGACGCGATCACGAATCAGGGCCCGAAACAAACTCACAAAAAAACAAGAGCCGAGAAAACGAGAAAACGAAAAACGAACCGGGGCCCGAGAAAACGAGACCACGACCCAGGGGCCGAGACAACGAGAAAACCAACCAGCGCCCGAGAAAACGAGACCACGACCCAAGGGCACAGAAAAAGCGAAAACGAACCAGGGTCCGAGAAAACACGACCACGACCCAGGGGCCCAGAAAACGAGAAAACGATAAAAGGAATCAGGGCCAGAGAAAACGAGACTACGAGCCAGGGGCCGAAACATTAGAAAACGAAAAAACGAGCCAAGGTCAGAGAAAACGAGACCACGACCCAGGGGCCGAGAAAACAAAAAAACGAGAAAAAGAACCAGGCCCCGAGAAAACGAGACCACGACCCAGGGGCCGAGGAAATTAGGAAACGCGAAAACGACCCACGACCCAGGGGCCGAGAAAACGAGAAATTGAGAAAACGAACCAGTGTCCGAGGAAACCACGACCCAAGGGCCGAGATCACCAGAAATCGCTTGGCTCGAGAAAACGAGACCACGACCAAGGAGCCGAGAAAGCGAGGAAACGGGAAAACGAAGCAGGGTCAGAGAAAACGAGACCACCACCCGGTGGCCGAGACAACGAGACAACGATAATACTAACCCGCGTCCGAGAAAACAAAACCACGCCCCAGGGGCCGAAAAAACGAGAAAACAAACCAAGGTCAAAGAAAACGAGACCACGACCAAGGCGCCGAGAAAACAAGAAAACGAAAACACGAACCAGGGTCAGAGAAAACGAGACCGCGACCCAGGAGCCGAAAACACGAAAAAACAAGAAAACGAACCAGGGACCGAGAAAACGGGAAAACGGTAAAAGGAATCAGGACCCGAGAAAACGAGACTACGAACCAGGGGCCGAGAAAACAAGAAAACAAGAAAACGAACCAGGGGTCGACGTTATTCTCCAATGCGTTCCCTAGCGTTGCGATGCGCACCTGTCGTCAAGGATTCCGCCATTGGGCCAGAGCCCCGGAAGAGAGGGGGGGAGGCGTAGCTTCGAAAGCCCCCCCCCCACCTTTTGCAAAGGAGGGAGGAGGGGAATAGCTTGAAGCCGCACCCCCCCTGTGCCCAGACCAAAAAAGGAAGGAGGGGTGGGAGCTTCCAAAGCCCCCCCCCTTTGAAAGGGAAGCCCGGGCTCACCTTCTGCTCCGGAAAAGGGAGGGAGGGGGGGGGGTAGCTTCGAAGCCCCCCCCCTTTAGCCAGGGCCCCCGTGGCATAGAAACCCTTACAGAAGGGAAGCGGGGGGGGTAGCTTCGGAAGCTCACCCCCCCCTTTTGGAAGGGAGGGGGGATGGAGGTAGCTTGAAGCTGGGGCCCCCCTGTGTCCAAACCAAAAAAGGAAGGAGGGGGGGTAGCTTCCGAACCCCCCTCCCCTTTGAAAGGGAAGACTGAGCTCACCTCGTGCGCCGGAAAAGGAAGGGAGGGGGGGGGGTAACTTCGAAGCCCTCCCCCCCCCTGTAGCCTAGGCCCCCGTCGCTTAGAAACCCTTACAGAAGGGAGGGGTGGGGGGGTAGCTTCGGAAGCCCCCTCCCCTTTTGGAAGGGGGATGGGGGGTAGCTTGAAGCTGGGGCCCCCCTTTTCGTATTCCCGGCGCTGCGGGCGCGCTCTTTTACCGACTAGTCTGGCCCAACTCACAATTGCCACTGCCAGCAGCACGCGAAGACGGCTCGGGCAATGGCCCTCGTCGGGGGGACTCTGCGGCTACTGCCCGTGGCCCGGCATGCCCATTCCAGAGTGCTAAGGGAGGGCATCCCCCAGCGCAACCACACGGGCGGGGCGGAGGACCTGCATGCCGATCGCGTGCCTCTGCCCGTTGTCGAAGACCTCAAAGAGCGTACCTGACCACACCGCGCCCAGCCACGCCCTGGCCCTGCTATCCAAGAGGGAGGCAAGCAACAAACATCAACATCAACTTCTGGAAATCCGCGCAGATTTCTCGGATCGGCGTTGGATCCCCCCTGCCTGGCGCGCGCGCCAGGGGCGCCGCCAGAAGCGTCGAAAGGGGACTCCAGCGCTGATCCGAGAAATACGCGCGGAGCTCCAACAGTCTATGTTTATGTTGTTTGTTGTTCTTCGGTGTTCACCACCCTCGTGCTGCAGCGTCCTCGCCGGCTGACAGCCCACCCTCCACCCAGTCGAGTCGGAAGTAGGAATGCGCCTACAGTAGATTGGAATTTGGAAATTCCAAAATTCTTACTTTCAGCCACGAATGGGTACATGGAGGGGGCAACCACAAAATGCACCTGTCGTGCCCCTTTTGGACCCCAAAGGGCCCCCTTCGGGCCCCGACGAGGCACGAGAGGTGCACCTTTATTACACGATGGTCGTTGAAAGTAGATATTGTTGGATTCCCAGATCCCAATCATGTGTAGCGCCTTCCTATTTCAAGAATCGGCATGGTCTTGATATGTGTTTGATATTCTCCAGGAGGGCCTGAACCCGATCTACTTCATCCGCCTTCCTACTTCATGTTTTTACCCATTTTTCCGACCGACGTGTAAACAACGCCCGATGCGCTCGTCCGCTTCTCCTGCCGGCGGTGGGGGAGGGCTGGGGCCTGGCAAAGATTGGGGGCTCGTAGCGGCGTCGCGGGGGCCCAGGGAAGGAAGTGGGCCCAGGTCGCCAAACAAACCGGAACACAGCAGCAACCGACCTGCAATAGGCAAACTTATGTCATGGACCGAGGCCTCAGCAACACATCGACAATGCAGTTGTGACAGATGGGAGAGGCGAGAAGGACAAAGGGAGAGGGGAGGGCGGATTCGGGAGAAACTGCACTCGCGTTGTGTGGGCATCCCCGATGGTTCTGCCAGCCAATTGCACAAGCACGCAACGGACGCAGCGGATGACGAGCAGGAGGAGGAGCAGCGGAGAGGGAGGAGGGGGCGGGGGGAGGAGAAGGGGCAAGGGCGCTGTGCGGCAATCCCATGCTGCCCTAACGGCCACTACCAGAAAAGCTGAAGGCACACAGCGGCAGCCCCCTGGGGAGGCGCGATGATGGGAGCGAGTGAGGAAGCGCGAACGACAGACCTGGGAGCGGCTGGTAGACACTGCGTTGGAGTACGAGGGTAGAGGAGGTCTCTGAAGCCCAGAGGGCCACTGAAGAGAAACAACGTACCACGATCTCGACACTCGATCCTGTTTCCTCGAGCAGGCCAACGCGTTGACTGCGGGAGAGATTGAAATCGTCGGAGGTCGTCGGAGGGCCTCGGAGGCATCAAATGGACCAAACACGAACCGTGATCCATCATCAACCCTCGAGGAAACACTCGCGCTGACTGTGGGGGCGGTGAAGTCGGCGGGGATGGCCCCACTTGCCGGCGCGCTCCTCGGGGGGAGGGGGTGCTCGGACGGGCGTGGAGGCCATCACGAAGAGGCACGGGGAATGGCGAGGCGGGGGTCTCATCAGACTCGCCGCCCAAGGAACCGACGCCATGGGAGCCTCGCAGGCGGTGGCTGCCCGAACATACCCACAGGCTCGCCGCCTGCCTGGGCCCCCGAAGGCGATCTCCCCCGGGCGGTGGTGAGGACACCATCCCCGCCTCGGAAGAATCCGACAGCGCTCCGGGCGGGTAACCGGGCGGACGGTGACTCGAATGATCCGCACGCCCATTCTTAAAGGTTGCCAGGGTGACGCAAGACTCGGGTTCGGGGGACTCGGGTTGGCCTGAAGGGGGTCATCACGAAAATGACGCGACCCAGTCTGAAATTCGACGTTAACTCCCGCTGCAGACATCCCACGACAACTGGACCGTCAAAATCCAGGGCGGGCTCGTCAAAAAGTGGAGGCAAACCCGAGTTCCGGAGTGCTCGAGTCTTACATTCTCCTGAGGTTAGTGCAGCCCGAGGACAGAAAGCAACCAGAAGCCGAAAGCATGCAACAGAACTGGGCCCGTCCCGCATGGCAACTTCCCCGCTTCGTCGACCTCCAGCAGATCCGCGCAGTCTCTGGATGACGACCGTGGGCCGTGGGCCCGACGAGCGCGACTGAGGTGCGAAGGGCTTGCCCGACGAATGGCAAATGCCGCACGTCCGATACGCACACTTGCACACGACACCTCAACTGGAACCATGACGCAAGAGGAAAACACACATTGAAGAGGGACGGAGGAGGACGTGAACGAGGGAGGGCCGTGCTGACAAGCACGCGACGGACCCGAAGTTCCGCGCACGTGGACGATCGCCCAGAACGGATGGCGAGCGCGGTGCGAGCAAACACGCACCCTGGGAAGATTCCAACGTCGGCCCCAGAGGGGAAAATGATGAGACGAGGAAGGCAGGGCAGGCTGAGGTAAAGACAAAAGCAATTACCCCAGTGTGACCCTACCGAGAAGATGGAGCCCCTAGGAAAGCAGCATTAGTTGCTATGCTATGCTATGTGATGCTATGCTATACTATGCCATGCCATGCGATGCTGCGCTATGATATGCTATGATATGCTATGTGATGCTACGATATGCTATGTTATGCTATGCGATGCTAAGCTATGCGATGTCATGCTGCGCTGTGCTATGCTAAGCTATGCTATGCTATGCTATGCTAAGCTGCGCGATGCTATGCTACGCTACGCTACGCTATGCTATGCTATGCGATGCGATGCGATGCTGCGCTGTGCTGTGCTATACTGTGCTGTGCTGCGCTATGCTATGGTATGCTATGCTATGCCGCGCTATGCTATGCTATGCTGGGCGATGCTATGATATGCTATGCTGCGCTATGCTACTTATGCTACGCTATGCTATGCTATGCTGTGCTCTGCTATGCTAAAGCTCAGCGAAGCTAAGATGAAGGTAAGCTAAGCTAAGAAAAACCTGAGCTAAGATGAAGCTAAGCTAAGCTAAGATGAAAAAAGCTCAGCTAAGATGAAATAAGCAACGCTAAGCTAAGGGGACGTAACTGGGGGAACCGCGGGGCGGATCCTTGGGGAACCGCCCGGGGCGATTTGCACTGCCCGGCCCTTTAAGCTCCAAAGTAAGAACTCTTCTAGGCAGAGCCTAGGTAGGGAATGACTGGTGCTCGGGGACAGGAGGCACAGGTGCAGAAAAGAGGAGCTTGGCACAAAACGTCGAACTCGCATCGTATGATATGTCAGAATCGCTACAGGGCCGGTCCAAGACACTTACGGTACCCCGCACGGTGCCCAAAGTGTGGCCCAAACGGTGCCCGACACGAATATTTTGGTTCACGCGCGGTGTGTTTAGCGCTTGCCTTCCTGATTTGCCCGATACCCTCGTGGCCCCTTTCCTTGTCTGCCCGATGTCTTCCTGGCCCAAAACTCTTGTTTGCCCAATACCCTCGAAGAACCCTCTGAGGGTCCTTGTGGCTCCCTCTTTGCGACGCGAAGCCGTCACCACACAGCGCCATTACGACACTCCACCGCGCTGCACCGACGCGGGGCACTGGCAATCCAACGTTCTGATGCCTGGGCAATTCCCTTTACTGGCCCCCCGGTGCCAAGAATGGACGCCTGCATTGACCTTCCGCATGCCAGGAAATGTGTCCGCGAAGACAACCGGCTGTGCCCCCCAAGAAGGCCCGGTGCCCAGAAATGCGCCCCAATTGCAGCGGGCAACATAACGCGGAGCATCCTCGCATCCGAAACAACTTTGGTCGAGCACGGCACAAATTGGGCACCGTGTAATTCGCATCTTTAGGCACAAAACCTCCTGACATGGACCGACGGCAGTCGCGTCAGGAACGGCACCCGTGAACCCGATCGGCCACGGGTTCGAGGCCCAAGCCCAACGACATGAACACCCGGAACCCACGACGC
The DNA here is from genome assembly GCA_963575745.1 of Prorocentrum cordatum. Classification (NCBI taxonomy): domain Eukaryota; class Dinophyceae; order Prorocentrales; family Prorocentraceae; genus Prorocentrum; species Prorocentrum cordatum. Next base: position 571,929 of record CAUYUJ010015926.1, on the reverse strand, counting down.
GGGTCCCTCGGGCCAAAGACAAAAGTCCTCGGGGACAGCATTGCGGGTCCCCAGGGTCGCGGCGGAGGCACTGGAGGCAACGACACACAGTTTAGCGCTGCGCGTTGTGCCTGAAACACTAGGGTGCGCGCCGCACGCAAGACCATCGCCGCAACTTCGAAACGCCCACGCAAAGTTCAACGTTGGACCGATGGACCGAAGCGTACGGGATGGAAACGCACGCTCTGGGTCGATCTCTCTCTCTCTCTCTCTCCACGGCCACACGATCGTGAACGCGAGTAAGGTGTGGGCGTTACGCGAGGGCGCTGCGATCCCAGGTGCAGGGCAGATGGTAGCAATCCTTTGATGGAGCGGGCAACCGAACACTTCGGACGACCGACATGGGCACGGCGCACCGCGGCAAATTTATTGTCCGAATCCGACCGCGAGCACTGTTGAGCAGGCAGTGGACGCCTGTTCAACATGGACTGCTGTCGGTCTTCGTCACCGCTCTTTCCGTACTGCACCCATTCCGATCGAACAGAAATGCGATTCTCGGCTACACGAAAGAGCGCCCCTGGGCGGCAAGAGTGACCTTTGGTGCGCGGCTGCATGGGGGACACGGGGTGGCCAAACCTGGGCGCGCAAGCCGCTGCTGCCGCTTCTCGCTCAACGATCGGGGGCCGCATTTCGCCCGCACCAAAGGTCACTCCGGCGAAGGGTCACTCTTACGTTTAGTCGAGATTCATTACCAGCCTGGAACATATCCCTATCCATATCCCTATCCCTATCCCTTACATCGCCTTATTGTTTGAGGGCGAATCCCTAAGATTGTCATCGCCTTTTGGCGTGTCAATCTTAGGGATAGGGATACGTTCGAGGCTGGTAAATTCAAGCGCTTCAACACATCCGGGCAGAGCGGGAAAGCGACACTGGGCACCTCGTGGCGGCGAGAGGGCGCCGTCCAAATCCATGGCAGGCTCGCCAGCTGAGATCGGATCCATCTGCGCCTGCCCGCCCCATGCGGGCCGGAGCAGCATCGGGTCGAAGGCCCAGATCCCCCCGCATGGCAACCTTCCGTGGCAGTTCGTGGGGGCCTCCCCTGCCACCTCGCTGGCTCTCGCGACTCGACGCTGGCCGACGCGAGTCGACGCCACACAACGCTGGTCGATGCTGAATCGATGCTGAGTCGTCGGCGCTTTCGCATTGATTGCCAGACGCGCGCACGCTGATGCACCCTGAAGACGGAACTGCCAGGACGCACAAGGCTCCGATGAATTGCCACCGAACCTCCCTGCCCCTGCGGGCCTGACCAGCATCGGATCGAAGGCCGAGCCGCCTTGCATGACAAGCTGTCTCGTCGTCGTCTTCGTCGTCTTCGTCGTCGTCGTCGGCGTCGTCGTATTCGTCCTCCTCCTCCTCCTCCTCCTCGCCCTTCTCGTCACCTTCGTTGTCGTCGTCGGCGTCGTCGTTGTCGGCATCGGATCGAAGGTCCAACTGCCTCGCAGGACGACCTGCCGTGACGCGAGCCAACGCGAAACGTGCGCGAGTCGGCTGCCCGGCCTGGGCGGGCACAAGCTGAAACACGGGCAAGCAAAACGCAAGGACAGGCACAAGCAGCCCGGAACGACGCCCACAGCTCGCCACCTCCGCAAGGCGTGAGCACCTTCGCGGTTTGGCGGCGCGCACAAGGGGGCAGGGGGAGGGCTTCTTAGAAGGAGGCTGCTTCTTCGAAGGCGCTGGCCGTGTATCTATAGAGAAGACTCGCGCCTTCCAAGAAGCAGGGGTGCTTCTAAGAAGCCTTCCCCCTCCCCCTACCCCCCTCTGCGCGTGGCCAAGTGGTTCTTGGAAGCGGCAAGACCGTTGTATGCTACCGTTCCAAGGGTCTTGATTTTGACAATGGGATCGGTACAAATCGACGGCTCGCCGAAACTTGAAACCAACGGCTTCGGGATTGCAGCGGCGACGGGGCCGGGGAAAAAATGATTCCGGAACCAAGAACAAGAACTGCAGCACGAAAACGGGGAAACAACTGACCTGTTCTTTCCGAGAACCACTCCGATGAGAACCCCCCCAATCGCCAAATCTAAAACCAAAACAAACCAGATCAAATACGGAACCGATCCGATCAACCCGCTCGCGTTTCTGATCGACGTTGTGGGATCCGGCGACACGGCGAAGTCGCTTTCCTTATCATGCCCTAACTGAATGTCCCTGCCTCCTGATCCGTATGGGAAATCACTGAAAACCACTTTGCCAGCAAACGCACACGTTGCGCGGTTGTGGAAGCAACGCCCAATAAGAAGTGAACTCGAACTTCTGACTTGGGCATGGCTCGCGCGCAGACTCGCCCTTGGTACTCTAATACTCAGATTGCCAACAAACAATTTGTTATATCAATGACATTCGAACTTACCAGAACCATGCTAATCGACAACATCTGATCGTAGACAACCGTCTCCCGATGTCTTCCGAACGACTTAAAGACTATGATGCCAACAACCACAAATCCAACGATCCATCCGATAAACCTGCCGACAGGATGCTTCAGATAATCCCACCAGCCCTCTGGGCGTCGGTGGTTTAGAGCGTTTCCTCTTCCACCCCTCCTTCTTCCCCTTCGGGGAGGGGTTTACCCCTCCCCCTACCCCCTCCCCACTGACCTGGACAGGGGGGGCCGCGGGTAGTTAGAGCGTCCAAGAACGACCCCTGGGAGGGCTAAAATTCGACACCCCTCACGAGGATCGTGCCCCCCAGGGGGGCGACGCTAAAAAATGCTTCCCCCTTCTGCGATCGATGTCCTCCAAGAGGGCCTCAAGAGACGTCTCGGACTCTCCTCTTGCGCCCTGCGCGCGGGCGGGCGGAGCGCCGCCCGCCCGCCCGCGAGGCCCAAGAGCCCACCAAAACGTTCGAAGATACCTCCAAGACGCCACCAGGGAAGAGGAAGAGGCGGAGGAGGAGGAGGAGGAGGAGGAGGAGGAGGAGGAGGAGGAGGAGGAGGGAGGAGGAGGAGAAGGCGGAGGAGAAGGAGGAAGAGGGGGAGGAGAACAGCTGCCGATCATCGGCGCTCTTCGTTCGAGTGCCTGGTGTAGGATGGGCTGGTGGGGATACGCGAAGCGTCAAGAATTGGGATGCTGGTCCAACAATCAAGCCTGCAGAGTGGGATCATGACAACTTGAAGTAAAACGTATCATCTCTCCCTTCTGCATGGTAATGCCCTCCACCCACCACGATGTGCGCAGGGGGCTGGCTGGGCTCCGTCTCTGGAGTAACCTGCGGCAGCAGATGAAGATATGAAAACATGAATATCAATATGATCACGTACGTATGTTTGGAAACTGGTCTGATGTGTAGGCCGTTGCCTTCCTGGGCCGCCCCGCATGAATCCTCATCATCTGCACAAGGCCAACGGATGCGCCGCACAGAAACTGACTGAATCAACCATCTGCGCCCCGACAAAACGGATTCACCAGGAACCACCAGCTGCACCAACACCGTCAAGGACAATTCAAACAAAAACCACGTGCTCAAACGAAACGTAAATGCAGACTAGACAATATACAACAGTAAGCGGCTCCTTACACAGTGGCATGAGGACATCAGTATACTCACACTGTCCATCTATATGTGTATACTTACACCTGAGATAACCCAATCAGTGGATGATTTGAAAATTGATACTATGGATCTTGAGATCGATTCTGAGATCGATAGTGGAATCGATAGTGAAACCGATAGTGAGGACGATTGTAAGGTCGATCGTGAGACCGAGAATGAAATCGATTCAATGAGATCGATAGGGAGATCGATCGCGAGATCGCTCATGCGATCTCTAGTGAGATCGCTTTTGAGATTGATAATGAGATCGATTGTGAGATCGATGGTGAGATCGATCGAGAAATCGGTAATGAAATCGATAATGAGACCGTTCGATAAGAAAATCAACCAAGAACCTCGGAACCCGGGAACCTCGCCGCCTTCCAAAATCGGCCCGGAACCCGGAACGGGGAACCCGGGAACCCGGAACCGGGAACCCGGGAACCCAGCCTGCCACCAAAATCGGCGGGGAATTTTCGCCAAATCCTTCAATTCAACATCCGCTGGGACCCCTTCAGTGCAAGCACTGATTGGGGAATCTAAAAACATTACACCTGAGAAGACCCCAATCACTGGGTGATTTGAAAATTAGTCATATGGATCTTGAGATCGATTACGAGACCGATAATGAGATCGATAGTGGAATCGATAATTGACAATTGTAAGGTCGATCGTGAGACCGACGATGAAATCGATTCAATGAGATCGAAAGGGAGATCAATCGCGAGATCGCTCGTGCGATCTCTAATGAGATCGCTTGCGAGATCGATTGTGGGATCGATTGTGAGATCGATGATGAGATCGATAGAGAGGTGATAAATGAGATCGATGTCGAGACCGATCGAAAAAATCAACCAAAAACCCGGGAACCTAGGAACCTCGCCGCCCACCGAAATCGGCCCGGGAAACCCTAACCCGGGAACCCTGAACCGGGAACCCGGGAACCTTGCCTGCCACCAAATTCGGCGTGAGACATTCGCCTTCTCTTTCACTTACACCTGAGAAAACCCAATTAGTGGATGATTCAAGAATTAGTTATATGGATCTTGAGATCGATTGTGAGATCGATAATGAGATCGATAGTGGAATCGATAGTTGACGGTTGTAAAGTCGATCGTGAGACCGAGAGTGAAATCGATTCAATGAGATCGATTGGGAGATCGATCGCGAGATCGCTCGTGCAATCTTTAGCGAGATCGCTTGCGAGATCGATTGTGGGATCGATTGTGAGATCGATGGTGAGATCGATAGAGAGGTGAGAAATGAGATCGATGCTGAGACCGATCGATAAAAAGATCGACCAAGAACCCGGGAACCTGGGAACCTCGCCGCCCACCGAAATCGGCCGGGAACCGGGACCCTGGGAACCCGGAACCCGGACCCAGCCTGCCAACAAAATAGGCGTGAAACATTCGCCTTCTCTTTCAATATCCGCCAGGACCCCTTCAGTGCAAGCACTGATTGGGGACTATCCGCTAGGACCCCTTCAGTGCAAGCACTGATTGGCGAATGAGCGAATTTCACATGAGGTTACATACCCATAGTGTTATGAACTTCCGACACTACTGCATATGATGTCATGCTCTGCGCTATGTTATCCAGACTTCGAACACACAAAACCGATTATGATTTTACTATTGCTCTCCGGCTCAAAGATAACAGTTTGATCGACGCTTTTAGGGCTGGCTCCATGTAGCTGCACTGCAACAAAACGTCAAGACCACGGTGTATCAACCACGAAGCCTTGCCAGAGACAGGTAGCGCGCGCGCTCGGGCTTACACACCCAACACCATACCCACGTAACACGCGCGCTGCTTCTGAATAAATATAACTACATGCCATCGCGTTACGCACCAACGCCTTGCATTTGCTAGCGAAGAAAGCACGGCAACCGATCGAACTAACACTTGCAAATACCCGGTGGTATCATGCAGACACACCCCTACGCTGGAACATGCTGACCGCAATGGTATGCAGACCCTCCGTGATGGGCCTGACCACAAAACTGAAGAACCGAATTGGCTGCATCGGATCCGTCGGGGGCAACACACTCACAAGAAAGAACTTCGGACGCATCGTCTGTCACCATTGCCGCTGTGGCCACGCAACGCGTATACTCTTTTGACCCTAGGCCGATCCACTGGTAAGAACACGGGTCAACGACTGACTGAAATTGGGACAACCAATCTCTGATAACACGATGGCAAAAGCCCAGCATGTCACCCGGCTCGCGCATGCACCCTGAACAACTAAACTGCCACATGGTGCGCACAAACCACCATGCGCACACAAACACGGCACGTCGCAAGACGGCGGCAGACGCAGACGGTATGCACCACGCACGTAGCATGCCGCACCCGACGCGAACTTCTCCCTGGGGCTGCTCGGAAACACCGCGATCGAGTTGTATAAGTCGGCGCGCCAAGCAAGTTACGCTCAGCGCGGCGCGCAATTACTTAAACGATCAGCTCGGGCCAGGAGACGCGGCAGAGGGGCCGCATCCCCGGAGGACGTCCGAGACAACGAACAGTGGGCGGGTGTGGCGGAGAATCGCCGTGAAACCAAAGGGGGGAATGGCGGGGAAGCGGGCCGAGCTGTGTGCAGCGAAGGTGGGGGGGGAATGTAGAGGAACGAAGAATGACATAAACATAAAAACTCGGAGGTCGGCGCGGAATTCTCGAATCCGCACTGGACCCCCTGGCGGCGCCTCTGGCGCTGCCCCTGGCGCGCTCCGTGCGCCAGGGAGGGGGGTCCAGCGCCGATCCGAGAAATCCGCGCGGACAACCTAGCTGTTATGTTCATGTCATTCTTCGTTCCCCTAGAATGGGGCACAAGACAGGGGAACTTGAGAGCGGGGTCGGGGCTCCAACGAACGGCCGTGGCACCACGCACACGAAGAACGGTCGAACGGCACCGCGCACACAGGCCCACATTACACGGTACGACTTCTTGAGCGCGTATATTGTGACCTGCGCGCGTCCGCACTGTAACAGGAGTGCTGATGCCACACTATCGCGTCATGACTTCGGAACGCACCCACCACTACCACACTGCATACTTGCGGTATAGCGGTACAGTGTTACTTTCCCAAGCGCTGTTGCGAAAACGCTCGGACCCGGAACCGAACATATAGAGCTTGCCACCTTGACGAGGCACCCATGGCAAACCACACACTGCTTTATGCCATAATCGATTCATGTAAGCACACTGGTGCCGCACACTGCCATAGCCTCTTTCGCTACTCTTTTGCGTGGATGTGCGTATGTGTCTTTATGCTGCCCCTACGTCGTCACTCATTCCGCACGTCGTCTTGTACATCCCGCAAGCCCCTAAACCTACTCAACGAAAGTCGCCTCCCACCAGATCGATCGTCCTGCTGGGGTGTCTAAATACGTCCCTCCTCCGCCTCCAGATTCGCACCTGGAGCCCCCTGGCCAGGATCCAGCAACCTGAAACCATGAAGCGCTTGTCGCACTCACTTTGGACTCGAACGGTCGAGCGAAATGGCCCAGGGCGAAGAGCTACTGCCCCGCGGTCAAAGACATGGCTGCCGAGAGCTGCGAGGCCGCCACTGGACGAGCCGTTGCACTCTGAGAGCGCGCCGGCGGCTGCCCCGTTGGAGCCTGCGCGGAGGATGCCGCCGACGAGGGCGCCCGCGTGGAGGCGCCGTCGTCTGAGTCGTCGGCGCCCTGCGCCGCGGAAGGGCATGCCATCCTCCTCCTCCTCCTCCTCCTCCTCCTCCTCCTCCTCCTCCTCCTCCTCCACCTCCACCTCCTCCTCCTCCTCCTCCTCCTCCTCCTCCTCCTCCTCCTCCTCCCCCTCCTCCTCCTCCTCCTCCTCCTCCTCCTCCCCCTCCTCCTCCTCCCCCTCCTCCTCCTCAGGACGTGGGTGAACTTCAGCGACCAAGAATGCGCTGCGCGCACAGAGCACACACGCATCTCCACTCAACGACTCGAGCACTGGCCCTGCTCACGGACGCCGAATCCACGAGCGCAAGACTGTGGCCCCCACCTCCGCAGAGAGAAAGCTCGCGCGCCTGCGCACTCCGCGCTCACAGCCAACGCTATTCACACGGCATCGCGCATGCACATGCGCGCGGGCGTGAATGTTTGACGTCGTCATTTTCGCAGAGGCGAAGGCAGGGAACCCGAGGGTTTCGGGCCCCATCTGGAGCTCCAGACCTCTTCGAGGTCGGCACGCCGACCCCGACGTTCCGATGATCACGGAGCTCCGTCGACATGTCCGCTGAGGCCCACGTTGTTGCATGCAGGCGCACTGGCAGATCTCCAATGTGCGAACAACATGCATCTTCCTCGCAGACGGGGCTTTGGAATGAAACAGTGCTCCAGCGGGAACACGGTAGAGGATAAGCCAGAAACCGGCCGCGAGGCCCCGACTCCACCAACGGGGGGGGGAACTGGGTTTCCCACGAGCCGCTCTCTGCGGCGAAAGGTCGAAGACGCTTGCTTTAGGTCGGGCATGTCCCCCAACGGGGGGATTTGAGGAAAAATTAGAAGAAACCGTCTGAAAAGAATCAAACATAGTCAACAATAGGCGAAGCATGGTCCCCAAATGATCTTCTGACTATTTGTGCAGATCCCTCCTGTAGAGGGACACGCTCGACTCGACGGTAGAGGCTAAGCCAGAAACCCGCCGCGAGGCCCCGACTCCACAAGCGATGGGGGGGGAGCTGGGTTTCCCACGAGGTCGAGAATGCTGGCTCAGCGTCGCGGTGGCGGCGCCAGCGCGACACACTGAGCCAGCCCTGCAAGCGGATATAGCCCGTCGCTCCGCCCCGCGGGGCGGGGGGCCTGGGAACAGCTCGGGGCGGAGGCGCTTGGGAATGGTAGGCGCTTGGGAATAGGATACAGTCGCACCTAGGACAGAAGAACGTCCTTCAAGAGCATGAGACACTTCGCCAGCCAAAGCACACGAACCATTCAAGGGTACCCTCTCCAAGATGCACAAGAGCATCCAGCAAACACGAAGAACATCAGGGTACCCTCCAGTGGATCGCGCGTCGCGCCGAAACGTTGTGGGCCAGAACCAGCGGAGCGACACGCCATCCAAAGGTTCTTGACCGTACGTAGTTACTGGCGGCTCAGCGGAAGAGTCCGCCGCGCCAAACCTCTTGAGTCCCTCCTAAATTTGTAGGGGCCCTGGCCACCCTCAAAGAGCACTAACGTGCAACAGGCTATCCGCAGACATGCGCCGATGCTGGCAAGAGACGAGGCGTGCAACCCTGGGTGCTTCGGGACAACTGCCCCACCCGGCGGCACTCCCCGGGCCAACTCGTCCCGCACAGCCGGGGCCCGCAGCCCCCCTCACAAGACCCGCCCTAACCCCTTCGCCCTCCCCGGGCCTGCACCCTGGACCCTCGGCCAAGCTCCACCAAAACCACGAGGAAGACGACAACAGCAACAACAATAACAACAATAATAACAACAATGATAACAACAATGACACCAATACTTTTGAGACTGTTCGCTCTTACTGGCACGCGTGTCTTGCATTCCGTATACCCCAGCCCTCGTAACCCGCCCACTTCGTCTTCAATTGCACCCCCTTGCGGGGGGAAACTCTTCCTTGTCGGCCACTGACTGGAGTGCAAAGGAGTCTCGAGCGAGAGAGTCGTTCCTGAGTTCGGGGGCCTCTCTGGCCAGTGGCTTTCGGAATACCTATGGAGAAATATCGAACGGGAGCCCTTGTCGCAGTGTCCGGGCCTCCACCAACTTGCCTGCATTACAAGAAAGTCTCGAGCGAGAGCGCCGTTCCTGAGTTCGGGGGCCTTCTTGGCCAGGGGCTCTCCAAGTAAACCGTGAGGAAATATCGAGCAGGAGCCCTTGTCGTCGTGGCTGGACCTCCGCCAACTTGATTGAATTGTGAGGAGTCTCCTGCGAGAGCGCAGTTCCTGAGTTCGGGGGCCTCTCTGGCCAGGGTGTCTCGGGGTAAATTGTAAGGAAGTATCAAGCGGGAGCCGTTGTTGTCGTAGCTGCCAAGGGCCCACATTCAGGCTCAAGCCAACGCTCGAGCGGAAATCTCGCTTTCACAGAAAATGTAGCCGGCGTCGAGGCGAGAGCACGCGGAACCGTTTCTGGGGATCAGCAATAATTATCACTTAGAAATGAGGATTCAACAACATCAACACTCACATCAAGAACAACACCAACAACAACAACGACAACAACAATAACACCAACAACAGCAACACGAATCGCATATTCAACGACCACAGCAACAACAACAACGCCACCATCAACAACAATAAAAACAATAACAATAACACACGCAACAACAGCAGAAACAGCAACAACAACCACAACGACAACAACAACAGAAACAACAGCAACAACACCAACAACAACAATAACAACAACAATAACAACAACACCAGCAACAACAACAACAACAACAGCAAAATCAACAACAACAACAACAACAACAACCACAACAACAACAACAACAGCAACAACAACAACAACTACTACTACTACTACTGCTACTACTACTACTACTACTACTACTACTACTACTACTACTACTACTACTACTACTACTACTACTACTACTACTACTACAGCAACAGCACCAGCAAGATCAACACCAACAACAATAACGAGAACAACAAGATAAGGAAACAACCGACTGGTAAGAAAGAGGGGATTACTCGGCAAATGCCGCCCACCGTGTGCCTGGCCGTAAAGAGCAGCGGATGGGGAATCAAACTGGGCGAACGTTGACCTTCGACATAACCTATGGCCCGTAGACGCCCTGCAATCACGGATCTGCGACCGCATACTGACAGTGTGGGCGCGTCGCTGACTCAACGGCTATGGAATGGCACATTCGGCGTCGTGAATTCAGATATCCTCCTCATCCTCCCCACCGTCGTCCCGCTCCTACTCTGCACTGCCATCCTCTTCGCCTCAGCACGTCACCTCCTCTTCCACACATCTGCTGTTCATTTACCTTCTCCTCCGCCTCGTCCCTCTCATCATCCTCCCTCCTCTGCGACAGCACCGCTCTGCTCTCCCTCTTCTGCCGTCGCCACCCCCCGCAAGGGCACCTCGGCCTTGGCGCGAGCCCGTGGAGGCGGCGTGAAGGCCAAGGGTGCGGCTGGCCCTCCTCCCCTTCGTCGTTTTGTTTTGTGCAAGGCATCCGAGCTAGCTGGAGTGCCTAGAGTGCCTTCGGGCATTGCCAGGCCCACAGTTCTTTGTCTCCTGCTATGCATACTGCTCTTGCCCCCGTCCCCCTCCCTCCCCCTGCCGCCAGATAATGAAGCAGACGATAGATGCAGTCCCTGCCTGCCGACAAGTGGCCCTCCAATACTATTGGCATGTTATTCCTCTCTCTCTCTCACTCTCGCTCTCGCTTTCTCTCTCCCCATCTATATATATATATATATATCCCTTTCTCTACATGTTCGTTTTTTCCTCTCTCTCTCTCTTGCTCCCTCATGGTGCTACACGCCCTGCGCCCACGTTCCACATCCCGATTCGCTCCACGTGGCTCTGGCAAAACTGTGAAAATATTGACCATACCAAAAAGCAGATGCGACTCAAACCAGACGAAGCAAAACTGTTCGGCACCAGGCTGTCATGTCGCACCTTCCAGGCTTCGCTCAAGCGTAAACGATTACGAGTGCGAGCCACACGAGAGGCAAGCACCGTCTCAGTCCAGGCCCCCTGCCCTCCCTCCCTACCTCCGCCTGGGCTTCCAGCTTCCCGCCCACGGGAAATACAGCCAGAACAAGGACAGGATAACATCCTTCAAGAACATGAGACCCTCCGCCGGCCCAACCGAAGAACATTCGAGGGTACCGTCCCCCAGGATGCACAAGAACATCCAACAAACACGAAGAATATCAGGGTAACTACCTTCCCCGAGCCGACCTCGATCCTATACCTCAGTCCGACCGTACTCCCAGAACGCGCCGGCAGACCTCAGAGAACTGTCCTCAGCACTGGAGGTCTCTGGAGGCTCCGAGAAGGTCCAACTCGTCCAACAGATCCGGTCCAAGTCTCAGCCGTTACAGGAGCTGGCCCTGGCCAAGGTGACCCAAACTTCTCCAAGGAGGCCCAGGCGGGCTCCTGATCGCCCCCCCACAAGGCCCAGAGGGGCACCCAAGCTCCAGGATGGGGGCACCTTGGGCCAAGATCACACTTAGCAACTTCGGATACCCCCTACCCTTGCCCCCGACGATCTTATCTTCCCGCAATGCGAATCCCTGGTGGTATGGACCCTTTCCCCAGGACCGCTTTCTCCCCAGAACCCTCCTGGATTAGAAAACAACTCACGGAAGCTTTCAGTCGCCCCCGTGGCACCCACTAGCGCACCCAATCGCGCGCACAGCGGACAGAATGCGTCTCCCTCACATGGCGCTATTGGGCGCTGTTGGTCGCCATGTGGCACTACCTGAGCGGTATTCGGCGCTGCTGGGCTCTGTTGGGCGCCATCTGACGTGTCATCCAAAACGAACGGGAACTTCCTTGATTTACTACCTGACCCTTGACAGCCCCCCTGGGCCCGGCCAGGGCCCCCAGAGGCCGTGAACGGCCAAGGCCCCTCCGCCGTGGTTTCTGCCACAGCGCGAGGAGAGGGGGGCATCTGGGCCGAGCTCACATCTGCAGAGGCCTCCTCGATGGGGTCTGAGTAGACGGGGTCAGAGAATCGGCGATGCATCGGCGACACATCGGCGGTGCATCGGCGACGCCAGCGCGGAGAAAATGGGGCTCCGCATCGAGCCACATCCTGGGACCTCATCTGCTCGGACTCCACTTGGGAGGCCTACGGTCAGAAACTGCTGCTTAGCGTGTCGCGTTGGCGGCCCTGGCGACACGCTATTCCTCGTGAGCGGATAGCGTGCCGCTCCGCTCCACGGGGCGGACAACTCGGAAAAGATCGGGACGTTGACGCCTGGAGACAGAGAAGTGGATAGCGCGTCGTGCCGAAGCGCGGTGGGCCAGAACCGGCGGAGCGACACGCCATCCCAGAGCTCCCGACCGCAGAATCTGGCAACCTTGGATCCTCCTTACCCTGACCCCGGCGTTGCGGCTTTCTCGCAACGGGTCGCGAAGCAGGAGGAGGAGGAGGAGGAGGAGGAGGAGGAGGAGGAGGAGGAGAATGAGGAGGAGGAGCATGTGCATCCCCTGCCCTCCGATTGGGGCCGTCGCCACGGGCGCCCGCAGCGGGACGGGCGGCTCGAACCAGGACTTCGGGCACAGCGGGAAGATGTGGTTCACCTCTGCTGCCCCCCGGTGGGGCGCGCAGGCCTTGGACAGCGCGCGCACCATCCACCTCCTCGGCCAACTCCCATGTCCACCCCTGCCTCCTCGCCCTCCTTGTCCTCCTCCTCCTCCCTCTTCCACATCCTCCCCCACTACACTGCCCCCTCGTCCCACTCCTGTCCGTCCACCTCCTCCACCTCCTCCCCGATCCTCCCTGCTCCCTCTTTCCCCCTCCCTTCGGCCTGCCCTTCGGCCTGCACTCGCGCAAGCCGTCACAACAACCAACAAAGCCTTCCTCCCTCCTAATCATCAACCTCCTTCTCATCCCCGTCCTCTTCTCCGGCTGCTTATCGCTCCACGAGGGCATGCTTCACCGTGCAACCCAACGCTGACGCAGGATTGCAGCCGAAAGCAGCGGCGTGGTCGCAATCCAAACGCATGAACCCGAAGACATTGGTTTAATATAATATACAACATGCCAGCCAGCGTGAACCCCAAGCAGTGCGTTTCTAGCATCTGATGGGTGCGGTTGATGTAGGGAGATCCAGGATGAGCAATAACTCGTGACATGTATACGTATATGTGTAGCTATATGTGTGTGGTGCGAGGTATGTTGCGCAGTACATGTTGTGCAATGCAAAATGTGCAACATGTGTGGTACAATACAGGTGGTGCAAATTGCCCTGTGCAGAGCATGTGGTGCAGCATGTATGGAGCGAGTATGTCCTGCAACATGTGTCGTGCAAACTGTAGCGTGGAATATATGGTGTGGAGCCGATGCAGTGCAAGACATGTGATGCAATATGTGATGTGTCATCTATGTGTGGCAATAGATGTGGTTGTGCTGCGTGTGGTACGCAACATATGGTGTGACATATAGGCTGTACATCACCATGGTGCAATCTATGCACAGGTGCAGCATCACGTGTGCAATGTGTCTATGCACACATATATATATATATGTAGATAGGTGGAATTAAAAATAAACCGGTATACTCTATGTTGTCCAATATGTGTGGTACCATCTATGTTGTGAGCGGTCACAAAGCGCGCCGCAGGCACGAAATCATGCTGGTGCACTCGACGTGGTGCAATCCAACGGCGGCGGCGGGCAACGACGAGGCGGCGACGGGGCGGCAACGGCGACCACATAGCCGCCAGACCAACCACACGGTCCAAACGACAGGCGGCGACGGGGTGGCGACGAGGCGGCGACAGGGCGGCGACGGCAACCGCATAACCGCCACACCGCCCAACTGGCCCAGACGACGGGGGCGGCGACGGAGCGGCCACGGCGGCCACATAGCCGTCAGACCGCCCAAACAGCCCAAACGACAGGCGGCGACGAAGCGGCGACGGGGCGGCGATGGCGACCACATAGCCGCCAGACCGTCCAACCGGCCCAGTTCCTTAGATAGAAGACAAGCAAGGAACCCTAAGTGCAAGCACTGCTTGGGGAACATCTGGACAAATGAAGCGCTAGGGGAACAGCTTTGCGAGCTTAGCAAACGGAGCCACGAATTCGCGGTGGTGCAGAAGTGCAAAGCACACGATGAGAGAACGCCTTGTCGGGAATTCCAAATGTCCGTGGGGCACCTGCTGATAGGCCGAATTCTTCTTTGATGTGCCCACTGGAAGGTGCAGAACGAATCATCAACTGACGACTTCGTCATCACATAGGACCAGGATCCCTGGCGATGGCCCTGAGTCCTGTCAGTGGCAAGGTCAGGCCCGAGGAACAAGGTATGCGAGCCGGCAGCTTCACGGCAGGACTGCGCGGCCCAGAGGGAGGCGAGGAACCTGACAACACATGGCACGATCAATGCATGTTCAGAAGATTAGAACTTTAGAACAGCTGGCTCGGAGCCGTGCCACCGAAGGTCAGGCCTAGAGGCGCATGTGAGTGGGATTGTTTTTTTGTCCCAACCATAGTGTGGTTTTGGGTCCTCGTTCTGAAGAGACGGTGCCCCGCGCCCTCCTCCTCCTCCTCCTCCTCCGCCTCCTCCTCCACCTCCTCCTCCTCCTCCTCCTCCTCCTCCCCTCCTCTCCTCTTTCTCCCCCATCTTCCCTCCTTCCGTCACCCCATCACTTCGGCACACCCCTCACACGTTTCGTGGCCCTCACATAGGGAGCTCCACCCAAGGCCACAGTGAATGCGTTCACGAGCCGCCTCCCTCGCACGCTTCGTGGCCCTATAGGGAGCTCCACCCACGGCCCCAATGGCTGCGTCCACATGCCGCCTCCTGTCCACGTTGGTCCACCCCTCGCACGCTTCGTGGCCCCATAGGGAGCTCCACCCACGGCCTCAATGGCTGCGTTCACATGCCGCCTCCTGTCCACGTTGGCATACCCCTCGCACGCTTCGTGGCCCCAAAGGGAGCTCCACCCAAGGCCCCAGTGGCTGCGTTCACATGCCTCCTCCTGTTCACTTTGGCCCACCCCTCACATCCTTCGTGGACCCGTCGGGAGCTCCACCTAAGGCCCCAGTGGCTGCGTTCACATGCCGCATTCTGTCCACTTTGGCCCACCCCTCGCACGCCTCGTGGCCCCATAGGGAGCTCCACCCAAGGCCCTCAGTGGCTGCGTCCACATGCCGCCTCCTGTCCACGTTGGCACACCCCTCATACGTTCTGTGGCCCCATAGGGAGCTCCACCCAAGGCCCCAGTGGCTGCGTTCGCAGGCCGCCCCCTGTCCATTTTGGCGCACCCTTACACGTTTCGTGGCCCCATAAGGAGCTCCACCGAAGGTTTCAGTGGAGTGGTTCGCATGCGTCCCCCCTGCCAGTACAGCGTTTCGTGGCCCCATTGGGGGCTCCACCGAAGGCCCAAGTGGCGGTGTCCGCATGCGTTTCCCCCTACCCACTACAGCGCTTCGTGGGCCCATCGGAAGCTCCACCGAAGGCCCGCGGCGGTGTCCGCATGCATTCCCCCCACCCAGTACAGCGTGTCGTGGGCCCCATAGGGAGCTCCACCGAAGGCCCTAGTGGCAGTGTCCGCATGCTTTCCCCCCACCCAGTACAGCGCTTCGTGGCCCCATAGGGAGCTCGACCGAAGGCCCCAGCGGCGACGTTCGCATAGATGCCCCGCTCTATCTCGGCACCCCCTTCACACGTTTCGTGGCCCCAGATGGAGCGCCACCGAAAGCCCCAATGGCTGCGCCAGCGTGCGTCCTCGCCCACACGCTTCGTGGCCCCATTAAGAGAGATCCGCAGGAGACGATACCCACAGCGGCGATACCCACAACTGCATATGGCTGGGCCTTTCGCTCGGATGTGTTTTTGTTTCTCCCGGCGCCGCAGCATCCGCACCGCGTCCCCGCGCTGGTCGTCGAGCCGCGGAGGCAGCAGGTTGTCGCGAGCGCGTGCGTCAGGCCAGGGCCCGCCCGCTTGCCTTCCCCTCCCCTCTGGTTTGTCCTCGGCGTGCCCCCTCCCTCTTGCGACATCAGGTCGGGCATGTCCTTCTACAGGGGGATTTTGGATGACCAATAAAAACAATCGCCAAACAGTACTAAAACATAGTCTAACAATAATACGAACATCCTCCCCAGACTATTGTTGGACTATTTGTGAATACTCCTCCTGTAGAGGGACAGGCCCGACTTCAACATATCTTCGATGCAGAAGAAGACGCACGCTACCGAGCCCTCTCATATGCTCCTCCGCGATGTCCCGAGAGACAGCAGCGAAAGTGTCCGCTTGCAGTGGTCGTCGGACGTGGCCGCTTCTGTGTGGTCGTCCAGCCCGAGGATGCCACCGATGGGAGCGCCAACCTTGCTCAAATGCTTGGCAAGCAAGTTGAGGTACTTTACACCTCTGTTCGTTTTGCCATGCACGACCTTCAACTCCAGCTTACCGAATGGCATCCAGCGCCCGCTGACGTGGCTGCGGTGGTCG
The DNA here is from genome assembly GCA_963575745.1 of Prorocentrum cordatum. Taxonomy (NCBI): domain Eukaryota; class Dinophyceae; order Prorocentrales; family Prorocentraceae; genus Prorocentrum; species Prorocentrum cordatum. The sequence goes on along the minus strand of CAUYUJ010015926.1, from coordinate 555,232 downwards.
GCGGTGAAGCTGAAGCCCCCAGGCTGCACGTCGTCCGCCCATTTGCCTGTGATGTGCAAAGCGTTGATGTACATGTCCGCACACGCCAGCCCCTCGCGCTTGACGAAAGCATTCACGTCGAGGAGCGCGGCCTCGTGGGCAGAGAATCGCGGGATATGGAACAGGGTGTGGTTGCCCGACCGTGTTATGTCGAACTTGGCCCCAGTGATAGAGGTCATGTGCGGATCGCCCACTGCGCTGGCGGAGGTGGATTGCGCCGGCACCGCCGACGCTGCACCTGTCATCGGGGCGGGAGCTGCCGCAGCGGCAGCTGCCGTATGGATCGTCATCGGGGCGGGAGCTGCTGCAGCGGCAGCTGCCGTCTGGATCTCGGCCTCCATGGCGGCAGCTGCCGCAGCTGCCGCATCTTCGTCCCCGGCGGCTGCTGCGGCCGCCACTCGCTTTTCAATATGCGTATACTGGCAGATGCTGAACGAGTTGTTGTCGCCGGGTGTGCCCGTCTCATGGTCGTTGTAATACAAGTGGCCATCCTTACTGTAGCACCCCTTAGTCAAAGATGCGTCGTACAGGGGGTTCGCCGCATCCCAGGGCCACGAGAAGGTCTGGCTCGCGACGTTGCACTCGACGTCGTCCAGATCCATGAAGCCCGTGGGACACCCCCCAGCGAAGATGGTATAACCGTCCGCCCTGCAGATAGGACGGTGGTTGGCCAAGGCACCGCCGACCGAGTGCTCGTTGAAGTAGATTGTCTCGTCGGCGGCCTCGCTGCAACCCTTCGGGAGCAGCGGGCTGTTGACGAGCCACTGGTCGCCGAGCCGCCGCGGCTCGTAGTGGTAGGCAGTGATGGACCTGCACTCGTCCGCGGTGAGCTCGAGGTCCCCGGGGTCTGGGCACGCGTTGGCGCCGAACTTCCCCCACCGCCACGGGTGGTCGTCCGAGTGCGGCCAGGAACCGGCGCTGTGCCTCGCCGTCCTCCTCGGGCGCACCCTCGGGCTCATGCGCGGGTGGCGCCGCCCCCTGGACGCGGAGGCGGTGCCCATGTCCATGGCCGTGGCGGCGGTGTCGAGTAGCACCGAGCTGTGGGCAGCGGCGGTGGTGTCGAGCAAGAGCGAGCTGTGCGAAACGGCAGCGGCGTCGAGTAAATTTGACGCGCCCTCCGCGGCCCCAATCTGGATGGCCGAGGTGTCAACCGCCAGCCACTCTAAGCCATCCACGTCAGCCTCGCCCACATGTGCTGTAGTGGTCGGAAGCGCCAGCCCATACAGGACAAGCTGTGCACTCAGTCGAATCATTACTTCTGCTCGTATGGAAATGTAAGAAGCAACGTCAATGGCATACGGAAATATGTAGTATGAGACGGAGTGTGATTCAGCCACAACCTTGAGCAAAAAAAGCTACGGCCCCAGGTGAGTGGCATTGATGCGGCTGCTCAATAGGGTCACGCCGCTAGGCAGCTCCAGTTCCGCCATGTCTCTGCGGGGCGCCAGGGGAGGATGAGGGAGGAAGCTGCTCAAGGAAGCCCGCGACTGCACTTTCTCTCTCAGGGGGACCGCCAACCCCCTCTAGAGACGCCTGCGAATGTCCCTGGTGGCCCGCAGCCTCGCTGGTGCGCTCAGGGAAGCTCGCGACAGCACTGCCGCTCAGGGAGTCGAGCAACTCCTCCCAGAGGTGCAGGCAGGCAGGCAGACCGATCGAGTCAACACTCAGCCCAGAATCGGGGGCG
>CAUYUJ010015926.1:541009-548509 GCA_963575745.1 Prorocentrum cordatum | reverse complement strand
TGATGCTAAGGCAGGCTGAGGTTGAGACAGGCTGAGGCTGAGGCTGAGGCAGGCTGAGGCTGAGGCAGGCTGAGACTGAGGTCGAGGCAGGCGAATCCTTCCGAATCGTTAGGATTCCCTAGGAATCCTCAGGAACCCCTAGGAATCCCTAGGAATCAGGACTCCTAAGGATTCCTAAGGATTCCTATGGATTCCTAAGGATGCCTAAGGATGCCTTAGGAATCCCTAGGAATCCTTAGGACTCCATTGGATCCTAAGGCCGTTGCCACTGCGACTGTCATTGCGACTGCGACTGCGACTGCGAGAACAGCAAACTTCTACAACTGGATTCTGACCTGAATCTTAATTAAGGGGAATGCTTCCAAATATGCTTATACACATCGCTGTCAGGCTGCTTTGCCGGGATAATTTAATTTGGCGTTTCGACATTGGGCGGAAAATGGGGAGAGGGGGGGGGGGTCTGGCTCCGGACTTCTGCTTAATGCGACTGTTTCGAACCGTGCGTCCTATGGGAGAGACCCCACCTGCTCGAAACATACGCCAAAAACAACCAAGATCTACTCCACGGGGGGGGAGAGGCGGGGGGTGGTGCGAGGACCGGCGCCAATCGGCAAAACAATGGATAGACAAACGATCACCTCCTAGACCGAAACCTTGCTCCGATGTGCGGCCGCCGCGACCGCCGCAATGACCTCCACCACCGACCAGAAGGTTCGCGCCGGTGCCGGAGATCACGCGAGACGGCAGAGGAGGTTCAAGGTTAGGTCGGGCATATCCTCCCACAGGGGGATTGTGGACGAAAAATGAAAAAGTAGCAAAAAACATATTCCAGAATTGTAAAACCATCGTCCAGACATCGTCCCCCGATTGTTACTCGACTGTTTTTGAACATTCCTTCTGTAGAGGGACATGCCCGACGTAAGTTCAAGGAGGGTAGGGGGACGTGCCCGACTTAGCATTGCTCGAAACACTGAGAGACTCCCGTCCCCCGTCGCCCAGATCTCGGCCGGAAGCGACGGCAAGGCGCAGTCGCGCGGTCGGCACATCAGCCCCATGAGCACGGTGCGCCTGTGGGCAGCGCGCGCCTCGGCCCACAGTGCCCGGGTGCTGCAGGAGGTGGCCCCGGCCCCGGGCGGCCCCCGCTTCACCCAGAAGGCCCAGACGAGCCCGCTGGGCCCCAGGGGGGGCCCAGAGCGGCGCGGAGATCCAGGGGCGCCTCAGGCCAGGACCACCCCTGGCGGCCTCCGACCTGTGCGCTGGATGCGTCAGGATGGCGCTGCTCCCGCCAATACCCGTCTGGCAACGGCAGTGGCAGACAGCATACAATCGTTCCTCGGCTCTGCCCGCCTCCTCCTACGACACCACCGCGACCAAGATGGCAACCTCATGTTGTCTCTGTTTGTGCCTCTATGTGTGTGTGTGTGCTATGTGTGAGAATGTCTGTGTGTGTGAGGGTGCCTGTATATCTGTGGTGTGTGCGTGTGTGTGTGCGTGCGTGCGTGCGTGCGTGCGTGCGTGTGTGCGTGTGTGTGTGTGTGCGTGTGTGCGTGCGTGTGTGTGTGTGTGTGTGTGTGTGTGTGTGTGTGTGTGTGTGTGCGTGCGTGCGTGCGTGCGTGCGTGCGTGCGTGCGTGCGTGCGTGCGTGCGTGCGTGCGTGCGTGCGTGCGTGCGTGCGTGCGTGCGTGCGTGCGTGCGTGCGCGCGCGTGCGTGCGTGCGTGCGCGTGTGTGTGTGTGTGTGTGTGTGTGTGTGTGTGTGTGTGTGTGTGTGTGTGTGTGTTGTGCGTGTGCGTGTGCGTGCGTGTGTGCGTGCGCGTGCGTGCGTGCGTGCGTGCGTGCGTGCGTGCGTGCGTGCGTGCGTGCGTGTGTGGTGTGTGTGTGTGTGTGTGTGGTGTGTGCGTGCGTGCGTGCGTGTGTGCGTGCGTGCGTGCGTGCGTGCGTGCGTGTGTGCGTGCGTGCGTGCGTGCGTGTGTGCGTGTGCGTGCGTGCGTGCGTGCGTGCGTGCGTGTGTGTGTCGCTCGTCAAAGAGACCGCGTCCGTGGTCGAACACAGCCCTGTACTTGTGACGGGCCACTAGGGCCGAGGGCACTTGGGGCCTCTCAAGGCTCCAGGGCACAGTTCACGGTCCCCAGACCGCGCGCAAGGGCAGGCCGCGCCTGCAGGGCAACTCTAGAGGCCCAAAAAGGGGCCAGAGCGCAGAGGCGGTCGCCAGGCCGTCAAGAAGGCAGGCACAGCCTGCAGGGCCACGCCAGAGACCAGAAAGGACCTGGGGCCTAACCCGGACCAGGAGCGAGGGGGGCCCCCGTCACAGGGTGGAGCTTCGCCACCAGTCGGTCACGGCGCTTGGCCCGTTCCCGCTCCGCGGGGTTGGCACGCAGCGCAGGTGCGGGGAGGACGCCAAGGCAGGGGGCCCCCAACAGCCGCCCCTGTCGCTTGGCATACGCTCCACATCTCTGACACACCGTGAAAGGCGGTCGCTGGAGGATCTCGTGTCCAAGCACACTCGAGACCTCCTCGCCACGCTCCCCCCGACCTCCCGCCCCCACGGCGATAGCAGCGGCGGCGGCAGCTCGGGAGTCCCGGCCCTGCATCCGCAGGGCAGCGGGGGCAGCGGCCGCAGGCTGCGCCGCTCCAGGCGCCGTCACAGGCGAGGGGCCAGCGGCAGGGCGCACCGCGCGAGTTCGCATCTCACGATCTCCCGCCCTCCTAGCTCCCGCATCCTGCTCCTCCACGGGGGCCTCCAGCAATCCTCCCGTGGGTGGCGCAGGAGTGGGAGGCGAAGCGACAGATGCAAGAGTAGCAGGTGTGCCTTCCGCAGCTCTGAGGAGGCGAGCCGTGCGCGCGGCTCGCCGCTCCTCGGTCGAATCCATCCTCCGCCTCTCCGACGACGACAACGACGGGCCCCCACCGCCTCCATCTCTCGCCGTGGTCGAGCGCACAGCAGGGGCGGCATGCCCCTCACGTCGGGGAGACCTGCTATCTTCACGCCCTTGCTCGGGCCATCCCTGCGAAGCGCTGGAGTCGTCGCGACGCGCCGTCGCAGCACAAGCTGCCGCGGCCGCCAGACCCAGGGCAAGGGCAGGCTGAGCCGAGGGGGGAGCAGTGCTCCCCTCGGCTCTGGATGGGCTGTGCACCGCCAAAAGGGCCGCAGCTCGGACACGGAGCAGGGTGGAAGGCCGACAGGGGCGGGCCAGCAGACCGCGGATCGTTTCTTCCGAAAGCCCTGCTCTGTTACAGTTCCTGCATTTGAAACCCTGTCCATCAGGCGCCAGATCATGAGAAACAATGGCAAGGCTGGGCGGCTTTGGCGGGGGCTTGCGGGCACGGGGCTCGTCCTTGGGGCCATCCCACCGTCCTGAGCTCAGCACTCGCTTGCCAGCCCAAGCCACGAACCTGGCACGATGGCGAGGCGCAGCTCCAGGCCTTTACCGAAATTAGGGCTGATCGTGCCAACATGCAACGCTACTGTGGCAAAGAAATCCGCCCACGCGTTCCCCAACCAAGCCATCGCCCCCACCCCACGACTGAGCGCCTCTTCAGCCGTTTTGTGAGACGGGGTCCAGGCAAAGCGGGGCGTGGGGCGGGCCTGCCGCTCCACCGTGGCTCTTATGGCTCGCCAAATCTCGGCGTGGCGAGCAGCGGCCGACACCTCGCTCTCGCTCCAACGCTCGCCCTCTTGGACCAGGGAAAGGTGATCGCTTACGATTCGAGTTACACACCGCGAAGCGAGAATGGCCTGGTATCCTGCATACCTGGCAGCTCTGGGCACCGACTGGATCCCTGAGAGGCTTCCAAACCTGGCCTCGGACGGGCGGCCCTGGGAATACAACTGGACAATCGCCCAGGCACACCGCGCAACCTCGGGAGCTTGCATATCCTGGCCAGCCTCATCCGCGTAGACCGTGCCTTCCCAGGGAACCCCAGGATCACCCCATTCAAAAAACTGCTCGGGAGTTTTGTCGGGCTTCTCAGAGCTAGGTGGGACCAGCGGCAACGCGAAAGCGTGCTGGACCGAATCAAAGAACGTGGGACCCGCGGACTCAAGCACCTCCTTGCGCATCATCTCACGCGTGGCGACCCTGCGCTTGTGCTCACGCGTGTCCTCATCCAGCGGGTCCGCAACGGTGCCTTCAAGCAACGCGGGGCAGTCTAGCCAACGATGCCCGAGAGTCTCGGGTTTCTTGGCCGAACAAGCGAGACAATTAGGCGACGAAACAACGCCATGGCAGAACTTTCTCTCACGTGGCCACATGGCGCCTGTCCACAGGCACTGCCGAGCTCCCAACTCCGCCGAGTCTCGCACAGCTCGAGGCCCATGCATGCACGCACGAACTGCCCGATATCAGAGGATCTCGCCATCATAGCCTGGGAGATGCTGCTGTACACGCCGCATCTGCCACCGTTGTACTCCAGCTTCCAGCAAGTCTCGGAAATCACGAGGTGCCACCGCCAATAAAGAGAAGTACACATTCTCGTCGGTGATAACTTCATGTGCCGATTGCATAGACCAGCCAACCCGTCTAAGCGTCATCCACAGTGCCGAGAGCGGGCCCGTGACTTTGGACCATGCCTGGGCCTTCTGCATACGAGTCACCATCACCTCCCAGGCGTGCTGGAGCTGCGTGATGGACACCTTCGCCTCCCACAGCCACGACGCGTAGAGGCAGGGCAGCTCCAGAGTGGCAGCAATGATGGGATCATATCGAGGGTTACGCTGCATCACCAGGCCCGTCGTCAAAGAAGCCGCCGCCTTCACACCTGCTAAGGCACCCGCAAGCGTGCGCACGGGCTTCAGAACATGCTCAGCCACACCCATGACAGCCGCACCGTGAAGCACAGAGGGTGCGAGGCCTGTGCTCTGGATCCGTACCATCCGTCGAACCCCAACAGCACGTTTGAGGATATGAAGCCGTCGCACACGAGTACGCAGCGCGTGCATCCGCGCCTGCTCCTGCAGCCGCAAAGGCCGCACCGTCGTGAGCTCGTGCCCTAGGTTCCGCATCCAACGCTGGCGTGCGATGTGGCGCTGCTGAGTGACCCGCTGCACCGCGTGCTCCGCGGCCGCGTCCGAGGCGACATAGCCCAGCTTCTTCACCTGCACTGGCAATCGAAGGTCAGTGAGCGCCTCCTGTGCTTCGTCGGCAGCAAAGGCCACCTCCTCTGCACGCTGCGCCTCAGCTCCACTCCATCGCAGCGACGTGTCGTCCACCAGCTGGCGCGGCGTCACATTGGGGGCAGATCGCCGAGAGCCTACACATGGACCTATAGAGGAGGAGCTCCAGCACTGTCGTCGCATGTGAGCATCCTGCCACGATGCCCTGCTTGGAAACAAAGAACTTCGACTCGCTGCCGTGCGCCCGCAGAGTGCGTGGCTGCCGATAGGCCTGGGTGAGCATCCAGGCCATCCTCAACGGGTAGCCGACTACTGCGGCCTCTCGCAGCAGGACGCGGGGGTCGATAAGCTCAAAACATTTCCAAATGTCGATCAGCAGCGTGAGCGTTTTCTTCCCGTGAGCCACATCGATCTCGTTATTCAGCGCCAAACAGAAAGCAGATGCCGATGAGCTTCGGCCCGCCCCCGAGCCCCAGCTGTGCGCACTCCGATGTGTCTTGCTCCAGTCCGCGGAAATCGGGCGTCTCGCGCGGCTCCAAACACGCAGCAGAGAGTTCAGCAGGCCAATCAGTCGGGTTCCCCCGCTGGGCTTAGGCAAGCGGACGAGGATCGTAGCCAGCCTGTCAAGAGGCCACTGCAGCCTTTGCTCGCAGAGAGTGAAGACCAACGAGACTGCGAGCAGGGCCATGTCGGACAACTGGTCCAGCTGCCTGGGGTGAAGGCCAGTCTGCCCCACTGCCGACTTGACAGGGAAGGTGTACAGCACCTCGCGCAGCTTGGCCACCGTGACGGCCTCGAGGTCATCCCAGTTCTCGGCGCCTGCGGGGAGGTCGACCTCACGGAGCTGGTGATGCTGCCAAATACATGCCCACACGTCAAGCTCAGCATCGGCCAGGGCAGCGGGCTGGCACGAACTGCCAGCAGTGGGCACTTCCACTTCCATCTTCACCTTAGTGAACCTGTGGGCGAGCCCTGCCCCTCCTTGAAAGGAGGCCTTCGCCCACTCTTGCCAAGCCGCCGTGGCCTTCGCCTCTGCTGCATTGCTGTGCACGTCGCTTGTCGCACTGATGCGGTCCACCTGCTCCTCAAAGGTGTCGAGCGCCAGCCCTTCCAAACCAGCGGCGAAGAAAACACGCGCCTCGTCATCAAGTAAATCCAGAAGATGGTGTTGCCGCAGGGGCTTGCGAGTGCACACCTCTGCCTCATGCAAGAGTTGGCCCACTCGCTGTAGCAACTTGGGGTCGGCCCCGGCAGTCCCTGCCGCGGCATTCAGCACACCGCTGTCCCGCAGCAAGACCTGACGGACGGACTTGAGGTGCCTCGCCCACCTCGCGGCTACCGCCCAAGCAGAAGCGGTCCTGCCAAAACGCTCGCGCCGACGTGCAGGTGCCCAGGCAACTGGTAGGTGACGCAACACAGGGTGCCCCGCACGCCCGAGGTGAGCAGCTCTCTGTCGACCCACAAGGTCATGTCGATTGGCGAGCTCCCATTCAATGCCATCGAGCATGAGGTCCCAGACTGCGGCCAACTGCCTATCGCTCTGCACCTGCTGTACATCAGAGATGACCTTCTCCCAACACCATGGGTAGCGAGCACATCCAGGCTTGAGGGGAATAAAGGCGCCTTCGGCTGCTTCAGGACTCGCTTCTGCAATGCTAGCTTGGCATGGGGCAGCTGTAGCAGGACTGGCTGGCGAGGCCAAAGACTCGTATCCACCAGCACGTCCAGGGAGAAAGCCGTCGCATCCGTGAGGGACCGATGGAGGATGAAATAGTCCAGCACTCGCCCAGGAAGGGTTTACACGCAGGTGGGACCGGACGGAGCACAACACACTCCCTTCACCAAGTGCAGCCAGGTGTGCTCTAACAACTCGTCGGGCGTCATGTTATAGTCTCCAGCAATGAGCCACGGGTACCCTGCATCAGACACCCTCTTGACATATTTACAGACCTCCCAGACGATGGCGAGGTTCCGTGGCGTGCGGCCCTCACCAGTGAACAGATACAATGAAACGCAAACCAGTCCGCCAGCGGGTCCTGCATGCACCACTCCAGCAACAGCACGCCCTGGAACAATTTCCCCTGCCATGAGAAAAGGTGCTGAAGTTACCTGGATGCTCGTGCGCGCGAGAACTGCCACTCCACCCTCCGAGCCCCCATCTAGGGTGGGGGCAGCCGCCAGCCATTGTCCCCGCCAGCCCATATCCAGAGCATCGGCCTGCACCTCTGGGAGCTTGGTGTCGGTCGCGTGTGTCTCCTGGGCAAGCACTATGTCCGCGTCCGCCGTGTTGAGATAACGCACCAGCGTCCCATGCGGGTTCGCATGGGCGGTGACAATCTGAAGCCCAGGCCGTGTCGTGTGGTCCGCCACTGTGCACGGTGTGTCCTCAG
>CAUYUJ010015926.1:533509-538509 GCA_963575745.1 Prorocentrum cordatum | reverse complement strand
TCTGGGCGGGCCGGGCGTCCGTCGCCCTCCTGCCCGCGCCGGGCGTCATCCCCTTTTCCCCGTGCATGGCGGCCCAATTAGCGTTCTGGGCATCCCACTGGCGCGCCAACGCCAGCGCGGTGACTCTGCCTAGCCGCCGAAGTGAAAAATGTGTGTGCGCGTTGGCGATATATCTGAATTAGCGTATGCGTTTGTATCTATGTCTCTGTCGTGGTGGCCGCGCGACTTGCGCTCCCGGCCGCCTCCCACCAGGAGTGCGAGTTGCGCTGCGACATGACTGCTCCCCGCGGTCTACCCCGCTGAGCACCCGTCGCAGGCCAGAGGGCCCTCCGAAGGCCCCGCTGTTGGCGCGGCCCTCCCCGCTGCCCCCCGGCCGAGCCAGGCCACCGCAGGCCCCCCGACCTGGCTGCCCGCCGCTCGGGCAGCGATGGCGGGCGCCCGTCGGAGGACCCCCCTGGGCTGGGCGCTGCTCCGTGCTCGGCCGGGCGCACCTTCTCTGCGGCGGCTCTGCGGCCTCCGAGCGAAGAGCGCGTGCTGTTGAGGGGCAGCGATAGGGCTGGCACACAACGCCGATAGAATGGCGACGAGTCCGCACGGTCCTGGACGAGGGGGGCTAGTTATCGGGCCTCTACCGGCGATCTGTGGGCGAGTGGGGATCGATGCATTCCCCCCTGAACCTATTCCCCCCCCAACGTTGCCCTTGAGCTGTGGAACTCCTGTGGCACGGCTGCTGGTCAGACATCCCCAGCGAGCCTGCTGGAACTCGCAGCTTGTCAAGCGCGCGTTTTCCTTCTCGTTCCCAGTGCGCGTTGGCGCAGCTCCTGCGCTCAGGCTCAGCGCTTCCTGAGCTCGCGCGCAGGTCCTAGGCAGCGCCGAGGAAACGCTTCCTGGGCTCATGCATAACTCCTGGACGAGAAGGGGGGCGGCCGTCGGTCCGTGACTCTGGGGGCCAACGCGGTGACGCTGTACCTGCAGGACTCCTGGGCGGCGCGATCGGCCCCTCGCGGTGCAGCGCTCGTATGCGTCGGCACGTCTTGGCGTGGAGTCCTGGCGCTGCTGCAGCGGCGGGCCCCAGGGGCGAGCCGCAGCGACCGGGCCTCACGCTGCACGCGACGATCGCGCACGTAGTTGAATGGCAGGGGGCGGGAGGTGTTCAGCCGGCTTCTTTTCCTGCGGAGCGGTGGCGCCGCCGCCGCATTCGCCGCCTGACCACGTGAGGTAGTCCCCGCGTGTTCTGTTTCTCTATCTCACGGCATGCGACGCTAGTGGACAGTGAAGCGCTTCTCCATACCCCGCGGGGCTTGAGTGCCGCGTAACCATGTTAGCCACCACCGTGTCCACTGGCACATTGAGGGATGCCAAGTGCTGTCCAGTATGCTTGCTTTCAGTCTTCTAAGGGAGCCCCCCTCTCCACTCGCGGACTTCTGCACGCACCGCCCCCGCTCCCGAGGCCACGATCCTTAGTACAACTCCATGGCCCCGCGCTCCCGAGGCCCAGGTCGGCCCAAAGAGAGCCCCAAGCTGGCCCAAGAGGGTCTTCAGACGGACCCGCGGCGGCCTCAGAACGCCCCTCGACGGGCCAAGACGACCCCTGCCCAAACGCTACGCTAGGGCCTTTGGTAGTCCCTACCCTAGGCTACACTAGGGCCTTGGGTAGGCCCTACCCTAGGCTACCCTGGGGCCTTGGGTAGGCCCCAGGGTAGCCTTCCCCTTGGGTTCTACCCCCACGGCGGCCTTAGAACGCCCCTCGACGGGCCAGGACGACCCTAACCGACATCCCAGGCGGAAGATGGCCCCGAAAGCATTGGCGCCCCAAGACTGCCAAAGGGGGCCCCCAGACCGCCCAATAGAGCCCCCAAGGACCCAAATACTGCCGCACAGGACCCCAAGTCAGCCTAAAGACGGCCCCAAGTGAACAACTCCTCCTCGATATCATCACCAGCTTGATATTACACATCGCACTCGTCCGCTAAAATGCTAATCATTACCATGTTCCTCCTCATCCTCCTAGATCGCGTCTGCGAACATTTTCGCGAATGTGGCTCAGTCACTTCATGGCGGTGGCGGTGGAATTTCTGGGGGGCCCTGATTTGGACCCCGTCTGGAAAGCGGTTCCGTGTTCCGCATGCCCCCATTATCCTTCTTATCGCCCGAGTGAAATCGGTGTAGTGTGTCTCGCGCCTCCTATCTCGGTGCCGCCAGTTGACAAGTCTCGGACATGCGATACCGATGTTGACGACGGCGATGGCGACGCCGTTGCGCCTTCTTCCTTTGGTGGATCGGGATCTGCGCGGACAAATCAAGGAAGAAAGTCGCTCCTCGAGCTCATCGTCGCCCGCGGGAAACACCTCTGATTTCCCCAGCGGCCGAAGGGAAGTCCAGGTCGACCCCAACTGACTTTCCGAATGATAAGGAATTGATGCACGACCCCGGAACACGGTTTTGCAGTCCAACCCGAAGGTGTTCAGGGGGGCCGAAACTGCTCAGACGCCCCCCGTGCATGAATGTACATCATCTGGTGACGGTTTCAGATGAGCGCGCGGATTGAATCTCAATATGTTCGGGTCGACGACTATGGAGAAAACCATCACTGTAAGAACCAATGGGTGTTGCGTGATTTTCAGATCCGACCGGAACAACTTCCAGGTCGACTTGACAATGCCCAGGTGCCCCGCGTGCATGAAATTCGCCGGCCCAACGGGCCAGGGCGTGCTAAGATCTCCGGTAACTGGTTAACAGTATTAACAGTATTTCTAGTTCGCGCGCGCGGGGCGGCCCCTGGGGGTCCCCCGGCGAAAAGTACCCCGACCAACGCCCGGTCGCCGCCCGACCGCCGCCCGACCGCCGCCCGACCAAGTCTACTCAGAGATGGTTTTCCTTCTGGGTGCGGCCTCTCAGGCTCCCCAGAGCGCGCTCAGAGTGCCCCAAGAGGCCCCCAAGACTGCCCAAGAGGCCCCCGAGACGCCCAAAGAGCGCTCGAAGACGCCGAAGATGACCCCAAGACGGCCCAAAAGGCCCCCAAGACAGCCCAAGAGGCCTCCAAGACGCCCCAAGAGCCTTCCAAGAGGCCTCCGAAGAGAGCCCCAAGAGGCCAAAATCGTTGATTTTCATTTGTTTTTTCGATGTTTTTTGTGTTCTGGCTTTTTCGGCTTCCGGACGCTCCAAGACGGCCCAAGAGGCCCCCAAGACCGCTCCAAGACGGCCCACGAAGCTCCCAAGACGGCGCCGAAACGACCCAAGAGAGCCCTCAAGACGGCCCAAGTGCCGCCCAAGACGGACCAAGAGGCCCCAAGACGGGCCCAAGAGGGACTCAGGAGGGATACCGAGAACTCAAAAATGGAGCCCTCCGTCCCAGAAGGCGCCCAGGAGGTCCCAAAGAGGCCCCAAGAGGCCTCCAAGAGGCCCCAAGATGTCGCCAAGAGGCCCCAGGAGACTCCCAGGAGGCCCAAAAGAAGCCCCAGAAGGCTTCAAACATGTCTCCCAGGCGCCCCCGAACGGCCTCTCAACAGACCCCAAGAGGCCCCCCAAAGAAGCATCTTGACGACGACTCTATTTCGCCCCATCGAGAGACGACCCCCAGGGAACTGCTTCACCATCAAAACTCCCCACGCAACGCGTCCGAACGACACCCGCCCCCAAGAGCGCAACATGGGCAACGAACACACAGACAAAAACCAGCGATGCCATATCACGGGCCGGCGGAATGAGCGAAGCGATTCAATAATACAACCCTATGGCGTCGTCAAGTTTCTACACCGACACCACGTGGTACACTTTGAAAATAAACTGCCAGGTCGACCTGAAAATACCATCTGTGTGAAAACAATGATGAAGCACCCTGGAAGAAAGTCTGGTCAAACCTGAACATTTTCAGGTCGACCTGAAAGTGCCGAGGTGCTCCCTTGGCATTTTCAGGTTTCTACACCGCTTGGCGGTTATAATGTCATTAAGGGACCTGAAGTAACCTGAAAATTTAACCCCCCCCTGCGGCTCCGCCCAAACGCACTACTGGCGTGTCCAATGACATTGTACGGGGCCCCGTGTGCCTAACGGGGGTTCGCCATTCTGCTTTGGCCCACTCACTCTCTCTTACTCATGACCATGCTCATGTTCATGCTCATGATCATGCTCTCGCTTGCTCATGCTCATGCTCGCCTGCTATGGCCCGCTCACTCTCGCTTGCTTTCGCGTGCGCATGCTCATGCTCATGCTCATGCTCCACTCGCTTTCGGTTGCTCATGCTATGGCCCTCAATCTGCAGACGCGCATTCTCATGCTTGCATTGTTCGCGAAACTGCTGCAACGGGTCAGTAATTCCCCTTCCTGGTCATCGTTGCATCCATCCTCCTACCCGCCCCAGGACGACCTTAGATGGCCCAAGATAAACTCAAGAGTGCCGAGGTGTGACTTGTGATGCGTTCTGACCTCGACTTCAACCGCCGCTACAGTTCCCATGTCTCGGCCTCCTGCCGCCCCTCGAGCAGTTGTCTCCGAGAGTACTGGGCTGGCACAGTGGCGGGACTCTTGTCGCATGCGACTGGATATATTCTATGCCACCCGCCAACTTAATTGTGATGAAGTGCGCGCTCAGCGCAGCGTGCTGCACGACCACTCATACCACTCGACCCACCAGCCATTTTGCTGAGGCGGTTCAGGGCGCTTCGCCTTCGAACCCCCATGCTGCCCCTCCAGGGAGGTGTTGATCACTGCTCCTTGTGATTGAACACGCCCCCGTTCGACTGGGCGCCGACCAGGAACAATGCGCCACCCCATCATCCCTGACACACTAAACTAACATACTGAGTGCGCGTGACATCAAACACCTGATGAGGCGGCACCCCGCGATCACATGGCACTCTTCCTGGCAAGGATGGCGGGGGTGTGATCGTGTTGCTCCGCTGTGCGATCGCCCACCGCCAGTGTCGAGAGCCAGCGCGAACCGATTGCGGGTGCACACGCCGTGCGCCATGCCATGCGCGGAGGGCCTCCCCCTCCTCGTC
>CAUYUJ010015926.1:530936-533409 GCA_963575745.1 Prorocentrum cordatum | reverse complement strand
TCGCTAAAGTAGGTGTCCAGATGTTGCAGAGGCCTTCGGCCACAGAAGTAGAAGAAGCCACCAACGCCAGATCTTTGCTGGCTAAGTGGCTCAGGTATGTTGCGAAAGCTTCCAGTTTGTGGGAGCCCGTGGGACCAGCGACTAGTAAAAAGACGTTCGCCTCTCGGGACAAAACGATGGCTCAATCCATAGCGGCTGGAGCTAGTAGCGCCCGTGTGGTTTGGACAGGGGAGTTGTCGCAGACAGCTGCAGACACACAGGGCAACATTTGCTGTTGTCCGCCAGAAGCAGGCTCTAAATGATGTACGGATATGTTCCAGCTGTTGTCGGGGGAAGCACCCCAAATCATGCTCCCGCTCCCCCTCTCTCTTCCTGAGCCCACCGCTGAGGCTCCAGGATTTTTCTGGCCGCTGAAGCTATTAGAATTTCAGAAGCCCCGTCCCAACAGAGGGATCCAGGGCCTGAGCGGAGCTAACCTGCTGCGCTCTCCAACCACATGCTGATCATCATCACCATCCTCCTCATCCGCCTCATCCTCCTCCTCATCCTCCTCCTTCTCATCCGCCTCCTCCTCCTCCTCCTCCTCCTCCTCCTCCTCCTCCTCCTCCTCCTCCTCCTCCTATGTCATCTCGCCACACTCAGGGCGCACATCATCCCCCCACAGTGAAACATACAGGTCCAGGCTCCAGAGGCCACGATCCCTGGTTATTACTTCGCCTGGCGAAGGACCCAACCATAGATGCAGCTGCGAATACTACAAGACCGGCGGAAACTAAGGGAGGGGGCCAGCAAAAGGACTGAGGCGCGCGTGGGAGAGACGGAACGACGCTGCTGGGTCGCAGGTGTCAACCGCAACGGGTTACATTTGCATGTAACATGTCCCGTCTGATCTGAGCGTCTGCCGGCCCGGCCCTGGGGAGCAACAGGGCGCAGTCTGGGGAGCAGCAGGCGGCGGGGCCTGTAGCTCCTCTGGGGCAGCGAAGCGTGCGAGGCATGCGATCCCTGCCGGCGGGACATTCGGTGGAACTCCCTAGGGGGCCGCGACACGTGCGATGGCTTTGCCGAAATAGGCGCGGTCACGCATGCGTTTCCCGCCACTGGGGCCTTCGGCGGACCTCCCTATGGGGCCAGGAAAAATGAATGGTGTGCCGAAGCGGGCACGGTCACGCATGCGACTCCTGCCAATGAGATGGAGCCTTTGGTGAGCCACATGTGAGGGGTAATCCGACATGGGCGTGGTTATGCACGCGATTCCTGCCACTGGGGCCTTCGGTGGAGTTCACACTTGGGGAGATAAGCGCGTTTCACGGGCGCTGGCCTTGGTAACATTCGGCAGCGCGTTTCGAAGCCCCCCCCCCAAACACTCGGCGCCGTCGATCAGAACCAGGGGGACTCTCCTCCCCCCTAACCTCTCCCCTCCCGAACCCCTTGATCCCTTCCTCCCAAAGGGGGGGGGAGGGTTCAAACCTCCCCCCTCGGCGCCGGCGCCGGCGCAGGCGGCCGCCAGCAGCGCCGACGGCGGGGACGCAGCGACGATGACCAGAGGCAGCCCAAAAGGGGGGGGGTCCAAAACCAAACCACCCCCCCCCCCCGCGCCGGCACCCGGCTCCGGCGCCAAGCGATGGGGGCGGCCAGCAGGCGCGGCGGGGACGCAGCGACGTTAACACCAATTCCACCACCACCACCAACAAGCTTCTACACCGCGCACACCAAACCCACACCACCACCACACACCACCACCACCACCAACAACAACAACAACAACAACAACAACAACAACAACAACAACAACAACAACCCACCACACAACCACGACTACCACCACAGCCACCACCACCACCACAACCAGCGCCACCACAACTCACCACCACCGCCACACCACCACCACCACAAAAAAACCCACCACCACCACTACCACCACCACCACCACCACCACAATCTACCACACCACCACCACCACCACAGCCGACACAACCACCACTACCAGCAGCACAACCCACCACCACCACCACAAACCACCACACCACCACCACCGCCAACACCATCACCACCACCAGCACCACCTCCACAAACCACCGCCACCGTCCGCCGCCGCAGGCGCCGGCGCCAGCCCAGAAAATGAAGTCGTCGTCCCCGCCGCCGCCGCCAGCCGCCGCCGACGCGGGAGAGGGAGAGAGAAGAAGTAGGGGAGGAGGGGGAGGGGAGAGGGGGGTTGGGGGGGGGTCGACCCCCCCCCCTCCGTCACGGGACCGGGGGGGGTTCGAACCCCCCCCCCTCCACCCACGGGGGGGAGGGGTCCGGTTCCAACCCCCCCCCCTCCAGGCGACCACAGAACGCGCTCTTTCCAATTGGGCCACGAAGCGTGTGAGGGGTGTGCCGAAATGGTCTGGAGAAGGCATGCGGGCACAAACACTTGGGCCTTAGGCTGAGGTCCCGATGGGACTACGAAACGTGGGAGTCGTGTACCGAAATG
>CAUYUJ010015926.1:398436-525936 GCA_963575745.1 Prorocentrum cordatum | reverse complement strand
CGGCCAGCAGGTGGCGGCTGGTAAAGGGCGCTGCAGCTGCACAAGCGCCAATGAGCTGGGGGAGCTCGGCGCTCTTGCCCTCCCCCTACCTCTCCCCCCCGTCCCCCATATCCCCTTTATCCTTACTGTCGCCCTTCTTCCCCCTTCCTCTTCCACCCTCCTTTTCCTCCTCCACCCCCCTCTTCCTCTTTCCTTCCTTCCTCTTTCCTTCCTTCCTCGCTCTCCTTCTCATCCCTCTTCCTCGTCCACCTCTCCTCCTCCGCCCGCCTCCTCCGCCCTGCCCTCCTCATCACATCACCCTTTTCTCCAACGTTCCTCCGTATTCCTTCCAACCTTCGGGGATGGACAGGACCCCCTTTAGTAAAACGTGGTTTGGTGAAAACGACCTCGGGCCCAAACCTGGCGGGCGCAAGCCTGGAAAACGACGGCCGCGGCGCCCCCATCGAAAACCGAAAACGGACAATTCACTAGTCCACGTGCCAGGGTGGGGGTTTCTGTCCACCCCCGAAACCTTCCTCTTCCTTCTCCCTCGCCTCCTGCTCATGCTGCTCCTCCCCTCCCGCGCGAGTCTGGAGGTAGGAAAGGGGTGTGGCATAAAAGGGTGTGGTGCCAGTCGTGGAAATGGCGATGCTGTCTACGATCGAGAACCTCGCAAGATCCAGCACCGGCACCACACCCATCCCCACACCACGCCCCTTCCCCCTTCCCCGCGCGAGAGGGCAGCCCGCTCGCCCGCGCCAGCCTGCGGCTGGGGCGCGAGCTGCAGCGACCGGCGCCGCCGCGGCCTCCTTCGCTTCCCGACCCCCGCAGCCCAGTCGCCGCCCGTGCCAGGAGCCACACGGGGAAGACCACCACCAGTGGGACGCACAAGGACACGCCAGTATTAGGTATTAGGTCGGGCATGTCACCCTGCAGGCGGACATTGGAGGAACAATTCAGAAAGTAGTCAAACATATTCAGAAGCAGTAAAAAATCCTCCCCAGACTATTTTTTGAGATTCCTCCTGTAGAGGGACACGCCCGACTGAATGCTAGTACTAGATGTCCTCCTCGGAGGCGCGCGTCCGACCCGAACATATCGTATAATCATCTTGCAGTCGATCGTTTCCCGAGCGGTGCGGCCCGAAAGCGCACGCCACGACGCATATGCTATGAGATTTCTCGGTGCGCGCGTCGCCCCTTGGGGGGGCAACGTACATGGTGACGTCGAACCAGAGCTGTGTTCTGCATTGGCTCCGATGGCCAGGGGAAAGCCTAACGTTGCATCCGAAACCGCTTCATCCAGAGGAGCTCCTCCGAGACGAATTTGTCCGGACGAGTTCGTCTGGACACCTTCTTCCGGACAAACTCATCCGAAGACGAATCGATCCGAAGACGAATCCATCCAGAGACGAGATCATCCACAGACGAATTCATCCGCATGAATTGATCCGGCCAACTTCACCTGGACGAATTCCCCCTGAAAAAAACGTTCTGGATGCCCTCGTCGCAGGGAGCATTTGTTCATGATGAACTGGTCGTCCTCCCACATGGCCAGGTTGCTAGCATAGTGGCTGCATGTCTACTTCTTCGATCGTGACATCGCGACATCCACACGGTTCGATCTCGGCCCTGTTAGCTCGCGCGTGTGCTGTTCGCATCACGAGCCAACTCAAACAACAAAGCGAAGCAGATCCGCAATCCCAATCGATAAGGGTGAAAGCCGATGCTGCATTATGCAGGGCCGTACCGCCCCCGTCCAAGCAGCGACCCAAATGCCCGCATGCACAATGGAATCATGTATGCGTGCGCGTATACGTTTCAACGTAAATGAAGAAACAAGCGAGGAAGATCGTGAAATACGCTGCACTTCAGGATGGCTACCCCAACCGGGCGAAACGTGTGCCCGCTTTATCAGCTCGTCGCAGCTCGTCGTCAAGCCTCCCACAGTTCGAGGAACCGCCTCGAAGAGTCTTAGCACCATCGTCTCAGCTACCACTGCAAGTGAATGTCGCTTCAATGTGTCTGCAGCACGGAGAGTAGCGTTTTGCTCAAATGTTGGTCGCTGCTGGCCATCGTAGCCCAGATGACCACGCTGCACTGTCTCTTCCTGGTGAATTGCCCGTCACGCCCCCTAGAAGATGCTGGTTCAGTTGCCCAGTGCGCTCTTCTTGAAGCAGCCATCACGAGCTGTCTGCACTGAGCGTGCCCTCGCGCACGCACCTGAGCTGACACGGTGCGACTTCGGCATGCGATGGGGCCGGGCCTGGCGAGGCCCTCGCCGCCTTCTGCCCTCGCCACACTCCACATATCAAGGGAGGCAGTGCGGCACAGGGAGCCGGAGCATTGGGGTTAGGTCGGGCGTGACCTCCTACAGGCGGATTTTGGACGAATGAAAATAGTCAAATAACAACGAAACAAATACTCAAAACTGCTCAAAACTCGTCTCCTGACTGTTTGTTTGACTATTTTTGAATATCCCTCCTGTAGAGGGACAAGCACGGCTTAAGATTAGGAGCCTTACTTCTGAAACCGATCGGACCTCTGGGCGCTTGCCGTCGACGCAAGCAACTCACCACGGCGAGCACACAGAGCATGGCGCGCCCGCGTGCGCTCCAAACCTGCACCCTCAACCATGTCGACTCTGTGCGGGAGTGCCGCCGCTGCGCAAGCGCAGGTGTGCGCCTGGGGGAGACAGTATGGACGGAGCAAGAGCCGCGCGAAGGGGTGAAGATCATCCGCCACCGTGCTGCTGGCACGCAGCCTGCCTGGTAGGGTTTCTGAACAACTCCTCAGAGCCCTCCACTCTCCCGAGGCTGCCTGGGCCGCCCTGGCGCACCCCTGAGGCTCTGGAAAACTCTCCACGGCCTCCAAGCGGCACAGGAAGGCCACAAAGGCTGCCCAAATGGCCAGCATGACCTGAACGGCACCCGACGACTCCCACGAAGACCCCACGAGCCGCCAACGTGACACCAAGAGCCCTCCAAGACATAAAAAAGAGAAGGCCAGGGGCCAGGAGGCCCAATAGGAAGGCCAAACTCATTTAACAAGTTAACCAGTTCCGCAGGGTGTTTCTCTACTCAAGATGGTCCCAGGAGGCCTCGGAGGAGCCACTGGCATGCCAAAAGAGCTCATCGAGGGCTTCCTATAGCATCCATCCAGGACAGCCCAGGACACCAACAAGAGGGCCCAACGACGGCACAATAGGGTCACAGTACAGCCAACGATTGGCCCAATATAGCCCAACAGGGACCCCAAGCCAGCCCCAGGAGAACCCCGACGGCTGAAAGGACCCCACGACGGCCTAATACAGCGCCAAAACTACCCAAGAGTGCCCTAAGAGGGCCCGAAAATGGGCCCACAGAAGCCCACGACAGCCCCAAGACGGCTCACTCCGCCCCACATCAGAACCTCTCAATGAATAGCCAGAAACACAAGGAGTGCCATGTAAAGGCCTTTTGGTGCTCAAAGCGTCGTCAGACCGAATGCTGCGGTGGCACGGTGGCATGACTCGCTACAAGCAGCTGAAAACAGGGACCCCCGCGGGCGCGGATGGAAATCCGATGCACAAACGTGCGCGCGCACAAAACCTCAGGGCCCCATTGCCCCTGCACGACTGGCCGGCCAGCGGTGCTGCCGGTGCGCACTCGGAGCTGGGGGAGCAGACGCATATACCGGCCTGGACCTCCCCGAGGCGTGCCCTGGCAGAGAGGACTCGCCGAATGCGGCGCCGTGGCGGCGAGGGCCCCCTCGCAGACGACGGAAAAAGCATCGGCGCCGATGCATATCGGCAGCCCCCGAGGCCCACCCTCCCGACGAGGCAATCGCTCAGAGTGGGTCCCCTCGGGCCCCTCCCGGGGCCGACCCTGGCCGCTGTTTAGATATCCCCGATCGGCTCTCGGCGGTCCGGTGCCCACACGCGCGGGCAGTAGTCGTATCCATGCCTCGGCGGCGAGGGATGGGGGAGGGGAGCGAGGAGGAGCAGGCCTTCTCAACGGCGGCGGGACTTCTCGGAGGCCCCCACGCCTTCTGAGAGTCTTCTCTGTCGCCGGGGAAGGCTCAGCAACTTCTGAAAAGGCCAGGGGATGTCCGAGGCTTCCGAGAAGGCCCGCCCCTTCTCACTTCCCCCCCTCGCTCGCCGCCGAATATCCACTGCGCCTCGCAGTTTCGGGCCCCCTTTGGTGGCGCAGTGGATGTGATAGAACTCTGGCCCCCAGAAGATAGATATCCTTTATGAAGGGGCTCCAGGACACACAAATAAATAAACACAAATAAAACAATTCCCCTATGTTTTCCCATATTTTCTGGGTTTCTGTCTTTCCCCCCCCCCACTTCCCATGTTTTCCATATTTTCTGGGGAATCGAAGATTAATTGTGTCTGTGTTTTTCTCCCTCCTGACTTTATCCGCAGACACCGCGCCTCGGCCTCCTGGCGCCCCGCTCCCAGGGAAGTCCGAGACGCAGTGGGTACGGACACGGTGGGGGCATGGAATAAGGGATGAGGAAACATTGGAGAAGGCATCCAGGGTCTGGAAGCCAGTGGAACCCCGATCGTGGATTGGCCATGGGCATCACCGCCGCCCTCATCGGATAGGGATCCTCGTTCCTGAACCAGCACCCCCCACCGTATGAATCGATCTTGTCCACAGACATGGCCCCCCCTGAGCCCGACACCCCAACGCGAGCAGACATACCCCCGGCGCGCAGCCCGGGCCTCTCCGCCTGCTGCCTCTGGGGCCCGGGCTCGAGCCAAACAGTGTGTGTCTCGTGTTCGTCTTGTGCTCGTTGTCGCCCTCGTTCTTTTGTCTTCGCCCCTCCTCCGGTGCCGAATCGGGATCGAGCCGAAGACGGCCCACGGCATCGTCGAAACACTGCTGAGCTCGAGCCCCGTCCTGGGCCCACCCCGGGGTCGCCCGCACGCGCCGAGCGACCCTGGGCCAGCGCCACCTCCGGTGCGCGGCTGGCCGACCGTGGCATGCGGCGCGCAGCAGCGGCCTGCGTGTCTGG
The DNA here is from genome assembly GCA_963575745.1 of Prorocentrum cordatum. Classification (NCBI taxonomy): domain Eukaryota; class Dinophyceae; order Prorocentrales; family Prorocentraceae; genus Prorocentrum; species Prorocentrum cordatum. The sequence goes on along the minus strand of CAUYUJ010015926.1, from coordinate 520,951 downwards.
GCTCGCCCCCGCCCAGCCCCACCCCGGGAGGCCTCCGTGGCTCCCCGGAAGCCGCGCACGCCAGAGGTCACTCTGGCGAGGGGCCACTCCTGCGTGTGGCCGGTCCGGGGCCTCTCGGGCCCCTCGGGCCCCCCGGGCGCCAGGAGCCCAACTCACGAGATGGGCGTGGGGAGAGATGGCGTGCAGCACCGAGCTCCGAGCAGCACGCTACGCATGTGAGGCGACTCCCCCGTGAGGGCCCCGTCTCTGCACGCCATCCTCCCGCCAGAGCCTCTTCGGTGCATGCCGCCCCCGAGGCGGGGGATGGCCCGCGGCGCTACGTCGCACGCGAGATCTCTGCAACGCCGACCGCAGCGCTGGGCCTCGACAGGCTTCTGGATGGGCCCCGCGGGCGCCCACCACGCAGGGGGCGCACGAGGGCCCCCAGGAGAGGATGTGCTGCACGCGTGGGCAGAGGCCTTTCCCAGATGGGGTCCGAGCAGATGGGGTCGGAGGGTCGCGCCAGATCGCCGAAGCATCGGCGATGCATCGCGCCGACGTGTGGAAAATCGGGCTCCACATCGAGCCGCATCGCCGATGCATCGGCGATACGGCGCGATCCTCCGACCCCACCTGCTCCGACCCCATCCAGGAGGTCTGGAGCCTGAGCGACCCCAGGCAAGAGTGACCCCTTGGTGCGCGGCTCGCCCGTCGAGGCATGCGGCGCGAGAGTGACGGCCTGTGCGCTTGGGCCCGGCCCTCCCGCGCCCCCGACCAAGCTTGCGCGCCGGAGGCCACTCCGGCGAAAGGCCGCTCTTGCGTGCAGCCGGGGACAGAGGCGGCCCCTGGCGGGCCGGCGGCGAGCGCTGCGGCTGCCGCTCCCAGGGCGCGCTGGGCTCCGCCTGCCGGGCCCGCCCGTCCATCCGCGGAGCGCGCGCGGGTAGCCGCTCGGAGCTGTAGCAGGGAGGATGGGGACGCGAGGCTCGAGGCCGTTTCACGACCCTCGCTGTTCCTGGGCCTTCGGTGGAGACAGCACGGGGCGTCCCCACCCCCAGCCAGGACCCCACCTCCCGACCTGGTGATCGACAGGGTCTGGGGGCGGTTTTTGGCGGGAGGATCCAGCACAACCCCCAGCCAGGACCCCCGAGATCACCAGGTTGGGAGTGGGGGTCCTGGCTGGGAGAGGGAGTGGGTTGTGCTGTCCTCAACTGGGGAGCTCATCCTCTCCACGGCTGGATTCTCCTGGGAAGATCACCTGCCCTCTGGGGAGCAGGTGGTTTAGGGCCCGTCCTCTTGCGACCCCCATGATTCCCCTTCTCCTTATTGATACATCCCTACTCCTTACTGATCAGCACCCCCTCCCCCACCCGATCTGCAACAAGCCAAAGACAATGCCAACTCCCCTTATCCAATTTCAAAGCAACATGCAAGACACTGTGCGGCAACACCTGGATCATGTCCATACGCCCCCCGAACACGTCACGTATTTCTCGTTGACAGGAGCGAGGGGCGTGTTAGCATGTTGCCCTGTGTGCAGTCCAACTGTCCCTGTCAAAAGCCACTGCGAAATCCACGACGTTGCAACCTCTTTGGGCCTGACGCGGCCGCCCGGCGAGCATGCCGCACGGTGATTCGGGGATGGTGTGGGGGGGGGGGCCTGGCACGCGCGGCGCACTTATCAGGCGTCGCGCATCTGGGTTTAGGTCGGGCATGTACCCCTACAGGCGGGTTCTGGAAGAAAAATAAAAGATACTCCACAAATCATCATAAACAACATTACAATCGACAAATCATCACCAGGCTATTGTTTGACTTTTTTTGAATAGAGGGACAGGCCCGTCTTAAATCTGGCTCACGTTCGCACTGGTTCCTCATGGTTGTCGATGGCGGCCCGTCTCCCTGCAGAGACTCGGGTGCCACTCATGTGTGCTGGGAAGGCGGGTGGGAGTGGATGAGATCGCCTGCAGCACAGTGGGGGCCTGACCACAAGAAGCCTTCCACAAGAAACCCAACCTTCAGACCCCAGGACGTCCGTTGATTTTTGGCATGGGAACGTCAAGGCGTCCATGTCAAAACCATCGAAACTCAAAAAGTCCAGGGCACCCTGGAGGCAAGCAGGGTGTTTCTTGGCATGGGTCTCCAGTGTATGGCTTGTGGGTAGCTTGGCCCCTCCCCCCCTCACCCCTCCCCACGGACCTTAAGAGGGCACCAAGAGGCGACTTCTGGGGTTCCAGAGGGAGGGGGGGGGGCTAACTGGGGCGAGCACACTCGTCAATCGATGTCCTCCATGATGTTCCCAAGGAGGCCCCCACTGTCCCCAAGAGGGTCGCAGGAAGGTCACAAGATGCCCCTAAGGTACCCGAAGAGACCCCCAAGACGACCCAAGAGGCCCCCAAGAGCCCCCTAAGAGGTCTCCAAGACACCCTGAGCGGCCACCAGGAGTCCACCAAAGCAAATCCGAGGGGCATCCAGGAGGCCTCTAGTCCAATGAGGTTTCCCTAGGTATCCACATCATGCCACGCTCCCCCGATAAAGCGCAACTCACCGGCATCGTTCCTGGATGGGCTGGTGGGGATGCGCGAGCTGCTTGGCCCGGGATCCGCGCATGTGCATGTTCACGGAAGCATGCACAACGATCTTGGGCTCAAGCTCGGCCATGTCAAGATCTGAGGTGGATATTGTAATCCCCCGAATCGACCAGGCCCAATGCAAGACAAAGCCACAACGAGGATAAAATCGGGCGAAGACAAATCGAGAATCTCTGAGATCCGGCGGACCTGGAGGATGTCTCCGGCGCCGCGGCCTTCTCAGAGCTTTCCGGAACGCTCTGAGAGCGTTCTGGAACGATCTGGAACGGATTTATCCTGGCCCTATCCCCGTCCGACGACGGGTCGAGGGCCCCCAACGCTCGTCGATCGGCATCGTCGAGAGACGCTACTCAAGGATCCAATGATGAGGTTTGGGGTGTTCTGCTGCCTTTCTCTGGGCCTCTGGGAGCCTCTAGAAGCTTTTCCGGAGGACTTCTGGACGCATGCTTCCCAAACATCCGGCGGCTAGAAGCAGCTCGATACGGCCGGTCTTTTGCCAAATGCGGACTCCGGGATCGTCAATAAGCCGAATCAGGATGAATGGCTCCGAAAGAAGTCGTAAGGTCCGGGCCTGTTCGGTGGCAACTCATGGGAGCCTCCAATACCATCCTGACGGCTCTGGCGAATCGACGCTAATCCACGCTAGTCGACGCTGGTCGACGCCACATCGACGCTAATCGACGCTAGCCGAGGCTAAATCGGCACTATCCCATCGACTCCCAGACGCTAATCGACGCTGGCCGAATCTAGAGACGAAATTCAGAGGGTATGCAGGGCTCGCATGATCTGCTACCGAACCCATGTCTCGACAACATCGAGCGACCAGACGCCTGGGCTCGCAGGCCCCGGACGCCCCGAGCTCCCCTGAACGGAACGCAACTGCCCACGCCAGGCCAGGTGGCCGCACGCCGCTGTAGGCCTCTCGGGAAGCCGCCGCCGTTCCAGAGGTGGGGAAGGGGTGGGGGGGGAACGTCCGTAAGGGCCCTCGAACCAAGGGGCCAACGCTGTGGGTTTTGCTTTACTGGCGCGGAGACAACAGGAACGCTCCAACCCAGGACGCAAGAGTCAAAAGAAGAAATAAAGGCATGAGCACAAACGTTCGACGGTCCAGGCGGATTTCTTGGATCTGCGCTGCACACACCTCACCGGCGCGCGGAGCGCGCCAGGGGCGACGCCAGAGGCGCCGCCGGGGGAGCCCAGCGCAGATCCCCAAAAAACGCGCGGAGCGCCGGAAGTTTGTGTTTATAGCGATTTCTTGTTCTTCTTCATCTCCTTCTTCGTCTTCTTCTTCGAGACAGTATGAACGCTCCAACCCAGGACGCAAGAGTGTGAGCCAGACAAGGAGCAGCACCCAAGCCGATCTTACCCAGCGATGGAGGCGAGGAGCTCGGGCGGAATGCCCCCTGACCTTTCAGGAGGGCCGACGGGAACTCCGAGGGCCAATCTTCAGCGACCCTGTGGCGTAGGCACGCGGGCAGACTCTCAGCCAGCACCGCGCTCAAGGGATCGGCTTGAAACCAGCAACGCCCGGGAGAGCCCCGAGGGGAACGGAGGGAAGGCACAGCTACGTGGAAGCCGGAATGGAAGCCGGGAGCGGTCCAAGAAGTACGATGCAGAGCCAACTAGAAGCCGGAATGGAAGCCGGGAGCGGTCCAAGAAGTACGATGCAGAGCAAGCGTGCTGAAACCAGGCGGCGGACTGCTCTGGATATTAGGAGGATAAGGCCAGTGCCAGTCACCTAGTACATGTGCTGGGGGCCCTTGCCGAACGTGGGATGGCTGGAGTTAGCTTCGAGGATGCATGCCGAACGTGCAGTGACTACGCATGGCAGCTCTGCACTGGCAATGAAGAGGCACTCTGAGGCTGATTATTCTGAGCGTTCTTGCCACAACTTGAGCAACAGCACCCAGTGCCGAGAGCCACAGGTGGGCGCAGCGTTCAATAAAGCGACGCGCTAGCTCGGAAGCAACATGACGAGCTGTGATGCTTCTGTGGTGGAAACAAACACGCCCTTCGACACGCTTACGCATATCAACAACAATTGATGACGAGCTGTGGTGCTTCCGTGGTGGAACAAGAATGCCCTCAGACGTGCTTGAGCAGATCGGCAGCAATTGCTCCACTTCACGTGTGACTTCGTACCCTATCCTGCCCATCGAATGCTCGAGTAGAAGACAAAACGGCATAAGCATAGACTTTTGTCGCTCCGCGCGGATTTCTTGGATCTGCGCTGGGCCCCCATCCCTGGCGCGCGGAGAGCACCAGGGTGGCACCGGAGGCCCCGCCTCGGGGGCCACAGCGCAGATCCAAGAAATCCGCGCGGAGCGCCAAAAGTTTATGTTTGTGGCGCTTTTTATTCCTTCCTCGACCCACTTCACATAGCGACTTCGTACCCATCTTCCCCATCGAATGCTCGGGTACCTCTCCCTGCACAAATCTCTCAGTCGCAGGAGCGCACCTCCCCCGTGCCTGCGCAGTCGGCCCATATTGTAAGGATGCGCGGTAAGGATGCAAGGGCCTTGGAGGCCCATGTGAACGCCTTTCGAACGAGGTTGGCCAGCGAAAGTGGCCAAGGATGGGCCAGAGGGGCAAGGATGCAAGGCTACCCTTGGGAAGGTTGCCCGTCCTTGCTATGCGGTTTGTCTGTATCAGCAGAAACTGATTCACCTCACATATGCCTTCGTACCCCATCCTGCCCATCAGATGCTCGAGTGCCCCTCCCTGCGCTCAGACCCCCGACGTCGTGATTGTTCCACAACGTCGATTTTCCCCAAAGATCCGGACCCCTTCCCGGGGACCAGTTCTTCATCCTGACTCGTCTTTTGTGAAGGGGCCCTGGGACACACAAATAAATACACACAAAATAAAATATTCCCCAATATTTTCCTATAGTTTCTGGGTTTCTGTCTTCCCCCCCCCCCACTTCCCATATTTTCCCATATTTCATCGGGAATCAAGGATTAATTGTGTCTGTGTGTTTCTTTTCCTGCTGATTTTGACAATCCCGAGGCCTGTGAAGGGCCCCCCAGAGGCCGAACATGGCGAGAGACCTCCCGCCGCAGTGGGCTCACAACGCGAGGAGGTCTGGGGTGCCCCTCTCGGGTCGGGCGAAAGTGAAGGGGCCCTAGGAGACACAAATAAATACACACAAATAAAAGGATTCCCTATATTTTCCGATATTTTCTAGGTTTCTGTCTTCCCCCCCAATTCCCATATTTTCCTATATTTTCTGGGGAGTCGACGATTAATTGTGTCTGTGTTTTTTTCCCTCCTGAGGAAGGGGGGGATAGCAGAGGGAGGGTTGGAGAATCAGCTCACGCAGCTGATGTTTCTGGCGCCTCCCGGCGCCGGAGGCGGCTCTGTGTCGAGGAACGGGCCCCTCTGTGGGGCCGAAACCAGCTGCATGCAGCATGTTTCGTAACCCCTTCCTTTCACAATCCCCCCCCTTCCGTCCGGCCCGACCGTCCCTGTGCAGATCTCTCCGCTGCGGGAGCGCACCTCCCCCGCGCCCGCGGCGTGCGGCCTGCGGCGGCGGCGGCGCAGGCTCCACCAGCGACGCAAACTGCACGGAGCCGAGCACCTCTCGGGCGTCGCACAACGGCGCCGTGCCCGCCGGGCGGGGCCCGCAGGCGGACAGCGCGCGCTTTTCCGCCTTCAGCTCTCCCCTCCCTCCCTCGCTCCCTCCCTCATGCCCTCCATCCACCCATCAGTACATCCCACCATCGCTCCATCTTGCTCTCCCTTTTTCTATCGGTGGCTGCATCTGATGACCTCCCCTGGATAGCTGCAAGACGCAACACGACGGTACGAAGACCGCCTCCGACGGCAAAAGCACCAAATTAGGCCCCAAGAAGCACGCCTAAAGTGCCCCTGGAAACCGCCGCCTTGCCAACGATGCCTCAGGCTGCCTCTGGGTCGGCCCCAGGACGAATGATGGGCTCACCAAGACGGCGCCCAGGCGGTGCAGGAGCACACCCACCTCTGCCCTGATCCCTCCTCCAACGATTGCCTCTCGACGACACACTGCCGCCTCAAGACGGCCGCCTCAGAAAAGGACTCCAAACAGCTCCGAAACTCCTCGAGGTGGCCCCGGATCAACCCAAGACGGACACCGCAAAACCGCTCCCCGCGGCACCGATATCTTGCTCGTTTTACGATCGACGCATGTGCAGCATCGAAAGGACAGGCACAGCTCACGACATCAATAACACACATGGAATAATACCAAGTGGAGCGAAAGTGAGAAGTGAGGCTAAAGTAACATATGATACGGAGATGCGACGAGAAAGTGCGACAGCATAATCCGCAACGACAGGTAGCCCTAAGAATAGAGGCCTCCTAGATAGGGTTGGAGAAATTATGTGGTGTCGGAGGATCGCACCGCATCAACGATGTGTCGGCGATGTATGAGCGATGCATCGGCGATGCATCGGCGACGTCGGCGATGCATCGGCGACGTCGGCGTGAAGAACATCGGGCTCCACATCAAACCGCATCGCCGATGCATCGGCGATGCAACAACGATGCGGCGCGATCATCCGACCCCACCAACTCCGACCCCATCTGGGAGGCCAAGACAATCAACAAAGGCGAGCAACCCCCAGCATACAAGTGCAGACACGGGGTGTCGACGATGCCATTGGATCGTGGCTGAGGGGTCGAAGCTGCTCGGCCTGGACCGGCACCACGCGCGGGTACTGGCCCCCCCCCCCCAACGCTTGCCCAAGAGTAGAACAGCACGCGACAGTAGACGGTGCAGACCTGGGGGCCGCTGTTGATCGAGAGATTGTGCGGCACGCTGAGGGCATCGGATAAGGAACCGTTGGATGAAGACTTCCAGGGCCTAGAGGCTGATGGAACATCGATTGAGGCTCGGCAGTAGGTGTCACCGCCGCCCGCATCAGGTCAGGAATCCTCCATGGTCTGAAGCCTCCTGGGCACACGATTCCCTGACGAACGGCCCCACCGTAATTAGGCAGGAGAGTCCAGAATCGAATCGATAAGTCGGATCGGCAATCGAAATCCATTGGATCGGCGGAAATCGGCAGCCGAGTCGGGAAAAAGTCGAATCGGCGGACATCGGCATTCTAGTATGACTCCTAGAAGACATCGGAACCCAAATCGGAATCCCAAGTCGAATCGAATTGGAATCGGAGGCCTTCGAAATCAAATCGAATCGAACCGGAGGAATCGAAAGGAGCCCTTATTAGAGGACCCATGGCACGATGCGCGCATCTGGGTGCGGAAACGCCCGAGGCCGCCAGAGTTCCCCACTACCTCCTGGGCACCACACCGAGCAGCCAGCAAGATACTCGGCTGATCGAGGAGCGACATCGGGAGAACGGCGGCGGGGAGGAGTCTTCTTTCGCACATAGAGAGGAATGCGGGCAATACTTATGACCATATCCAGTGCGTCATGGAATTTCTTGGAAGGGGCGCCGCAAGGCCGAGACGCACTGGATATGCATAACAATTTAACCTTTTAGGGCCATATTTAAATCCATCCCCAGTGCGCCTCATGTTTCTGGGAAACAGAGCCCGAAACTCCAAGACGCACTGGATGTGGATATATACATTGCCCGCAAGGAACAGGAAGCTGCATGCTCATAAAATCTTGGAGGTCCGCGCGGATTTCTTGGATCGGCGCTGGACCCGCCATCCTGGCGCGCGGAGCGCGCCAGTAGCGGTGCCGGAGGCGCCGCCAGTGGGCTCCGGCGCCGATCCAAGAAATCCGCGCGGAACTCCAAAGGTTTCCGTTTCTGCAGTTCTGGTTTCTCTGAACACTGACGCAAAAAAAAAGATGAAGAGAGTGCCCGCGTCGCCTCGACGAGGAAGTCAGACTCCGTCTGGCGGACGACGCGCCGAAGCTGCTGGGAGGAGCGCCCAACCTGGGCGGGGGGGGGGGGGGGGGCAACGACTGGGCCTGACGATCCGCACGGCATCTCCCAAACCTGCGCATTTGTGCGAAATTCGTCATGTGCGATGACTAATGGGGGGCGGTAAATTGGGGGGGAGCAGGGGGGGGGCGTGCACCTCTCGTGCCCCTGTTGGGCCACAGGGGACCACTGTAGGGCACGAGAGGTGCACGTTTCTTCATGCCTCCTGTTATCGTTAGGTCGGGCGTGTCCTCCCAAAGGAGGATTTTGGAGGTGAAATAGGAAGAATCATCAACACGTGGGCAGAAAGAGTCAAGAATAGTCAAACAAAACATCGCCATACCATGATTTGACTATTCTAGAATGCCCCTCCTGTCGAAGGACACGCCCGACTGAAAGTGATCGCCCCCCCGCCCATGACGCAACGCCCCTATCGCCCTCCTTGTGCGCGCGTGCCGGGCGATCGGCCCGTCCAGCGAGGAGCTTACACATCGGGGAACAATTTTTGATCCGCGGGTCGAGAGCGCACCTCTTCCGGTCGAAGCTAAGCGGGCCGCGCGAAGCTTGAATTAGGCGGAGAAGAGGAGGGAGGAAGCGGCGGAGCCTCAGAGCGAGGCCGGGAGGAGGCAACACATCGGGGAACAAGAGGAGGGCAAAGGATTCGACCGAACACTGGCAGATTGCAGGCTCGCGCTCTGGCTTGCGATCGTTTTCTTATTATGCGCTTCGGCATTGGGCGGAAGGGAGCAGGGAAAGGGGGGGGGGCTCTGGCTCCGGACCTCTGCTGAATGTGACTGTTTGCAGCAGTGCGTCCTATGGGCGAGACTCCACCTGCTCGAAACAGGCGCCAAGAACAGACAAGATCTACTCCTGGAGGGGGGGGAGGTGGGGGTGCGAGGGCCCGCGCCGATCGGCAAAACAGCAATGAATAAGGCAACGATCACCATCGAATGCGGGGAACTGTGAATACGACGGGGAATGCCAATCAAACGGCTGAATCACTGCGATGGGTTCCCGAACGTCGCAAACGCCTCCAAGCATGCGCCTGGGAGGCCCTCGCCTGGCGAAGCAGCCCAGGTTGTAGACCTCTGCGAGGCCCTCCGAATCGAGCTGGCAGCCGAACCTCCTGCATGAGCGTCCCCGCGCGCTGGAACACACCACCGCTACCAGCGCCTTCGCGCTCCTCCTCTGGCGAGCCGCCCTCACGGGCGCGGCGTCTCCTCGCCCGGCGCGGCGTCGCAGCCCGCGCAGCTCTCGGCGCAGCCGTGCCTCTCCAGGTCGCCCCGCGCGATGCAGTCGCGCCGCGGGGCCGCGTCAGGGGCCGCCGGCGCCGCGGGTAGATCTCCAGGTGGAATTGCTGGCTCCGCAGCGACTCGCGCTCCAGGCGCGAGCCCAGCATCCGCCTGCACTCCATGCTGGTTCCAAGGCAGACCCTGGGCTCCATCTTATGAGGTCTCGATCAACTCGATCTTCTTCAGGCAAGCGTCGGAACGCCCGCGCTCTGCGCGCCTCGCCTGTCGGGCCCCCGACGAGCGCGTCGCGGCCTCCGCGGCGACCCCCGAGAACGCACCGGGCCGGGGCCGCGCGACCAGCCGGGGCCGCGCGACCAGCCCGCTCGCACTCCCGCCGACAGGCAAGACTGCACAGCACTATCTCGCCGAACCCAGCCAGAGCCAGTCTGCAGGGCCCCCCGCAATTACTCTCCTAGGGCGTCTCGCCATCCGCGCCGCGGCGACCCGCGTTGATGGTCATCGCCGCCCGCTGCGAGGGCCACGCGACCGACGGGGAGTCCTTGGGCAGTCCTCGCCGCGCCAGGTCCTCGCCGCGCCAGCGACCTCGCCGTCGCCTTTATCTCCCGAGCTGCGCGCTTCGCCAGGCCGACCGACGGCGAGTCGGTCCGCGCTCGAACCCTCCGGGGCGACCTCGGCCCCGCGCTTGCCCGTCAGCTGCCGCCCGATCTGGCCATTCAGCGCCGTGATCGAGCTCTCGCCGTCGCTCCTGGGCATGACCATCTTGAAACCTGCTCTCGATGCCATCTCACTCGTCGCGCCCGCGCTGCAGGCGCCCTCAGCCCCCTTCGACGGCTGCGTCCTGCCGCTGTGCCTCTTGTGCCTCGCGTCGCTGCCGCGCAGCAGCGGGGCGGCGCCAGCCGCTGACTCTCCGCCTCCCGCAAGTAGGCAGCCGTAGCCAATGCCAACCGCAGCGAAGGCCCTCCGGCGGCGCGACCCTGACGCGCTCGTCCGAGACCCCACGTCCCGCGACGCACGCAGGGCACCGCGAGCGGTAGGGCTCGCGCAGCGGCGAGCGCGGCCGCCTCTCCTCAGCCGGCGGGCCCCGCGGAGCCCGCTTGCCCGGCGTCCTCGCCAGCGCCCCTGCTGGCGCCTCCTCTGCCTGCTGCTCCAGCTCCTCCGCGATCGCCTCCTCGATTGCCGACGTCGCCACGACGCCGGCATCTCTGGCCCCGGCCGCGGCCCCCCCGGCCGGGCAGAGGCTGCCTCGCGCCGCGCCTGCAGGCGACCGCCCAACCCGGGGAAACGCGGGCAGCCTCCTCCTTGAAGACGCAGCGGCAGCGCGCGCACCGTCTACTTCCTGACGATGGGGATCGCGCCCCCGGTGTCCGTCGCGACGATCGCTCTGTCGCCCGAGCCGCCGTCGCCGTCGAACGCGACCAGCGTGCTCTGCCCGCCACCTCGCTGAGCGACATCAGGGAGCGACGGGCCCATGGCACCCTGAGCCTGGCCGCGAGCAGGGGCCCACTGCCGCGGGCCATGCCGCCCGCGACCCTCTCGCCTTTGCCACGGATCTCCGCCGGCGTCGCCGCGCGGCAGGAGCCGCCGAGCGCGCCCCTCTGGAGCGGCGCGCTCGATCGCCATCTCTCCAGCAGCACCGACGCCGCTGCGCACGAGTCCGCGCCAGTCTCGAGCACCTGACCGTTCGCATCACTTTTGTCGGCACCCATGGACAACCCGCAGATGAACAAGCCCTCGACGGCCTGGTGCTTCTGCGTGGCCAGAGCCTCCTGCTCTGGCTCGCGCTGGTCGCGGTCGTGGTCGTGGTCGCGGTCGCGGTCTCAGTCGTGGCCCCAGTTGCCATCGTCGTCGAGCGTGCTGATGTTCTTGCTTGGGCACTGCGCCTTCGCGCGCCCCCTGCCTCCGCAGCTGTGGCATCTCAACGGGGGGCCACAATTGCCCTTGCCTTTCTTGACTTTGCCCTGGCCGCGCCCTTTCTCGAATCTCTCGGCGGTGCGCCGCGCAGCGGGCGGTGGGCTCCAACTCCGGGTTTCGTGCAATCCCGCTTGTAGCGGCCGCGACCGCCGCAATCGGGGCATGCCGCGTCCAGCTTGCCGCCGTTGCCCTTGCTACCGCCCAGCGCGCCGATGTCCATCGGGGTTGGGCCGTTCGCATACGCCACAACAGTTGTCGCCTTCTTGCAGTTCGCGATCTCATTCTTGAAGTCCACCCAACTCTCGTAACTGCTAGATTGCAGCATCAACTGGTCCTTCAGAGATCCTTTCTCTAGTTTATTCGGCACCATGCCCATTTGGATGTTCAGGCCAATCTTCTCACCTCATCTCTGCTCACACCGCTGAAACTCGCGCTCGAACAGCTCCACTCGCGACTGGATGCCCCCCAGCGAGGCTCCAATTTATCAGATGGAGTAGCAGGCCTGCCACTCTCGTTGCCGCCGAACTGTCGTATCTTCTGTGGAGCGACCTGCATGCAGCCAAGACCTGTCCGACTCCACTGACCACGACCATTTTGAGCGGCCCGTTCCTCGCCAGCATCACCAGCATGCAATGCATTGATATGATCACCTCGGCGGCTTCTGCGCCGAGCTGGTCGTTCTGCACGTCCTCCTCTGGCCCCTCCGCCAGAGGGATGAGGCCCGCCGGCACTCCGCTGCAAAGGCCCGAATGTGCTCTCATCACAATGCTCCAGTCGGCCAATTCGCTTCGATGCCCCCGACGCTCCAGCTCGAGCAGCGCCACTACAGTGACAAAACAAACTGGAATGCAACCAGGCAACAGCAAAACAAAACAAACTGCCATGCAACAAACACATATGTTGTCGTGTGGAGGCCGCCCACATGTGTTCTTCAACCCTCTATGCAACTCCCAGAACCGCGCCTGGCTCTCACGCGAAATCCCGAGCTCAAGCTCGTTGTTTCGCGAATGTGCGTACGCACACTGGCGAACCATTCCCGACAGAGGGATCCATCGACAACCGATCATTCCAAACTCAGTCCTCCCAAAAAAAAACACCTCGCAGGGGGGCTCACGTTGCAGCAAGACGCCAGTCTTGCCACGCTTGCATGTCACATGCGGCGCCCCGACTTGGCTTGCGCTACCCATACGTCGCTATACGGCCATGTGCCGTTCCCTTGACGCCCACGTAACCGCTCCCCCTCCAGCTCCTCGCTCCCCCTCCAGCTCCTCCAGCTCCTCGCTCCCCCTCCAGCTCCTCCAGCGTCAAACATTAGGCGTCCTCGCTCCCCCATCCAGCTCCTCACTCTCGCCAGCAAGACCCGCGCCTGGTCACGCGCATCCAGAATTTCGGCTTCACGGCAGCTCCCCCCCCTCTTTGGTGAAATGGTCGTCCTGGGAACCTCCCTGAAGCCACTCGCTGCATTTATAAATCAATGCTGCGTCGAACGTCCGTCGACATGAGCCGAACTTGAGTCGAACAGATCCGTCAGGTGTGGGCACCAGTCAGGTCCCCCAAACGAGCATCTGAGCATTTTGCCACCTGATCAAACCGATTCGCCTGGGCCTCGGAGCCATAACACCAGAACACTAGAAGAGCGCCAGATCGGAAGCGCAGACTTCACGTCCTCTGCAACATCAGACTTCCGCACACCTGGACTACAATCATCGTACTACCATAAAAGGACCCTGGATAAGGAACGATAGGGGCTTTTCGAGCCTCGGCCACGAACAGGTACCCCAACCTAGATCCAATGAGTGGCCCGGAGACAAGTTTGAACATGTTGACTTTAGCTTGGAGGCGGCCGGGGGTCTGAATTGGTACGGGCCCAGAAAATCTGTTAGGAGGAGGGGATGATGCCAAATCCGGTCTAAATCCGTCCGCGGACCCCTCCCAACGCCCATATTTTGCACCCCCGATCAGTTTTTTGACTGTCCTGGGGCCCGAAAAACAACACCCGGAGGCCGAAGGAAGCAACACACCCTCCCGAACCCGGAACATCGAATCTGCTCCTCCACTCCTGCTGGCCAGAGACAGTGCTGCACCTCAGACCCCCAGCCGGCTCCAAAATGTAGCACACGGACGATCCGCATATCTGTGCATATCTGCTGGGGGGGGCCTGGAACGGCCCGATCAGCACGCCGCCCACCTCGAGCAGCCTCGGGGGAAGATCAAACAGAAAAAGGCGCCGCGGGCGCACCTCGGAGCCCAAGGGGGCACTGAGCCTCCATCATGCTCATGCTGCTCTCTGACCACGCATTCCCTCAGGACAGCACAACCCCCCCCCCTGCCAGGACCCCCACTCCCGACCTGGCGATCCAAAGAGCCCCGGCTGGGGGCGAGGCTGATTTTTGCCTCCCCCCGCTAACCACCCCCACCCCTGGCCAGGACACCCTGGATCACCAGATTGGGAGTGGGTGTCCTGGCTGAGGGTGAGCGCGGGTTGTGCTGCCCTCATTCCCAATTCTTGTTGGCGGCGCGCAGAGGGGGGTAGGGGGAGAGGGGACCCCCCTCCCCCTACCCCACACCGCACAGACATGAACGTACTGGGCTCCGCGCGGCTATCTCGGAACGGCGCTGGCCCTCCCTCGCGTGGAGCTCCAAGACATTGTGCATATGCGATGTTCTGCTCCTCTGACCACTCCTTCCCTGGCCCTGGACACAAGGGCACGTCGGCGACGATCAAAAAGAGGTCGCGCGCGAGATGACAAAGCGATCTTGCTCGGCGGCTTATGCGGGCCGCCAGCGCGGCACGCCACATCGGAGATGAGAGCGCCTATGCACGACCTTACGCGGGCAGCTTGCGCGCAAATGTCGGCGCTGCCGACCCTGCTTTCTTTCGTCGCTCACACGTTCGCGGAATGCCCCGACGTGCTCTCACACAGGGGTGGGAGGCATGAGCCGGACGAGACGGGCCGGAACTCCACGGCTCCACCCCCTCCTCCTCCTCCTCCTCCTCCTCCTCCTCCTCCTCCTCCTCCTCCTCCTCCTCCTCCTCCTCCTCCTCCTCCTCCTCCCCCCTCCCCCTCCTCCTCCTCCTCCTCCTCCTCCTCCTCCTCCTCCTCCTCCTCCTCCTCCTCCTCCTCCTCCTCCCCTTGTCTCCTGGGGTGGGCATGAACTCGCAGCATGGCGCAGCTGGAGTTGCCTGCTGGAACTGCCTGCTGGAGCGCCCACCCCTGCCACGGCCTACAGTGGGCCAACCTCTGTCGCCCAACTACAGTTAGCCCGTATAGCAAGGATGCGCGATAAGGATGCAAAAGGGCCTTGGGCGCCCACTTCGAAGTTTGGGCGCGACCAACGAAAGTGGCCACGGATGGACTGAGGAGGCAAGGATGTCAGGGTACCCTGGGAAGGTTGCCCATCCTTCCTATGCGGGCTGACTGCAGGGTCAGCACTCTCTCTCGCCGGGGACAGCTTGCTCGACTCCTCCACGCAAGCTCTGACAACAAATAGTTCGGTCGCTTGAGCGCTAATGATTCCGACAAGCCGCTGTGAGGGCGTCATTGTCGTTACTGTCGCCGTCGCCACTGGCGCCACGGGCATCGCCGCCGCCGCCCACCGCCGGTCCGAACGCTTCAAGGAAAATTTCGGCTACAATCTAAAGGCACGCACTCGGAAGGTGTTCGACTCTTTGGGGAGGGATCAGGTTGTCAGTAATCGGACTCAGCTGGCTTCGTCAACCACGGCCCGATCCCCACCTGGGCGACCCCGAGCTACCCATGGGACGTTCAGTCGAGTGCGTGTCTGTAGAGGGCCTTTGACCACTATCGTGGTGTGTGTGGTGGGGGGACATGTCGTGCTGAAAAAATTGCTTCGCCAACCAGGGCAGGATCCCAAGGCCGTCCACGCCGACAAGACAACCAACATGTGACTGAACCGACAGCGAAATCGAAACCGACCGAGTCCGACAGGCCGCAAGCAGCCGCCCAGAGGACGCAGGAACGCAACAACGACATAACAACCGACCGAATCCGAACCGAGTGAACGCAGCCGAGCCGACCGAGCCGAACCGACCGAGCCGAAACGACCGAACCTCCAAGCACCCGGGCGACCCCAGAGCTATCCTCAGGACGTGCGCCCGAGAGCACCCCGGTAGAGGACCTCCAGCCGCTATTACGGTGGGGAGGCCCTCGTGTTGCGAAGCTGGCCTCAGCAGCCACGGCCCGAACCAGGGAGCAGAGGAGCAGTCAGGTCAGCGCTGGGCTCCGAAGGCGCTGCTCGAGCGCAACCTGCTCCGAACGCTGACCTGACCAGTCGACTGCGGAAGTGCCGCCTCGCGGCCACCGGGAGCCAGGTCAGCACCTCGGGCCTCCCAGGCATCACCTGCAGGGTCTCGGCCGACCCCACCGCTGACCAAACCCCTCCTCTGATCAGCAGTGCAATTACCCCTAACCCGTTGTGAGGGGACCGAAGTTAGGAGGGCCAAGCACATTCGGGATAAAGGGGGTCTGTTCTGCAGACGTGCCAGGCCAAACCATACAGATTTACGATCGCGAATGCGAAGATGGGGACCTCGGTGAGGCCACGTCTTCATCGTGTTATCAGGGCTAGGGGTCCTTCTGTTCTCGATGACCCTCTGGCCCCGACGATCCCCGCCCGGGCGCCCTCCGAGCCGGCCGTGGGACGCGCGCCCGAGAGCGTGCCTGTAGAGAGCCGCCGGCCCCTGTCGCGGTGGGGGCACCCGGCCGTGCTGCAGGTCTGGGCCCCCTCGCCCCGGGGGGGGGGGGCCCAGGGCACCGTCGGCGAGGCACGGCGGGGCCAGGAGCTCTTTGCTTTTTCCCAACCCTCCTTGGTTGGGTATTCGTTTTGAATGAGGGACTGTGGTCTCCACCTTCCTTCCTCCCGCCTCCCTCCCTCCTCCTGCGTCCTGCTTCCTGCTTTATTCCCAACCCTCCTTGGTTGGGTATTCGTTTGGAATAGAGCACTGCGCGCGCGTCTCCTCCCGCCTCCCTCCTGCCTGCCTCCTCCTGTTTTTTTTGGTCGCAGTTGACATCACGGTGTAGAGGCCAGGAGCCCTGACCCCCTCGAGTCATGAAAGAATCACCACGGCAAGCGTTTTGCTACTTTCGGCCTCCGGGAACCCGTACCGGGCCTGGGGACCACCAAAAAAGGACGCAGGATGAAAAAACGGAGACCAGTCCCGTGGAAGGGGTCGAGACTTCTGGGGTCCACGTCGTAACAAAAATCATGGCGTCGGGGGCCTGGGAGGGAGGGGCAGACGAGACCCGGCACGGGCGCTGTGTGTTCCGAGGTTCTCCTCGCGCGCAGCTGGCCGCCAAGTGAGCACGGGCGTCGAGGGAGGCTCGGGTGGGCGGCGCAGGTGGGCCAGCGCAGCAGGGCGGGGAGACGGGCGGGCCGGGAAGGGCGGGCGAGGGGGGAGAGGCCCAGAGCACTGGGGGTCCCCGGATCACCGCGGCTGCCAGTTTCACAAAGAGGTCCCCGTGGAGGTCCCTCAAGATCCCTGGCGGTACCTATGGACCTCTAGGCCAACAGTGAACTTCCGCACCCACACACGTTGATCCGCCTCTTCGTGCTAGCTCATTTCGGGTCTGTCTAACGAGTGAACCATTCGACGCGCTGATCGCAGCCCCGCATGAGGGACCGGGGTGGGGCGCACATTCGAACCGTCTCAGAAGTTCGGGGCGCTCGGAACTCTCGGCCTTGCAGTCCGCTGCAGTCACGCTCGGGGGCAGAGACGGCGAATCATGGGGCCCCGTAAACAGGGTACCAAACTCATGGAACATTGGATGAATCCAAAACTGCAAACCTAATTCGAACCATTCTGCTTCCTATCCACCCCCCCCCTGGTTCGGAACTTTCCGTGGCCAGGGCCCTGAGAGGCGTGTCGGAAGACTCCTCCCAGTAGGCTCGGCGGAAACGCGGTGGCCCTCCGGGATACTTTGAGCGCGAATTGGCGCATGCGCCGAGGTAGATCCGGTCATAGCGCGTCGTGACCCCGACGTCCAACTGGTAAGCGTTGCCTCCCCTCGGGTCAAGGTGGCACGGCCGAAGCCGGTCGTCGCATTTTTCTGGGTGGCCGGAAGAATGCATGCGCGCGCGTGCACACCATAACCGGAGAACGCGCAAAACGTCACGAGACGGAATCGAACGACAGGTGATGGATGCGTGACCCTTTCCAGCAAGAAATGCCAACCATCTGGGCAAAACGAAAATGCGCCTAACCATACGTTATTCGTTCGACTGGTCCCGTGGTGATGTCTGCCTCTCCTCCCTTGGGCGACCGTCGCCAAACGTGAGCTCAACAAGCTCTGGGCTAACAGAAGACATGTGTGGCAGGGTTGTACCCAAACAGTGGGTTCTGACACGAGCAATGTGCAATCTGTGTGGTGCAATATGTGTGTGGTGCAACCCATGCGTTGCAAGCAACATCATGCATGTTGTACGATGGATTTGCGTGGTGCAATTTTGTGCGGCGCGATGTGCAACATGCGAAAGATGCTCCGCGTGGTGGCATATGCGTGGTGCAGCTGATGTTTGAACACCTTGAGGTCGCCAGCTCCAACGCTCGAGCATGAACATCACCCTCCTGTCCACACCTTGTCGGCAGAAAGCAGCTGGCGCAGCGGCGCGGAGACTCTCACCATGCAGACCCATGACTTGGGCGGGCGAATTGTGATGGTGACGACGACATGGGCGATTGCGGCGCTGATGATCGAAGTGTTTGTGTTTCAACAACAATGACGATGACGATGACGACACCGACAGTGGTGATGTTGACGACGACGATGGTGATGGCAGTGGTAATGGTAAGGGTGATGGGGATGATGATGATGATGATGATGATGATGATGATGATGCTGATGATGATGATGATGATGATGATGATGATGGTGGTGATAACTTGTCCGGGCGGCCTACGCATTCCTGTGATGCCAACTGGCTGATATATGTCCTGCGAAGTCTGAAAAGTGATGACCGCGACGTGTAAACAACACCTGGGGCCCAGGACGCTAGAGCCAACATTGCCAGCATTCTTGCACACGCGACGAAGCATCGAAAACGATTTCACGCTGAACGAGCAGGCTGGAGATAGCCTCAATTACCTGAATAAGGCCTCGGAACTCCCCAAGGATCACTGCGCCCTCACCCCAGAAGACCGAACCCTCGGCCACCGTGTGGAAAACAGGGGGGCCGTGGTGATCACAGGAACGAGCGAAACCCATGTGCCACCCACTCGAAACGAGACCATTTTTCGAACCACCGTCGCGTTGGGCCAACGCATATTTGACATTCGGAGCGGGAGAAAAAGGGTCCGGCGCATAGAACACATTCGAATGCCTTCCGTCGAAGGCGTCGGAAGCAAGCGCGTCAACTTGCTTACTCAATTCACGGAAAAAGTGCATACACCAATGATTCGAGCTCTCACTAGGCGCACCCACACAGCGAAACCATAGTTTTTCGAAGCAACGCTGAGCCGTGGCGACGAAAGGGACGCAAGACCCTGCAACCAGATTCCAACAGCCATTTAACCACTGTGCGTTGAGTTTGGGGTCACCCAACATCTCAAGCCTTCAGCTAATCTTGTGCAGCTCAAGAAGGGAGGAAGACGGGACAAGCTCAGGAACATAATCCCCGGATGCCTTCAGGGGCTCAACCTTACAACACTAGAGGCTTGTCCCGCGAGCCAATGTCGAGGGCCATTCTTCACACAGTCAGGCACAGAAAATTGAATTTTCTCGAAAGCAAGCGCTATCAGATCCCGATACCTCTGAGCCGAGAAGAACAACTGATCGGCGATGGACGGAACCCACAGACGCTCATAGGCTCATTGCCCCATTGCAAAGCCCGATGTGTACTCAGGCTCTCGTTTCCATCTACGTCTATTGCGAACGCCCTAACCTTTTTTCCAAGCGTGTTGAAAGGCTGCATAGCCCTCCACTCGGCAATGCTCCGCAAACAAACCACATCCCTGAGAAATCCATGCGCGCGCGCAGGCGGCATCGTCGCATTGATGCGCCGGGGAACCGTGCGAGCCGAGAAAATGAACGCACCTCGAAGAACGCGAACACTAAGAGGATGAAACCTCTAAATTCTACGTACTTGCGTCCGGCCTGACGAACAGCTCGCCTGAAATGAGTGACGGTGTTGTCCTGCAGCCTTCGCTTCACCCTGGCAATCCCGCGGATATGGTCGCCCTCCCAGCGATCCAGTCTCAGAGCAGCAAGGCCCCGACTCCACACTAAAGTCCAAAGCCATGACAAACCAAAAGGACCACGCGTTTGGAATACCTGTCACAGCGTACAAATACTGACAACGACGTCACAAGACCCACTATTGAAACTTTCAGAGGGCTGGAGAACCTTCCTGTAATCGATGTCCCGCTGCATATGATGCGTTGCCGTTTGGCGTTTGCCAAATCCCGAGAACCTCAACACCACCGGAACGAACGGAGATCTCAGAGCTGGTAGAGCCCACATCTGCAACAGCAGTCGCATGCGAGGGACAAAAGGCACCGTTAGTGAAGAACTCAAGCGATTCCATCTTCCAAGGCAGACCCAAATCGCTCATGAGGCGAATGAGACCCGCAAAGAGCCTGCTCACCAAATCGGAAAGATTAGACGCCAGAAGACAAACAATGAGGTTCTACAGGGACAGGGTCTCAACGCCACCCTGCTTGCCACTCTTGTTGAACGGGATGCTCGCGTCCCACGTGATGCCTTGGAAAACTGGCTCCACGACATCGTGAAGCTGCTCCCTGAGAAGAAAAGCAATAAAGGGTGAAAGCCTCGGCGCTTCATAGCTTCCGCCATCAGGTCGAAACTCATCAGATCAAAAGCACTCGTTACATCGAGTGTTGATCTTAAGCGTAAACTGACTTCATCTACACAGTGTGTTTATCGTAGTGCTGTTGAGCGCAGTCTTTTGTTACGCAGTGTTTTTTTGTTACGCAGTGTGTTTAACGTAGTGTGTGTTGACGCAATGCTTTTACGCAATGCTTTGAACGCAGTGTTGTGTTACGCAACGTTTCAAACGCGGTGTTTTCAACGCAATGGTTGTGTACACAGTGTTGCTTAACGCCTTTTGTTTACGCAATTTTTGGTCAACGCAATGTTGCGTTACGCTGAGTGTTTACGCAATGTTTACAACGCCGTGTTTTCAATCCAATGGTTTCAACGCAGTGTTTTTTATATTACGCTGTGTTTTTGTACGCAGTGCTTGTTTGTGAACGCAATGCTTCTTTAACGCAGTGTGTGTGTGTGTGTGTGTGTGTTACGATGTTTTTCACGCAGCACATGGTCCTTCTTGACATACTGACAGAAACAAACGATGGTGTTATGATGATTTCAGCAGGCGCGCGCCTGCACCTTTGGATCTGACTCGGAAAGCTTATCGCAATGCGCCGATCCCCGCTCGCGGGAGGTGAAAAGATGCGCGGGACAGTTGGTTGCCCCCCTCCCCTTTTCCACCTTTTCGGGGACCCAAAACCACACTAGGGTTCTCGCAGCCTCCAAATCCAGCCACCAAATCCGCCTTCGAGATGCCCCACATGCTTCTTAACATGGCTCCAGCATGGCCCCAACACCCTGGAAAATCCTCAAACGCACCCAGCATGGCACCAAGAGGGCCCAAGACGCCCGAAGAGTGCACATAGAAGATCCTCAAAAGGGCATCAAGAGGCAAAAATAGTGGACTTCAAATTTGTGTCTGAATGATGCTTGAATTCCATCTAATTCTGGTTTCAGAACATTTGAAGCAAACCCCGATGCCTCCCAACCTCAGCCGGCACGGAACGGAAGAGTGCTGCAAGGAACTCGCCCGAGAAGGCTCATGGTACCCTTCGCTCGGGGCAGCACTGGCGTTAAGAGCTTGTTGCGTTACCGCTCTCTGTTGGGAGCCCTGTGTTCAGAGACTTCTACGTTGCCGCTAAGCTGTTGGGAGCCTTGTTGTTCAACACTCTTTAAGGTCGCCGCGCTCTGGGGAGCCTTGGTGTTCAGAGCTTGTTGCGTCAGCGCTCGCTGTGGGGAGCCATGGTGTTCCTTGGCGTCTCTGGGGCTTCTTGGGAGTCTTTCGGCGGACCTTTTGGACCGTTTTGGAACTCTTGGGCCGTCTTGGGGCCAGCCCAGCCCCCACACCCAAGCAGCCCAGTCCCCACACTGCCTCTTCGGGCCCTCTTGGGAGTCTCTTGGGAGCCTCTTGGGGTCCTTTGGGGGCTCTCTTGGGGCCGTTGTGGAGCCCTCTTGGGCCGTCTGGGAGCCT
The DNA here is from genome assembly GCA_963575745.1 of Prorocentrum cordatum. Classification (NCBI taxonomy): domain Eukaryota; class Dinophyceae; order Prorocentrales; family Prorocentraceae; genus Prorocentrum; species Prorocentrum cordatum. Next base: position 499,087 of record CAUYUJ010015926.1, on the reverse strand, counting down.
TCTTGGACAGCTTTCGGCCCCTTTGGGGGGCTTCTGGCCGTCTTGGGACAAGCTTTGGGGCCTCGTGGGCCGTGTTGGGCCCTTCTGGGCCCGAAAAGGCGAGAACCCGAGAAACCTTCGAAAACCCCAGGGGAATCAATGCCTTTGGGCCGTCTGGAGGCTCTCTTGGGCCGTCTGGAGGCCAACTGAGGCTCTCTTGGGGCAATCTTTGGGTCATTTTGGTGCCCTCTTGGGCCGTCTCGGGATTTGAGCCGCTTCAATCAAACAACATACAAGGAAACGGGCCATGGAAGGCGCCCGCGAGCCGCTTCACTTGGAACGAATACGAGGAAAACGGCCCCCGGCGGCCATTAGACGAAAATTCGCGCGCCTCGCCCCTCCCCTGGAACCCCTCCCTTGAGGGCTCCGCCCCACCAACCGACGTGCACCACTCGTACCTTGCTCTTTCCGTCAACCGGCCCAAGGCGGCCTGGAGACGGCCCAACGGGGGCCCTTAGACGGACCAAGAGGCTCTCTGGCCGGCCAAGAAGGCATTCAGGACGGGCTCAAGATGGGAAACTCGCAGGGACTCCGGCAGCTCTCCCCCGCCGAGATGGCCCCCGAGACCCGAGGCCCCCTGGAGGGCCCCAAGACGCACCCAAGTGGGCCGCAGAGGCTCCCAGGAGCCCCCCAGAAGCCCACCGAGATCCCCCAACGCCTCTGGAGCGCGATCCAGGCGCAGTCGCAAGACGGGTCAGTGACCGTCACTCTGTGGCCCTCGCAGGAAGGCCGCCGCTGCCCCCTGCCCCCGTCCCTCTTCCGCCCACTGCGCCCGCACTGCTCATGTCCCGAGGTTGGGGGGACCAGCCGCAGGTCCATTGCAAGAATCTTGGGCTCTGCAGCTTGGGCCCGGGCCAACACCTGCATTGTTTGGGGGGGAGGGAGGCCTGCCAGGGCCATCGTGGCGGGAACCGATTCACCAACACGCAACAAACTCACGGATGCTTGCCACGGCACTGGGGCACCACGAGGTACCGATACCGCTACCCCCCGGACCTCTCCTGGGGTGCGTTCTGACCAGGATATCCGCCGACCCCTTGGGGTCACGGCGTGTGAGATGCTTCCCCCTCCCCAAACCCCTCCCCAGGGAGCCTGATCCGGCCGGTTTGGGGGGGGAGGGGAAAAGGTACCGGCCGCACTCAAGGAAGGGAGCCTCAGGGGGCCCCAAACGGGCCAAAGGGCTCTAATAGGCCCCCTGGACTGTCCAAGAGGGCTACGAGTCGACGACAGATCGTTCCAAAACGCCCTAGATTGCCTCCAGACGGCCCCAAAGGCCCCCAAGACGCCCGAAGAAGACACCAAGAAGCAGCCCAAGAGGCCCTCCGGAAGCGAGAATCGCCCCATTACCAAAGGAAAAACGCATTTTTGTTTTACCATATACGCCTTTGGGCTTGCAAGAGGCCAACAATGGCCCAAGAAGCCTTCAAGATCAACCCAAGACAGCCCAAGAGACCCCCAAGAGGGCTCCAAGACGGCCCAAGAGGGCTCCAAGACAGCCGAAGCCTCCAAAACGGCCCAGGAGTCCCAGGACGGCCCCAAAAGGAGGCCCAGAGGGGGAACCCGAATGGACATTTCGAGCACTCGGCCGCGAAAAAAACCCGAGGCGCCAAGAGGCCCCCAAGAGGCTTCACGAGTCCCCCGGGAGGCCCAAAAGAGGCCCCTAGAGGCCTCAACACGGCTCCCAAGAGGCCTCCAAAGTGCTGCCAGGACGGCCCAAAGAAACCCAAGAGCAGAGCCGCGATCCGCCAACTGCCCCCGACGAAATCCCAAGAAACTCCAAGATTCCCCCGAACTCACGCGCGTCCCGCAAACTCCGTTTTTCACTCTTACTGCCGCCCCAAGGGGTCGGCGGTGCGGCGTCAGCCCATGAATCGAAGCGAATCCAGCGGCGGCAGCGAGACCCTCCCAGGAGGCCCAAAGATGCGAAAGCGAGGCAGGGGTAGCAGTGTGGGTGCCTCTTCCTCTGAGGTGCGGTGGTGGGGCAGGTCAGAGGCCGTCAGCTTTAGGTCGGGCATGTCCTCCTGAAGACGGACCTTGGAAGACATATGAAAAGTTGTGTATATGTATATGTAGATATACAGATATACATATATATATATATATATATATATGTATGTATATATACACACATAATAATCAGAACTAGCCAAAACAAATCCCCTAAGCGTTCTAAAGAACACTCTCATGTTTGGATAGCCCGACGTGACGCCAACTGGCAGGCAGCCCGCAGCTCAGCACCCGGTGCTCCCCTCCGGCCCCGCCCCGCCGACGGTGAGCTCGATGCTCGCCTTCCCGAGCGCCGCGCAGCGGCGGCGCGAGTGCGCCACCGTCTCGGGCCAGATGTCGATGCCGTGGTTCGTGGCCATGCCGCCTGCCCGGGGCCCCGCCCCTCCTCCTCCCTCCTCCTCCTCCTCCTCCTCCTCCTCCTCCTCCTCCTCCTCCTCCTCCTCCCTCCTCCTCCTCCCTCCCTGCTCCCTCTCCTCCTCCCTCTCTCCTCCTCCTCCTCCCTGCTCCCTCCTCCTCCTCCTCCTCCTCCTCCTCCTCTTCTTCCTCCTCCTCCTCCCTGCTCCCTCCTCCTCCTCCTCCTCCTCCTCCTCCTCCTCCTCCTCCTCCTCCTCCCTCCCTCCTCCTCCTCCTCCCTCCTCCTCCTCCTCCTCCTCCTCCTCCTCCTCCTCCTCCTCCTCCTCCTCCTCCTCCTCCTCCTCCTCCTCCTCCTCCTCCTCCTCCTCCTCCTCCTCCTCCTCTCCTCCTCTCCTCCTCCTCCTCCTCCTCCCTCCTCCTCCCTCCTCCTCCTCCTCCTCCTCCTCCTCCTCCTCCTCCTCCTCTCCTCCTCCTCCTCCTCCTCCTCCTCCTCCTCCTCCTCCTCCTCCCTCCTCCTCCCATCTGCCTTGGCCGAAGGTCCGCACATCCGCACGCAGAAGATTCCCGCTCGGCCTCCCCGGCCGGCGCTGCAGGGGCGAGGGGCTAGGGAGCGGGAGGAGGGCGCCGGCGGAGGAAGCTGCCGTGCGCGGTCGTCTGGAGCTCTTCTGCTTGGTTCGGGGAGACGCAAGACTCGGGTGCGGAGGACTCGGGTTGGCCTGCCGGGGCCATCCCAAAAAGGACGAGACCCGTTCTAAAATGTGACGAGAGCTCCCGCTGCACGCATCCAACGAAAACTGGACCGTCAACCTCCATGACGCGCTTATCAAACAAAGTCGGCAAACCCGAGTTCCGGCTTACTGGAGTCTTACGTTTCCCCGATGGGTGATCGTTAGGTCGGGCATGTCCTCCCACAGTCGGCCCGTGTCAGAAGGATGCGCGATGAGGGTGCAAGGGGCCTTGGACGCCCATTTCGAAGAGTTTCGAGCGGGGCGCGGCCAACGAAAGTGGCCAAGGATGGACTGAAGGGTGAGCAACGAAAAAAAAACTCTAACCCTTTGAGACGGAACCTAACCCCTAACCCGCTGGGAGGGGACCTAAGTTAGGAGGGCCCAAGACATCGGGGATGAAAGGTCTTTTCTGCAGATGTGCCGAGCCAGACCGCTCAGATGTCTGATCCCCACTGCAGAGACGGGGGCCTCAGCGAGGCCACGTCTTCACCGTGCTCTCAGGGGTTCGGGGCTCTCTGTTCTCAGTGGCCTGGGGCCCCGCCCTCCAGGATCATCGTCAGGTCGGGCATGCCCTCCCACAGGCGGTCTTCGAAAGAAGCATCATACACGTAGTCCTAACGTGCTCGCTGTATGATGGCAGTAGCGCGCAGATGTCGTCACCCGACTGCTGTTTCACCAGTCTTGAACATTCGTCCTGTCGAGGGACACCCATCCTGCAGCGCCGAGCCTCCGTCCTCGGCCCTCCCCCATCCTGGAAGGGCACCTCTTCCTGCTGACTGCCCCGCGCCCGTGCAGCCCTGCCCCACCACGCCCTCTGCCCCCTCGCCCCACAGCTAGCGCATGCGATGAGGCGCCCTCTTACGCGAAGCCGGGCCCATCCGCCACCCGCCCGGGACCTTCCCGAGGCGCTTCAGGACTTCTGCGGGTCCTGGCCGCCTCCAGGGGACAGCCAACTTCCGTGGTGCACATGCGGACAGGTTGCGGCTGTGCCTGTCGACGTGCCGAGTGTGCCCTCCTCTTCCCCCCACTGCCACACTCAACAAAAAAGCACGCTCGGCTTGCACTCGCCTGCCACCGCAATCATCACGGCCCATGGTCCGATGCGTCTCGATCGTCACCAGCCCAGACCCAAGCGAAGCAAACCAGATTCCACCAGCCCTGTGGGCGCAGGCGGTTTAGACTACGAGCTCTTCCAGAGCAGCCCCCGGGCTACGTTTCCCTTCGGGGAGGGGCTGGCTCTGCGCACCCCCAGGCCCCCTCCACAGCGGGCTGAACGGCACGGCGCGAGGGGTTCGAGCGTCCAATTTTTTTGGCCTCGCCGTCACCATCGGTCGGAAGAGGTAGGTAGAACCAGGAAGTAAGAAGGCGTTGACAGTAGACTGGGGTCCGTCCGCCCCCTAAGGAGGACGGGGAAAAGGTGAAGCCACTCAATCATTGAATCAGGAAGGCGCTTAACGTAGATTGGGATCTGGAAATCCAGAAATACCTGCTTTCAACGGACGATGGGTAGGGATATCCCCCCGCCCTCCAAAAATGGAGCCGGTGCTTCGAAGTGCGCGAACGGGGGGGCAGCCGGCCAGGATCGCAGTGCGCCCGTAAACGTTGAAGGGGCGCTCAACAAATAGCCCCGTGCGCCTCTCAACTTCGAATGGGCCCCCCAACGGGAACTCATCGCCTAGGGCGAGCCGGCGGCGTCGCGTCCATTGCGACGAGGCTTGTAGATGGCTCTAGAATGACCCCACGTCGCCCAACATTGCCTCGAAACCCGCACAGCACGGTCCGATTTCATTCACGATGGCATCCAGCATGCCTTCACGAGACCCTAAAGCCGCCACAAAACTGCCCGCTGTGGCAACTAAGCCTCCCAAGCATGCTCCCGAGAGGCCAAAACAGTGACCGACCTAATGCGTTTCAGTGTCTTTGAGTTTCCGCACTCTCGCTTCCGGGCCCTCCAAGCGCGCCCCTGTATGAGTCAAGTTGGTCATATTTCGGTGTCCAGGATGGGGGCGCTGAGTCAATCCCCACCCCCTTGCTTGGGCGATGGCATCCAAGATGACCTCAAGAGGGCACAAAGCGCCCCCGAAACGAGGCCCAACAGAGCCTGAAGAAGGCCCCCAGGGCTTCCACAAGGGTCCCAGGACGGCCCTAGCTAGCCTCTGAATTGTCTCCTTAATGCTCTCAGAGGCCCAGAGTTGGCAAGTATAAGGGCTGCGCAAACTGATCCCGATGTCAGATTCATCCATTCCCACCTCTTCGTTCTGCTAGTGCTCCTCTGCAACCCTTCGCTCAACAACTCGCCTGGGCATCGTTTCTGGATGGGCAGGTGAGGATACGCAAAGTGTCAAGAATCTGAAGACGCGCACACTTTCCTCGGAACTGGGACGCTGGTCACCAGCTCTTCCGAGCAGTCTGGAGAAGACGTAACCCTGGTAGGCCAACTCCAAGAATGTACAGCTCAGACCGTTCCATCAACTGCCACGTTGAGGCCGTGGCAAGCCATGTGAGCGACGAAAAGACGCGGGTCTGACGCGAGATGGCACAACGACCTTGCGCGGCGGCTTACGCGGGCCGCCAGCCGGGAACGCTACGTTGGAGACGAAGGCGCCTACGCGCGACCTGATGCGGGCAGCTTGCGCGCTGATGGCGGCACAATCGATTCCGTGTTTCTGCGTCGCTCACGTGCCGCCTGCGTCCACGAGTTGGCGACCCCTCGGACCTGCGCCTCAAGCCGGGTCATTTCTCTGGCGGGCATGGGCCGCCCGCCACTGAAAGAGCGAGCCCTGCCAAGCCCTGGGTCGCGGACGCGAGAAGAGGCTTACATTCATCAAGATCTGACGAGCCTGTTGGTAGGACGCATATGGGCATGCTAAAACTACGTGTCCGCCTAGGAGGCGCGCATCCGCCCCAGACGTGTAAGGTAATCATTTCGTAGTATTACGTGTCCCAAGCGGTATGGTCAGAAAGCGCCCGCCAAGAAGAAGAAGAAGAAGACGAAACACAGACCGCAGACTAAAAGATTTGTCGGCGCGCGCGTTGCCCATGGGGGATGGGGGCACGCCGATTCATCACAATTTGACGAACCTGTCGAGACCACCGGCTCAAAACCTCCCACTAGGCTTTGCCTCCTGCCCCAAGCCCCCAGCTTTGCCGAAACGCAATGAGAAACCCAGCCGCGCAATCTAAAAAACTGTTGTCGGAACGCAAATCTCAGGACTTCCATGACACATGTATTCTCTAGTGCAAGAGATGCCGCGTCATCCCGTGTGTCATCCTCAGTGTGATACCGACCTGCGCCAATGCGTGCATCATGCATGTTAGAGCACAGCTCTTGCTCCGCACCATGTTTCCCTATCTGGAACCCGTCTGGTCCAAACCACTACCTTCTGCTCTGATGCACCGCAGGCCCGCGCGCAAACACCCCTCCCCGCCGATGAGTTCGGAAACGATGGAGTTGAAATACCCTGTGCCAGAGCCTCGCCGGCTTGGCAAACAAATTCAGTACCCTGCTCCTTATATGCAGCACGTTGTCACTGTTTCGTCGAACTTGTGGGGTACGCGGTCGCAGAGCCCTCTCCTCCACAAATTTGCCCGGTCACCCTCAAACTGGAAAGGACACTCATCCTGATGAATGTACTCCCGTGCTTCATTGGAGGTGCGGCTGCATGATATCCTCAACTCAATACGCTTGCCATCGCTCGGACGTCCACTCCCCGTCCATTGCTTGGTTTCGTGAGTTCATTTGTTCGAAGATGTCCCAGGATGCTCCTCATCGATGGTCCTCGCCGAGAAACATGTACACGCACGAGCACTTCAGGTGCTAGCGAGCTAGCACTCGCCCGCAAGTGCGAGGACGGCCGACGCAGACATCTACGTGTGCACACACCTCCCTCGACCCCGTGTGGGAACTTATCTCCGCAGTGTGGAGCGAAACAGCCTCAAGGAGGGCCACGGCTGATCTCCTCTCCTCGCCGTCTGATCTCCACCACCCTCTTCCGGCTTCCTCCTCGGCCGCCTCCTCCTCCTCCCCCTCGACCACCTCCACATCATCTTACCCCCCCTCGTCTTATTCCTCCTCGTCTTTGAATTCCTTCTCATCCTTCTCTCACCGCCTGCCATTTGACTTTCCTTTCCGCTCCCCTCCTCAACCCTCCCTTTCGAAGAAGAAGGGCAATATTGACTGAGCGCCCATGAACGGAGCCTGTGGCCACCTCGGGCGTCGGGCGGCTCCAACGGCGTCGCCCCGCAGCTCACCGTCCGTCCCCTCACTGTCCAGCGCCAGAATGCTGCTTCTCGCGAGCGGGCGAAGAGCGGAACAAATTAGCCCTTCTCGCCATCAGAGGCACCTGTCCCAAGGCGGCTTGGAAGTTACCCCCCTGCGGTGGCAGGTGGGGGGATGAGCTTCCCGGCCGCCCTGGAACGGGGCGCCCCCGACCGTGGAGAAGCCTATTTCGTACCGTCCTTCGCCCGCCGTCGTGGGGGCCAGGGACGAGGGCACAACCACTACCAAGCGCAAGGGCAGGTGCCAAGGAGGGCCCTCCCGGTGGTAATTATGGTGCACCTGCTGTGCGGCTTCCCGCCAGAAGCAGGTCCAAGCTCCAGCCCGGGGACGCATCATGCGCCTCATAGGCAAGGCTGACCCGCTGGTGGGGTCGCTTCTCCTCCCGACACTGGTGCGACGGCTCGTGCCTCGTCTTGTCTCGTTGAGGGGCGCCGCGGCATCTCCTTCGGCATCTTGCGCGCCGCCGTGGGGATGCCAGTGAGGTCGGCGATTCACTTGCTGCTGCTCGCGCGAATGGCGTCATTCCTGATCACCTCGTCGTCGACATGCGATCTCACCAGGGTCTGCCGGACGGGCGGCGGCCTTACCCAGTCCAGGCGAGCCTACGCTTCGGCTGCTGCTTAGAGATCACCTGGCTGGGCTCCCGAAGGAACGGGCCGCCGTGCCATATCCTCAGGGGGCAACGTGCCACCGCAATGCCGCCGCTGGGCCAGTAACAGCTCCCTCGTAGACGCGATCCCTTCAAGCACTCTGCGCTCGCCAGCTCTGCTGGATGGGCCCAGCGGCCAGCAACGGGTGACAGTCACAACGCGCTAAGGCGACCACACACGCAACGAATGGCTTGAGCCAACGTGGTTATGGGAAAGGAGGATGACAAAGGGTAAGAGAAGAGCAGAAAAAGCAGAAAGATAATCCGCCGGCCCCTTGCGGGGCCTTCAGGCTCCGCGGCTTAGGCCTGCTGTTCCCTGCTCCAGTTCTGGCTTCCAGTCACCGATGTTACAATTCTATGTTCTGCTCCCCACTGTAGCGCGACGAGAGGGAGCCGAACAGGGCCCTGGTTACCTTCACCTGGGAGGCTTCTCTGAATTTCTGGGGGGTCCTGGGGCACGTACAAAATACGTGAGATTCGCGCCCCCGAAATCAGAATCCCAAGTAAATTTCGCCAGGCTCGCGCCCCCATTGTCATAGTCCATCGTGAATTATACAAAGCTCGCGCCCCCGATGCCAGAAACCCTAGCAACGTACCTTATGTTCAAACTCCCGAGACCATTTTTTGTAAATTACTGCATTTCCGCGTCTCAGAAGCAATACTCGCTCGCTAAGTACGAAATATCTGCGTCCCCGAAGCCACGATCCCGCGTACATTACGCGTTCTTCGCGTCCCTATGTTGCAAATCCTCGTAAAGTACGCAGTGCCCACGCCTTCGAGACCACAATCCTTCATGAAAAAACCCAAGACGGTACAAGAGGTCTCTGAGACGGCTCCTGAGTGCTCCAAGGCGCCCAAGATGGCCCCACGAAAGCCCAAGAGCCTCCGAAGAGGCCCCCAAGCGGGCCTCACAATATAGCTCTTGCATTACCCCATTCTCCGAGAGAGGGGGCTGGCGGCAGGGGGCGAAGCCCTTGCGGATACAGTAGGGGCCCGACCACAAGAAACCTTCCACAAGAAACCCCCTGAGACCCCAGGACGTTCATTGATTCGTGTTGCGGGAACACCGCGCCCTCCATCGCAAAACCATCGAAACCCACGAGACCCGGGGCACCCGTGGAGGCGAGCCGGGTGCCTCTGGGCATGGGTCTCCACTGCAGTGTCAAGGGGGGGAGCGGGCGCAGAGTGCGAGCGGGGCACCTACGTTCAGGAAGGACATGCCGGGCGTCAGGGGCATCAGCGACTCCAGCGCCTGGCGCAGCCATCCCCGCCGTCCCGGAGAGCGCAGGGGCCCGCTTCGCATGCCACGCGGTCAGCCCCTGACAGGAGTGACGGCGCCACAAATGCCCCCTTGGCCTGCTGCTGCGGCGACTGATGCTGGCAGTCCTCCCCATCTCCTCCCGCTTCCCTTCCCCCCTGCTTCCACACCTGCTATCACTCCTGCTCTGCCAGATACTGACAGTGCACGTGTGTATGTATGCATAGATCGGATGTACGTATACTTGTATGTGTAGCAATAGAACGGTTTACGTTTACATATGCATATGCCCGCTACAACAAAGCGGGCGCTTCGCGCAAATATGTTCTAGCCATGGCAAAGTCAACGTCGCATCAACCCGCAAATGGGTAATTACGCACGCCATCCCAGCACGACCACCATGTGGGAACACCTGCGATATCGTGGCCATACATATCTGAACAGCGTCTCCCCGCCTATTCTGGCACATCCTGCACACGGATCACGCCCTCAAGGAGCTCCACCTACGCCCGCCCCACCAATCACACGGATCGTGCCCTACAAGGAGCTTCACCTACGGCCCCATTACAAAGCGACACACCCCTCACGCGGATAGTACTGCCCCCTGCAGGTTACTGCACTTAAAAGGGAAGCTTCGCATAGCATCGCCCCACTCACGTCGGCACATCTCTCACACGGATCGTACCTTCGTATCCTGCAGGGAGTTCCACCTACGGCCCCAGAGACAAGGTTCGCATCCCGTCCCCCCGTCTACTTCGGCACACCTCTCTCACTCATCGTGCCCCATGGGGAGCTCCACCGACGGTCCCAGAGACAGGGTTTGCATAGCGCTCCCCCCCCATTGCGGCACACCCCTCATGCGAAACGTGCCCTACAGGGAGCACCACCCGCAGCCCCAGAGACAAGGCTTGCAAATCGTCCTTCCGCACAGCTCGGCAACCTGTTCACACGAATCGCGCCCTGTAACGGGCTGCACCTGCGGCACCAATGCGCAACTTCGCGTGGCGTCCCCCCGGCCAATTTGGCACATGCCCCACACGGGTCGTGCCTCACAAAGAGCTCCACCGGCGGCCTCAGAGGGCGGGTTCGCGCGAGGGCACAGGGATTGTCGGTACCCACTTCACGTGGATCGTGCCCCACACGGAGTTCAGCGTGCCCATGCACGCTTGCTCCGCAACAGCCCGCCATCAGCTTACTCGCGGCGCCCAATATGCGCTACACGGGACTGCATAGGGATGGGTCCGTCGCCAGGCCACGTGTTTGCTTACCAAGGGCCTTCGGCCCATGCCGCCACCGTGCTTGGGTTTTGGGCCAGAGGCTTCTTGGGTACCTGAAGTGGGGGGCCTCTTGGCATGCTTCTCGGGGGCCTCGTAGAGCGAGCTTTGAAGTTTCTCGGGGCCTCTTGTGGGCCGTTCGGGGGCCTCTTGGGGCCTAGTCGGACCCTTGGGAGCATCTTGGGGGCCTGCTAGCGGCCTCGGCGGTCTACTTGGGGCGGAAGGATCGACATGCGAGTTTGGGTTCCCCTCTCTCGGGGCAGTCTTGGGCACCTCTTCGGCCGCGTTCGGGCTCTGCTGGGGGATTTTTGGGCCGTCTTGGGGCGATTTTGGGAGCCTCTACGGCCGTCGTGGACGCCGTGAAGATTCAAAAAGCCAGTGCGAATCATCCATCTTGTCCGTGAGGACTGTGCCAAGTTTGGCCATCTAGGGTCGCTGTTGGGGAGCATCTTGGAACCTTGTCAGGGCATCGTGGGGGGCTCCTGGGCTGTCTGGAGGACATGTTGGGGGGTCTTGGGCCCTGCTGCGCCGCTCTCGTCGCTTCTCCGTGCTCCCAGGCGTGTGTTTGGGACGCTCGGGGGGTGGCCCAGGAGGCCCCCGACGGGCGGGGGTGCTCAAAAGGGAGGGGTGGAAAATCTTTGAGGGGGTGCCGCCCTGGGGACCGGGGCCCCAGTACCCCAGCATATGAGACCAGAATAGAACAACGCGCGCTTTGCGCGCGATTGTATCTTAGTCGTAGCAAAACCAGCGACCCATCAATCCGCGGATGGGTACGCACACCATTCCACCACGATCATCACGTGGGAGCACCTGCGCTATAGCGGGCATACATCTATGAGCTCCGTCTCCCCGCCTATTCCAGCACATCTTTTACACGGATCACGCCCTCAAGGAGCTCCACCTACGCCCCCCCCCCCACCCATCTCAGCACACCCCTCACAGGGATCGTGCCCCACAAGGACCTTCACCTGCGGCCCCATTGCAAAGCGGCACACGCCTCACACCTCTCTCACTGATCGTGCTCACAGGGAGCTCCACCGACGGTCCCAGAGACAGGGTTTGCATAGCGCTCCCCCCCCGCCCATTTGGGCACGCGGATGGTGCCCCACACGAAGTTCAGGGCGTCTGTGCATGCTTGCTCCACAGCAGCCCGCGGTCAGCTCAGTGACGCGGCGCGCAAACATATGCTACATAGGGATAGGTCCATCGCCAAGCCACGTGTTTGCTTATCGAAGACGCCTACTGCGAATCACCGCCGCCCCCTGCCTTTTTGGAAGCGCCTATGTGGCCGAACGTTGAGGCCAGACCTGCCAAGCTATCGGACCACGTGTTCCCCGAATCGGTTTGGAAAGCCTTCGGGGAACACGTGGGCATCTTGAAGGTCATCTTGGCCGTCTTGGAGGCCTCTTGGGCAAGCTTTGGGCGATCTTTGGGGCTTTTTGGGCCGTCTCGGGCCAGCTTCGAGCCAACTTCGGCCATCTTGGTGGGTTCCTGGCACGTCTGAAGCCGTCGGAAGCCGTTTGGGGGGCCTCTATGGGCCGACTTGGGGCCCGCTTGGAATGCTCCAGGGCCGTCTTGGAGGCCATCTTGGGCGTCTGGGAGGCCATCTTGGGCGTGTTGGAGGCCTCTTGGGCCCTCTTGGGGCCCTCTAGGGGCCATCTTGGAGGCCACTTGGGCCATCATGGGGCTCTCTTGGGGGCCTCTTGGGCGATCTTGGGGGCTTCTTGGGCCGTCTTGAGCCGTCGGAGAGCCGAAAAGGCGCAAATGCCAAAATCCTTCAAAAACCAAGGGAAAATCAATGATTTTGGCCTCTTCGGACTCTCCTGGAGGACCTCTTGGAGGCCTCTTGGGCCGTCTGGGAGGCCTCTGGGGGGCCTCTTGGGCCGTCTTGGGCCGTCTTGGACTCTCTTGGGCCGTTTTGGAGGCCGTCTTGGACCGTCTTGGAGGCATCATAAGGCCATCTTAGCCGTCTTAGAGACCATCCTGGCCGTCTTAGAGGCATCTTGGAGGCCATCTTGGAACCGTCTGGGGCAGGAAATTGGGGAATTGAGCTCCTGGGCATCCTTTCCGGGTGGCCGGCGGGACGGGCCGAAGCCCACTGGGGAGTTTTAGAAAAAGAACCAAAACCAAAACCGATAAAATCTAACACGCCAGGCACCCCTGCAAGCAGGGGGCGGCGGATCTGTGGCCTTCGGCCCATACCACCACCGTGCTTGAGTTTTGGGGCAGAGGCTTCTTGGATACCTGTAAGTTTTGAAGCGTCTCGGGTCCTCGTGGGGGCCAGTTTGGGGGCTCTTGGGGTTTCTATTGGGGCCCTTGGAGGCTTCTTGGGGGCCTGCTGGCTGTCTCGGGGGTCCACTTGCGTCGGAGGGCTCGATATGTGAGTTCGGGTTTCCCCTCTTGGGCCTCTCTTGGGGCCCTCTTGGGCCGTCTTGGGCACCTCGTTGGCCGTCTTGGGGCTCTCAGGGCTCTCCGAAACCGTCGTGCGGCTATCTTGGAGGCTTCTTGGCCCGTCTTGGGGCCCTCCTGTGTGCTCATTGGCCCGTCTTGGGGCGATCTTTGGGCCCCTGGGGCCGCCGTGGAAGCCATGAAGATGCAAAAAGCGAAGGTGCAAATCATCTAGTCATCTGGCCATCTGGCCAGATGACTACATGATTTGGCCATCTGGGGTCGCTCTTGGGGGGCATCTTGGAGCCTTCTTATGGCATCTTCTTGCAGGCCTCTTGGGCCGTCTGGAGGCCATCTCGGAGCGTCTTCGGCCCTCTTGCGCCGCTCTCGTCGCAAATCCGTGCTCCCCGGATGGTGTTGGGGCGGCCAAGGGGGGGGGGGCCTGGAAGGCGCCCGAGGGGGGTGGGGTGCTCAAAAGGGAGGGGGAATGTGGGAGGGTGCGCCGGGGTACTGGGGCTCGGAGCCCTGTTCCCCCCACGCCGCACACGTATATATATATATATATATATATATATATATATGTGTAAACAGATCTGTGAACAATATATGTATATATACATATATACATATATATGGATGTGTGTACGTACGTGTACGTAGATGTCGATACAGACATGTGTAAATATGTAGGTCTGCTATGTATACATGCAGTGATGTATGTGTATATACATAAGGGTATACAGCCATGTTTGTCTCTGTTGTTATGTAACGATTTAAACATATGTTCCGCGGATTGAGGCAACCCTCATCTAATGCAATTCGTTTAATCCACTGCTGATTGGCTCGGGACTGCGCTACAGCAATAGCGTGCGGAATCCCAGGCCTGCGGAACGCTCTGGGCTTGTCTGAGACTGGTATTCGTTGCGCTAAACATGATGGTACGCGACATGGCGTGCGGAATCACAGGCCAGCGGAACGATCTGGGGGGACGCATCGCTAAGATAGAATGTATGTACTCCCGTTGGCGATAGTTCTGGGTTTCACATGCCCACTATCAGGATGCAATGTAGGCCGATTTCGACAGTTCGGGCAAGAGTCTACGAACATCTTTGCCATGCTGGCCCATGACTTCTAGAGCCATGCTCATCCGCATCCTGCGACAGTAGATCTACATGTAAAGACATCAGCATTACTACTTAAAACCGTTATCATGAGTATCAGAAAACAAATACCAAGAACAATGATCCATTGAAGTTTGTCTTGCGTATACACACATATATATATATATATATATATATATAGATATACACATACATACATATATGCTAGCGCATGTTGCGCATGCTGCCCTCGGGACGCACCCACGCTCGTTCGCCCAGCGGAGCTGAATCCTCAGCGTGGCCCCATCAGGGTGGTTAGCCGCCGCGTGAGACGCCACAATTCCTTCCTGCGCAGCTGTGACCACGGGTCCGAGTCGGCTGCCCACCAGGGGTCCCACAGGAGCATGGAAGATGCGCATCGTTGCAGTGTGACGTCCAACTCGCAGTGTTCTCTGGGATCCCGTTGCGACGTGGCATGGCAGAGAGGCTTAAGTCAAGGCAGGCCAGAGCGATTATCGCCTACCATATCTGTTGGAGGGGAGGCCTGGGAGAGGAACAAGGCGGAGTATCCTCCCAAAGATCTATCAAAATACAAAAGTTGTGCGCTGGAATCTGCACGCTGCCAGTAGCCGCAAGTCAAATATACGGCGCGAAACTGCAAGGCAGATCTAAAGATAGTACGGGCAGCTGTAAGTAGGTGCGCGAGAGCTCTAAGACGCCACACGGCGACACCATGGTGGAGAAAACCAGCCAGCGCGCATGAATTGCCTGTGTACAAAGCGAACCTGTTTCCAGAGACGAACAAGAACAACGACGAACAACAAGCAAGATCGGCTCCGCCCACGCACACGGCAGAGAAGGCAATCCAGAAATAATGAGAGAGATAGAAACGAAATAAAGAAACGAAAAGGTAAACAACACTGATAACATTAATAATAATCATTGGCACGTGTATGAAACAACAGGAAGTTTAGAACAATGACGAGACAACTACATTGCCAAATAGAAGCGCATGTTACCCTAAGGTCATGTCACGAGTCATGCTGACCTCCGAATTGGCCTTGGTTCCCCTAGACGTTCCCGGACGGCGCCAGCGCGAAACGTGACGTTACCGGCCCAGCCGCCCCCTTCCCCCCCCCTTAACGCCTGTTATCGCCAAGGGGAAAGAGGCTCTCATGTGGATGCAACCTATCAGATTCATGAACTATGAACTGTTGCGGGTCTGAATGGGTCCGTGGCCCTCAAAAGCACCTCCCCGATCGAGCCAGGAGGCCGCCAGGAACGCCCGAGATGGCTATGCAGGCCTCCCAGGGGAGTCCCAAACGACCCATCAAGCCCCTCAAAACGCCTTCAGGAGGTCCAGAATGCATCAGGATGGCCATAGGGGGCGCTAGGGTGTTGTAAAAGGCCCAAGCTGTCTCTGGGCAAAACCCCCGACAAACAAGTACTGTTAAATGCGAGTGGTTCCCGTAAATATCCGGCTGTCTGCCTCCATGGTTATCTCAAGATGGCTCGACCCGACAAAGGGAACTGTAGCCCCAAGAGACCCACTACAACTTCAATACGAATCAAGATGACCTCCAGTCGCAAGTTCGATACTTGTGGGTCGTTCTCAGTCCTTGCGTACGCAGTGTCTCAGGTGGTTCCATGTTTCTTATCTCCTGCTGAAAGATGGAATCCAGATGCAATCTCCCTCATATGAGAAGTCATTGTGGTTCGTGTGTCCCATGGTACACCGGGTCGCGGTTCGGTTCTTGTCGACGCGGTGTCGAAGGTGGTTCCGATTTGCTCCTCCCGCCGAAATAAGGAATCCCGTTGCAAACTTTCCAAACAGAGAAACCATGCTGTTTTGCCTGTCCCATGTTCCTGGTTCTTGCGATGCCCCCCAATATCCAAAGGTGGGGTTCTTGCTACTAGTCGCCTTGTAACTCTCTCGCTTCACTCTTCCCTCCTCCTCCTCCTCCTTCCCATGCCCAGACTCACTCACACTCAGTTCACTCATACTCCGGCTCACTCACACTCAGACCCTCATATCCAGGTTCACGCACACACGCAAATTCATCCACAAAAGGACTCGTTCACACTCAGGCTGGTCCATATTCAGACTCACTCGCACTCAGAGCCACTCATACTCAGACGGACCCACTCGCACTTAGACTCACTCGCGCTCAGACCCACTCACGCTCGGACCCACTCGCACTCCGACTCACTCACGCAGAGACTCGCAGATTGTGTGCGAATACCTCGAGCGAGACACTGGCTTCCACACCCCCAGGGGGGGGAGCCGCCACGGGTGGGGACGCTCGCCCGTCCGCAGCCGGACCGTGAGGACGTCGCGGGCGGCTTGCCCGTGCGGCTGCCCAGCCTCCCCCTCTGCTCCCAGAGCAGCTCGCGAGGACGTCTCGAGCGAGGCGCCGCATGGAGCACCCCCAGGGGGGAGCCGCCGAGGCCGGCTGCACGGCCCTGCCCGCCCACCAGGCCGCGGGGAGGTTGCCGGCGGTCTGCGCGTGCGGTGGCCCAGACTTCCCTCTGCTTTCGGAGCAGACTGCGAGCCTGCGTTTGATGGGCTTGTTTTCCACCTCCACCACCATAAGTTGGAGGGGGAGGGGGTCCTCCTCCTCCTCCTCCTCCTCCTCCTCCTCCTCCTCCTCCTCCTCCTCCTCCTCCCCCCCTCCAACTTATGGTGGCGGTGGGGGAAAACAGGCCCATCATGCGTTAGGCCTCCGGCGACTCGCTGGCTTCAGCACCCCAGGTGGAGGCCGCCATGGCCTGTCCGCGCCAAACCGTGGTGGCGTCGCAGACGGAGTGCCTGTTCTGGCCCTCTGGCTTCCCTTAGGTCGGGCATGTCCCCCTGGAGGCGGATTTTATACGAACAATGACGAAGAGTTAAAACATACTCCCAAAATGATCAAAAATAGTCCAAACATCGTCCCCAGGCTATGTGTTGACTATTTTTGGATACTCGTGCTGTAGAGGGACATGCCCGACCTGTCCTTACTTCTACAACAGCTTGCGAGGATGGCGTGCGCGAGGCGCTTCAGCACCTCACCCGAGGGGGAGCCGCCAGGGAGCAGACTGTGAGGACGTCTCGAGCAGGGCGCTGGCTTCGGCACCCCAGAGAGAGGCGCCGCCAGGGAGCGGATTTCGAGAGGGCCTCGCGCGAGGTGCGGGCCTCAGCCTCCCCCAACGGGGAGCCGCAAAGGGGGCAGGACACTCGGCCGCTCGCTGCCAGATCAGGGGAACGTCTCGAGCGAGGCGCTCGTCTTGAAACCTCGGACCCCTGTCCGTGCAGAGCCCCACGATCGCCTCGATGTCAGGAGAGGGGGGGGGGACGGAGAAGGAATCAGGAGGACGTACGAAGAGGGAGACGTGAGGCGGGAGGGAAAGAGGACGGAGAGGCGAGCGGACCGCCATGAGGGGGGGCACCTGCCAAGAGGGGAGGGAGGGAGAGAAGGAGGGAGGACGAGGAGGGAGGAAGACGCAGGAGGAGGGGGACGGCCGCCCAGAGGGATGAGAGAGGACGGAGAAAGGAGGCGGACCCAGGAGGAAAACGAGAGGGAGGAGAAGGGATGGACCTGCTGACTCCCTGTATGTGAGTCGTCGTCGTCGTCGTCGTCGTCGTCGCTGCCCCTCATCTCAGCCGCCGCCGTCGTCGTCGTACCCGTCGTCCACTTGGAATCGATCGCGCACCCAGACATACACAGCCAGGCACTCACGGCGGGACGCGCCAGGAAAGGAGATGCACGTATGGGAATCTCAGCGTCGAGTAACTCATTTCCCTTGCCCTTTTCGCACCAGGTCCCTGGCAAAGTCCTGTGGCGTTCGCGCAAGCTTCCCTCGGGTTTCCAGCTTGCCACGGCGACCTCTCCGCTCTTGCAGCCTCAGCCGCAGCCTCACCCTAAGGACGCTACAGTAGGGGCTCGACCAGAGGGAACCCTCCACAAGAAGCCCAACCCTGGAAGGCCCAGAACGTGCATGATGGAAGATTGGTGTGGGAGCGTCACGCGTTTCACGGCGAAACCCTCGAAACCCAAGAAAACCAGGGCACCCTGGAGGCAAGCAGGATTTTTCTTGTCATGGGCCTCCACTGCACTTTCGGCCCCATCCCCAGCTCAAGACTCAGCCCAGCTGGGGGGCGGGGCGGAGCCCGGCGGAGAGCAGGCGGGCGGGCGGGCGCGGAAGCTCGGGAAGGACGCATGGCACCCCTGCCGTTTCGGACGCTCTGGTCAACGAGGATATGGTGCTCGCAGGCGGCAGCGGACGGAGGGGTACAGTGGGGGCCCGACCACAAGAAACCTTCCACTAGAAACCCAACCCTGGAGAGCCCAGGACGTCCATGGATTGTTGGTGTGGAAGCGTCAGGCGTTCCATGGCAAAACCCTCGAAACCCAAGAAACCCAGGGCGCCCTGGAGGCAAGCAGGATGTGTTTTGGCATGGGCTTCCGCTGTATGGTTCCTCCAGCAATATTTTGTTGTTTTCGAGAGTACATCTGGCCCACCGCCTCTTACTGTGGCGCAGCCCCGTTGCACCCCTGGTCTCTCCACCTCACCACCATGTCCCATCAGCATCAACAACACCATCAACATCATCGCATCATCATCAATATCATCACAACATAATCATCATCATCATCATCATCATCATCATCATCATCATCATCACCATCATCATCATCATCATCATCATCATCAGCATCAGCATCATCATCATCATCATCATCAGCATAAACATCATCATCATCAGCAGCAGCCGCATCAGCATCAGCATCATCAACATCATCATCATCATCATCATCATCATCATCATCATCACATCATCAACATCGCCATCACATCATCAGCATCAGCATCAGCATCAGCATCAGCATCAGCATCATCATCATCATCATCATCATCATCATAAACATCATCATCATCAGCAGCAGCCGCATCAGCATCAGCATCATCAACATCATCATCATCATCACATCATCAACATCGCCATCACATCATCAGCATCAGCATCAGCATCAGCATCAGCATCAGCATCAGCATCATCATCATGATCATCATCATCATCATCATCATCATCATCATCATCATCATCATCATCATCATCATCATCGTCAGCATCATCATCATCATCGCGTGTCGGCGCCAATTGGGCTGGTTCGAGGTGGTTGCACTACAGCGGGTCGATTAACCGACCACGGGCGATAATAAAACATCCCCCCCTTCATCCCCTCTATGTTCATTATTCCTGTCCTGCAGGATTTAATTGTGGAGATAGGCGCGGAGGCCGAACTTTATAATCCACGGGGGAAGTTGCGAATCGAAGTTGCTATCATCTCATGTTGACTACCAACAGCGTCTGCTGGCAAGTTGTATAGCCACGAGCCTCGAGATCTCTCGAGTCAGTCTTGTGCCGAGCGCCTGCTGGCAAGTTCTATAGCCATGAGCCTCGAGATCTCTCGAGTGAGTCTTGTACAGAGCGCCCAGGACCACCACCATCATCATGATCATCGTCATACTCATCATCATCATCATCATCATCATCATCAGCATCATCATCATCATCATCATCATCATCATCATCATCATCATCATCATCATAAACATCATCATCATCAGCAGCAGCCGCATCAGCATCAGCATCATCAACATCATCATCATCATCATCATCACATCATCAACATCGCCATCACATCATCAGCATCAGCATCAGCATCAGCATCAGCATCAGCATCAGCATCATCATCATCATCATCATCATCATCATCATCATCATCATCATCATTACCTTCCCCGCGACCGCCTCACTGGGGAGATGTGAAGGCCTCCTCTGTGAGGACCTCTCGCGCGAACTCGGCTGCATATGCTCTCCGCTCTCCCGTTTCCCAAGGCAGGGGGGCGCGATTGGAGGCCTCGTTTCCCCGTGCGGCGGGTCAGGATGACGAGTTCACACAACTCCTTCAGGTTATGTCGAGCTACACAGCTGCTAACTTCCAACGATGTGATGGTGACGAGTGCGAGCAAATTTGCTGCCGCAGGCATTCCAAAGCACCTTGGCGTAGATGTGCGGCGCGGAGAGATGAAGCTTTCCGCTCCTGGGAAGCAAACGCGCACGTAAAGCCCCCCTAGATTTCGACCGGCACTTCCTAAGCAGCTGCGGGGAACTCATGGACAAGAAACGCTGGAGTCCCCCTCCTCTTCTCCTGAATCTGCTTCACTACCCGCTCGCGCGCAATCGAGTGGTATCCTGTGCTGTCTGCGCTTGTCCAAACACCCCCTTCGTCTCGCCAAGACGCGCGCAACGCCCCCCTTCTCGAGGCTCCCCGGGCGTCCCGCCGCAAGATCCCCAGACCTGATTCTGCAAGATATCACAAGAAAGCCACCACGGCCAAAGGTAAAGCTCGATACGGTCAGGCGAATGCTGCTTGGCGTGTCGCGGCGGCGGCCCCGGCGAAAACCTATGCCTTGAGAGCGGGAATTGTGTCGCTCCGCTTCGCGGGGCGGAAGGCCGAGAACCGCTCGGGACATTGACGCTAGGGCATTGGGAAATGGTTCGCGTGTCGCGCCGAAGCGTCGTGGGCCAGAATCGGCGACGCGTCACGCTAAACCCAACATTCTGATAACATTGCTTCCAAAAGGACCCACCCGTCCCGAAGACGACCCTAAAGAGCGAGGCAAACACAAGACACATGACGGCTTCAAGATGGACCCAGTGCCCTGTCAAATGGATACAAAAGTACTCTGGGACGGCTCGACGACCTGTTCAGACGGCCCTCAAATTACCCAAGACAGCCCGAAGACCCTCTTTGGGGCCCCCAAGAATGCCCCAACAAGTCAACGTGAGGCTTCCGAGAGGCCACCAAACAATTCCCGACGATGCCATGCTTGGCCCAGGGGCAGATAACCGCCGTATGTTGCGATCCTCGGGGCGTTGGAAAAGACAGCCATCATATGTTAGGGTCTTCTCCGGATCCAGAAGGCATGTGGAAGAGAAGTGCCGTATGGCGTCGTTGCTATACGGTTGGCCCCTCGGAACACCCACGAAACATCACATGCATCTAGCGAGGCCCCTGGACATTCCAATGGGGCCCATGATTTGTTGATGCGGCAAGCGGGTTCCAGCTCGGAGTTGTAGCGCGGTCTCTGGTTTGAGGACAGACGGGCTAAGACAAAATGCGCATCTTATTTCAGAACAGGCTGAGACTTGACAGACGGCACCACCCATCCTCGCAAAGACGCCTGGGACTGCCACCCGCGCACCATCGCCCCACACTTGCCAACCACATGTGTTCGCGGGGCCGCCGGGCATGAAAACCAAATCCGCCACCGTTCCGCAGGCAATGCGTGGAGTGTCCCCAGGTCTGCTCGAGTTCGTTATACGGGAGATTGCGACAATCCTTTAATCAAGAAGCCCAAAGCAGCAACTCGCGAGGCGGATCGCAGGATTCTTGGGGTTTGTTGCCTGACTTTCCACACGGGCAAAACCCTCCGAGACGGCCCAAGAAGGCCCACTGATTTCCCAAGAGGGCCTGGGAATCGGCCGAAAAACGCCCCGAGACGCCTGCCAAACGGCCTGAAAGGCCACTGAGAGACGCCCCAAGAAGGTCCCAAAATGATTCCAAAGATGGCCCACTGATGCCCGAACTCATGAGTCTCTGGCGGATGTCCAAACAGTTTGGCTTTCTGGCCTTTTCGGGGCTCCCGACCGTCCAAGACGGCCTAAGTGGCCCCTGAGATCGTCCCGACACGGTCCGAAATGCTTCCCCAGAGGGCCAGGAAAAACCCAAGAAAGGAACGCGAAGAGGTTTAGGAAGCTTTCCCCGGACGGATTTCCCCAGAAACCGCCAACAGGCCCCCAAGAAGGCTCCAAGGCCACCCCAAACTGCCCCCCCCCCTGCGAGGCTCCCGGAAGACCTAAACAGATCTCCGAGATGCCCCCAGACGCCCCCCGGAGAGACCCCAGGAGAAATTGTCCAGGGAGCCCTCGGGTTCACGACCCAGGCACGTAAGCGGTTTTGGCCCATGGCCAGTGGATGTTCACGATACCCTGTTCACTTCGACCCCGCTGCGGCCTCGCATGCTGCAGCTCGAACGCGAATAGGATATGGGACGGCGATCTCACTTGCAAGCTTGGGGGGGAATCTGGACGCGAGGAGGGGAGAAAAGCGCTGCTCGGGACTGCACTGCGAACTCCGAGGCTCAACCAGAGCATGCCCCCGCAGAAGACACGCAGCCACCTCTCAACAACGGCACAGCAGCCCTGTTGAAAATGTGGCCCCGAAGTTCCCCAGTCATTGGACGCCCCTCCCGTTGGGTGGGAGAGGCTGGGGAGGGGGACGAGGATATATGGTCCAGGGCTTGGGCCCCCCCCCCCAATGCTGATGCCATTGGGCCCCCCCCCCCGCGCGATGGTCCCCCCCGCCCCCCCCTGTGGGCGTGGCGTGGTGCTGCGCTGCGGTGCCCCCCCCCCCCCTGTGGATGTGGTGTGGTGCTGTGGTGGTTCAGAGGTGGGCGTGGCGTGGTGCTGCGCTGCGGTGCCCCCCTCCCCCCCCCTGTGGATGTGGTGTGGTGCTGTGGTGGTTCAGAGGTCGTCGTCGTCGTCGTCGTCGTCGTCTCGTCGTCCTCGTCGTCGTCGTCGTCGTCGTCGTCGTCGTCATCGTCGTCGTCGCCGCCGCCGCCAGCGTCGTCGCCGCGGCAGCCGTCGTCGTCGTCGTGGTCGTCGTCGTCGTCGTCGCCGTCGTCGTAGTCGTCGTCGTCGTCGTCGTCGTCGTCGTCGTCGTCGTCCTCGTCGTCGTCGTCTCGTCGTCGCCGTCGTCATCGTCGTCATCGTCGTCGTCGCCGCCGCCGCCGGCGTCGTCGCCGCGGCAGCCGTCGTCGTCGTCGTGGTCGTCGTCGTCGTCGTCGCCGTCGTCGTAGTCGTCGCCGTCGTCGTCGTCGTCGTCGTCGTCGTCGTCGTCTCCGGGACCATACCATCGGGGGGGGGGGGCCCGAGGAATCCTGGAACCATACCATCTGGGGGGGAGGGGGGGGGGCCCGTGGGCCCGGAACCCGGGACCATACATGTGTTTCCACCGCTGCGCACACTCGCAATGGTCAATCGTCAACTGCAGGCCATGCGCTGCATGCACAACGAGAAGCAAGAGAAGCAAAGAGGACCAGCGGCGGGTACTATGCACGAGGAGTCCGTTGTCCCTGGTGAGCGCGTGCCCCCATCAAAGTCGGACCATCGCGATTCGAGCGAATCGCAACTCCTGCACGAGCCCGAGCTACCATCACTCCCCACCGGGCGACAGGGCCAAACCACAACAGCAGCAAAGCCAAAACACCGAAAGCAAAAGAGGAAGACCTCATCACCCCCAAACCTCCGACGTTCCGTGGCAGCTCCAGGGGAGCCTCCCTGTGCCATCTTGCTGGCCGATGTCGACGCTGACCGGCGCCAGTCGACGCTCCCCAAAGCGCGACGCGGGTCGATGCGAAATCGTCGCTCTCTCCGACCACCGGACGCCAGCGCACGCTCACGCACTCTGAAAGCGGAATCGCGGGGACATCCCAGGATCTGCGACCGAGACCTCCGACGTTGTCTGCTGCCCTCCAGGCCCGGACCTTCGAAGGCCTCCGAGGCCCCCAACGGGGCCTTCGACGGCGCCCGCGGGTCTTCGAGGGCCCCCCGAAGCCTCGCGCAGCGCGCGCCGAGGGGCACGGCGGCGCGGACGATGGCGGCGGCGACGACGACACGACGGCGTGCACTCCGAATGACATAATGAGAGGGAGACGGCTGATGGACAAAATCCTGCAACTGTTGTTCCGATGTTTGCTTCTGGCCCCCGCGACCGCAATTTCATATTGGCAGGCTGTGGCGCGATTTGTCGACCGGCCGACTGACCTGAATCCTGCACCCCGCGGGCGCAGCCCACCAACATCGAATCGGGGGCCAACGGGGGCGCGGGAAAGATTGCGCCGTCGCCCCGGTTGCGCGGGCGATGCAGGATTTTGTCCATCAACCCGAGGGGGCCGCGTGGCCCCCGGCGCGGTCCGATCTGGACCCCAAATGCGGAGCACAGCTGGGGCCCCGGATGTGGCCTGGCGTCGCCCCTCCGCGCGGGAGACGAGGCGAACCAGGAGGGGGGAAAGGAACATGTTTTGGCAGTTAGCAAACAGGCCAGGTTCGAGCGCGGCACTCTTATACCAACCCAGCACATGCAACAACAAGGGACAAGAAACCTCGTGTAGCTCTTATCCACCTGGCAGACGGGAACCAAAAGAGCGGAAGAGGGGGAACGGAACAGGAAGAGCCTATACGGACGGACATCGACCCCAAAGGGAGGGGGTCACAGCCCTCGCAGACGGGTAACTTTAGACCCCGCCCCCCCAAGACCAGCCGTGCGAAGGCGGCATTCTGCCAAGACCCTCCGAGACCTTCCAAGACAGCTCAAAGCAGACCCACCCGCTCTTTCTGAAGAGACCCGCGATGGCGTGCACCTGGATGAGGGGTGGCGGCTGGGTTACGAGGCGGAGACTTGTACACTGAAGTCGGGCGTGTCCCTCTACAGGAGGAGTCTTCAAACATAGCAACAACAATAAGATGGGGATGATTTATCGGACAAAAAATGATACATGGATGATTTTTCCTGCTATGTTTGGCAATGCTTACTTTTCGTCGAAAATCCGCCTGTAGGGGGGGGGGCATGCCCGACCTAACTGTACACGCACGCATCCACCGCCTGGAAAATCCGATGTGCCAGGGCCCCCGTCTCGGCGGCGGGCATGCATATACGTCAGCGCCCCATCCAGGGCCCGAGGCCGCCTATATCCATTGCCTCCTCGGGTCCTGGGCAATCGGCTCCCGCAACACTGGTTAGATACGGCAGGTCTGCGTCGTGTCGATACTGGCGTTGGTTCCTGACACCGCGGGGATCGTTCAAACTTGAACGATCGGCCCGTTCAAAAAGGCCGGATCGTTCAAGTTTGAACGACGCGAACCAGCCGTACAAACTCCCGCCTCGAAGAGGTAGTGGTGTGGGCGGAGTGGATTGTGGATGGGTGGGCTTGTCGACGTCGGGGTTGGGTCGGGGCTACGGCCACTGCCTAGCGGGCGATTGGGCGGGTCGTTGCTTAAACCTTCTGCCCCACCGGAAAACCTCCGAGAACAACTCGAGGCACATAGCTTGTAAATTTGGTCCTGGGAAGCTCCCGCCGATCCAGCGTGCACCTTGTCGAACCGAACGGCAGATTGACCGCCAATCCCGATCATGAGATGAGGAGGGTCGCCCACTGTTGCGCGTGCTCGAATCGATCAGTGCGACGTGGAGCTATTGACACGCATAGCTCAATCCAGCGGATCAAGGACAGCACTTGTCGGTGCCTTCATGATCTTCCCGAATCGCCTTGCTGGTGTCGACACGGAGTCTCCAACTGCCTGAATAAGCGAAACTGTCCCCACCGCGTAGACACTCACCGCTTTGATTTAGAAACAGACGCGTGAGCATCCCACTGGGAAGAATCCTCAACACCACACTCTTCCACACCCCAGCTTGAAAACTTGGGAGGAAGGTCTTAGACAGGGTGCCATTCATAAAATCGCAAGCCTCACTCACTCGACCTATTCATTTGTTCCCTACCTAGGCTCTGCCTAGAAGAGTTCTTACTCTCTTGGCTTAAAGGGGCCGGGCAGTGGAAACCGCCTCGGGCGGTTCCCCCTGTCCCCTGGGAGCCAAGCAAAAGCAACAGCAAAGGTAAAAGCAAACACGCGGTTCCCCCAGTTGCGCCCCCTGGGTGCCAAACAAAAGCAAAAGCAAAGGCAAAAGTGCAGGCAAAAGCGAAGACAAAGCAAAAGCATAGCATAGCATAGCATGGCATAGCGCAGCATAGCATAGCGCAGCATAGCATAGCATAGCCTAGCCTAGCCCAGCATAGCATTGCCCAGCATAGCCTAGCCCAGCATAGCCTCTACTACTACCACTACTACTACTACTACTACTACTACTACTACTACTACTACTACGACGACGACGACGACTACTACTACTACTACTACAACTACTACTACTACTACCAACTACCACTACCACTACCACTACCACTACCACTACTACTACTACTACTACTACTACTACTACTACTACTACTACTGCTACTGCTACTGCTACTGCTACTGCTACTGTTACTGCTACTGCTACTGCTACTACGACTACTACTACTACTACTACTACTACTACTACTACTACTACCACTACCACTACCACTACCACTACGACTACTACTACTACTACTACTACTACTACTACTACTACTACTACTACTACTACTACTACTACTACTACGTCTACTGCTACAACTACGACGATGAGGAAAAGGAGGAGGACGGCGTTTACCGCTCCTGCTAATGTTGCTTTCCTAGAAGCTCCAACTCCTAGGTCGGGTCACACCGGGATAATTTAACTTATTGCTGTCCACGCGGCAATGCGCGCAAATTCCCATTCGCGATTGTCATCAAGACAACGGCTGCAACAACTGCTCAATCATGTTCTGCCGCTGCTCTGGTATCCAACAAATGTTGACGGCAACGATTCCCCCCGACAGTGTCCGCAGCGGCGTGTCGGCGTACACGAATTCCCGCTCCTGCTGCAAAGAAACAACTTTATTTCCCAATGTGAGTTCTTACCATCACCCTCATCCTCCGTTGCTGCCTCCTCGTCTGCCGCTCGGTCGGTCCCACCCTCGGTCGATGTCGTCGGGTGGCGAAAGTGAACGATCCATGGCAGACAGCAAGGGTCTGCGAATGGCATCCTGGGCGAGGCTCCCATCACCCAGGTAACGGCCCCGAAGCGCACTTAAGATCCACGAGTCAAAACAGCAAGACACATCGCGCTCTGCAGTGCAGCTCGAAAGGCGCGAAACTCCGCTGCCAACTCTGGACGCATTGAATCAACTCTGGCAAGAGCAACCAGGACTTTGTGCGGGTCAAAGCATGGGACACGTTGAACATTCCAACTACCATGGGCTGTGAACATGTGTATTCGGATCGTACTTGGATGTTGGAATCGTCTCAGTCAACGTCCGGCTGGATACGTAGCACCCCGCAGTCGAGGATAAACGTGAGCGAGCGGCGGAAACGTCTGCATTCTGCGAGGCTCCGAAGAAGCCCGCCGCAGGCGTCGCACTCTTACAAATTATACAACGACAAAGTCGCAAGGTTGGTCGCGGGTGGGTCCTGGGTGGGTCTCGGGCCGGACCGCGGGTGGGTCGCGGTTTGGTCGCGGGTGGGTCGCGGGTGGGTCGCGGGTGGGTCGCGAGTGTGTCGCGGGTGCGTCGCGGGGGGGGCGTAGGCGGGTCGCGGTGTGTGTCGCGAGTGGGTCGCGGGTGGGTCGCGGGGTGGGTCGCGGGTGGGTCGCGGGTGGGCCGCGGGCGGGTCGCGGGGTGGGTCGCGGGCCGGTCGCGGGCCGATTCGCGGGGGGGACGGCGCCAAACAACAAACAACAAACAACAAACAACAGCCAACAAACAGCAAACAACAAACAACAACAAACAACAAACAACACAAAAAACAAAAAACAAACAAGAACAATACTTGCTCTGTCGTGCGAGCGTCGAGGGCACACTTTGATTGAGAAAAGATAGTCTGCACTGGTGATGGTAGGGATCAACAACAATTACTCTACACAGATGAGAATTCAACAACAACAATCATTATAAGACTGTTCGTTCTTACTTGCCCATACGTCATTCAAAACGAGATTCCCACACCCTCGATACCCGCCCTTTTTGTTTTCGATCACAGCCCCTTTGGGGGATTATTTCTGTTTGCGGGGGGCGGTGGGCTTAAACAGGCGGGCGAACCTGAACGGGCGGACAATCCTTCGTGGGCGTACATGTGCCAGCCATTGGAATTGGCGTGGGCCCTGCAAAAAGAGGAGGGGGAGAACGAGGGAGAGTGGGAGGAAAGGAAGGGGAGAGACGAAGGAAGAGGGAAACGGAGAAGGAGCGAAGAGGGGGGCGGTTGACTAGAGGCAGAGAGAGAAAGAGAGAGAGAGAGAGAGAGACAGACAGATAAGATAGGAGGCAGGAGAGGGGGGGGAGAATGGAGGAGAGAGAGGAGGGAGAGGGGATAGGGCAGAGAAGCATAAGGATGAGGGAGTAGAGGAGGGAGAGAGACGGGAGGAGAGGAGGGAGAAGGGAGGATGGAGAGGGAGGAGGAGCAGGAAGGTACAAGCATGAACGTTCGAGAAAGTTCTAAGCGAAAGCGCTGTGAGGAGTTCTCCAGCGGGAGCGGGGGTCTTGATGAAATTGCGAGGAAGTCTTGGCTCAATTGCGAGGAAGTCTCAAGCGGGAGCGCTTTGCCAGAGTAAATTGTGAAGAAGTCTCAGATGGGAGCGGGGGTCCTGACTAAATTGCGAGGACGTCGCAGGCGGGAGCACCGATCCTGAGTAACCTGTAGGGAAATCTCGTGCGGGAGCGGGGGTCCGGAGAAATTTGGAGGAAATCTCAGGCGGGAGCCGTTGTTGTTGTAATCCGGGGGCCAGGGGCCCAGTTTGATCTTGAAGATTTACACTTTGATTGAAACAAGACAACCTGCACCGGTGAGGGTGGATCAACAACAATTATTCTTCAGGAGTGAAAACTCAACGAAAACAACAGCAGCAACAATAATAATAAGAACAACACCAACAACAACAACAACAACAACAACACCAACAACAACAACAACAATTACTAGCACGTGGGGACACTCCGTTCTCACCAGTGCCAGGGTTTTCATAGGAGGCGGGAAATACCCCCACTTTGTGGGGGGGCCGGTTCAAGCTCTACCAAATTTCCAAACGACTCTTCGCCACCACCCACACCCAGCTTCCCGCCCTATGACGTTCGGACACTTCACTTCGTGGCATGCGGACGACCGTGGCTACTATTCAGGGCCCCGCGGCCGACGACGACGGCGTGCGCGCGCGAAGAAAAAACGAATGTGTCCCGCATGGTATTATTTGACAGGGATGATGGCCCTGGCAGGTGCGCAACCGTTGTCGCAGAAGTTCGAAAAAGTTGCTCGCAAAAGCCCGTTTGACAGAAATGTTTAAAAAGTGTTGGGTTTCCTACGAATCCGCAAGAGCGCGCGGGATGAGATTTTGACATTTTTTTGTTGAAAAACCATTGGTTTTTTGATGTTTTTATGTTAAAATCGCTGCGAACACTAAGGTTTTGGAAGGATTTCGTCTTGCGCGCGCGAATGTCCACTTTACCTTATTTTTTGCAAGGGATTCTTGAAATTTGATTATATTAGAACAAGAAATGTCATTTTCTATTGTTTTTTGCAAGGGAAAGCGGATTACAACAAAACAACCGGATCCTGTACACACCCTCTTTTCTGAGGCTTCCTCACGAAAATGATGAAAATGTAGCTGCGGCCTAGGCGGCGCAGGGGGGGCGCGCACCAGGGGGCCCAACAATAATTATTCTTTAGAATAAATAATGTTCAACAACAACAACAACAACAGCAGCAGCAACAACAACAACAACAACAACAACAACAACAACAACAACAACAACAACAACAACAACAACTCTTACAACACTTACACCAACAACGACACCAACAACAACAATCATTTAAAAACTGTTCGCTCTTATCTGCTCGAATGTCTTTCAACGTGCACTCTCCCCAAACCCTCGATACCCGACCTCTTCGTCTTCGATCGTGCCCCCATTGGGGGGTAGATCTTTCTTCCCTGCAGGCCAGGCCCCGGCAAGCGGCGGGGCGGCCGCGGACCGTCGGCCTGGCTAACGGCAGCGCTGATCGGCTGCAATCCGACCCCAAGAGGGACGGACAGGGGACCGACCACGACGACGACGACGACGACGGCGACGACGACGACGAGCGAACGCGAGAGCGAGAGCGACAGCGGGGCCACGAAGGGCAGGAAGGGCCCACGAGGGGCATGCGTATGGGGCCACGAAAGGCCGAAAGAGCGGGGGCCACGAAGGGCAGGTAATGCAGGGCCACGGAGGGCAACGACGGGGCCACTGACGGTAGCAACGGGGCCACGTAGGACAGCGAGGGGGCCACAAAGGGCGACAGCGGGGCCACGAACGGCATGCATATGGGGCCACGGCGGGCACGAACGAGCGGGGGCCACGAAGGGCATACGTAGATTGGGCCACAGAGGGCAAGGACGGGGCCACTGAGGGCAGCAACGGGGCCACGAAGGGCAGCGATGGGGCCACGAAGGGCGACAGCGGGGCCACGAAGCGCATGCATATGAGGCCACGAAGGGCGCCAACGAGCAGGGGCCACGGAGGGCATACATATATGAGAGAGCGTGATCCACCGCCGCTTTACTGTGGAAAATTGCCATCCTTTTCCTCCGGAGCCCGGGGGTCGCCCCCCCCCCCCCCGAAAATCCCCCCCCCCCTGCTGGAACCCCTCCCCCCCCCCCCCCCTCCCCCGGCAAAACCCCCCCTCCCTAACCCCCCCCCCCTCCCCTCGCTCGAAAACCGGGGGGGTCACTACCGGTTCGAACCCCTCCCCCCCCCCCCCCCCCCCCCCCTCCGGATCTGGAAAACCGGGGGGGGTCACTACCGGTTCGGACCCCCCCCCCCCCCCCCTCCCCCCCCCCTACTCACCGCCAGCAAACGACTCCCGGTCCCCACCACCACCGTCCGCATCACATCCCCCACTGGTGTTCCCAGCACCACTGTCCTCACCACCGCTGTCCCCACTGGTTCCACCACCGCCCCTACTGTCCCCACCAGTGGCCCCACCACTGTCGCACTGTCCCCGCTGTCCCCAGAACTGTTCCCACCACGGTTCCACTCTCCCCACTGTCTCCACGGCCCCAACCACTGCCCGACTATCCCCACTGTCCCCACTGTCCCACTGACTCCTCCGCTGTCCCACTGAGCTGTCCCACTGTTCCCACCACTGTCCCCACTGTCCCCACCACTGTCCCCACTGTACCTCTGTCCCATTGTCCCACCGCCGTCCTCGCCACCGCCTTCACCACTGTCCCCACCACCATTGTACCCTCCACTGTCCCACTGTTTCCACCTCATTCCCATTGTCCCCACACCACTGTCCCCACCACCACCGTCACCACCACTGTCCACTGTCCCCCCCTGTTCCCACCATTGTCCCCACCATTGTCCCCACCACTACCGCCCCCCCCACCACTGTCCCACTGTCCCACTGTCCCCACCACTGTCCCGCTATCCCCTCACCACTGTCCCCACCAACACCGTCCCCACCACTGTCCGCACCCCCACTCGGTTTTCGAGGGGAGGGGGGGGTTCGAACCGGTAGTGACCCCCCCCGGTTTTCGAGGGGGGGGGGGGGGGGGGTTCGAACCGGTAGTGACCCCCCCCCCTTTTCATGATGAGCTGGGGGGGGGGGGGAGGGGTTCGAACCGGTAGTGACCCCCCCCGGTTTTCTGGAGGGGGGGGGGGGGGGGAGGGGTTCGAACCGGTAGTGACCCCCCCCGGTTTTCCGCCAGCAGCGGTAGAACACGCTCTTTCACATATATGGGGCCACGAAGGGCAGCGAAGGGGCCACGAAGGGCTGCAACGGGGCAACGAAGGGCAGCGAGGGGGGCACGAAGGGCTGCGACGGGGCCACGACGGGCAGCGAGGGGGCCACGAAGGACTGCAACGGGGTCACGAAGGGCAGCGAGGGGGCCACGAAGGGCTGCAACGGGGCCCCGAAAGGCAGCGAGGGGGCCACGAAGGGCTTCAGCGGGGCCACGGAGGGCAGCAATGGGGGCCACGAAGGGCTGCAACGAGGCCACGAAGGGCAGCGAGGGGGCCCCGAAGGGCTGCAACGGGGCCACGACGCGGGCAGCGAGGGGGCAACGTAGGGCTGCAACGGGGCCACGACGGGCAGCGAGGGGGCCACGAAGGGCTGCAACGGGGCCACGGAGGGCAGCAATGGGGCCACGAAGGGCTGCAACGGGGCCATGAAGGGCAGCGAGATCCCGATTCCTCAATAAACTGTGAGGGAATCCTAGGCGTGAGCGCGATTCCTGGGTGCCTGAGTGTCGGGAGTGCGGCGCTTGAGGAAATTGCGGGGGATTCTAGCGGAAGAGCGCGATTCTTACGTACATTGCAACGCGCGACTCCAGAGCGCCGAGAGAGCAATGGTTTACCCCTCACCCCTACCCCCGCCCCTGGACCTGGACGGGGCGTTTCGCGAGGTGTCTGACGGTACGTGTTCGCCCAAGACGGCTCCAAGAGCGCCTCGGAGAGCCCAAGATGACCTCCAAGATGGTTCAAGATCGCGCAAGATGGCGTCCAAGATGGCCCAAGAGGTCCCCAAAACGCTCCAGGATGGCTCCAAGAGACCCTCCATGAAGCCAACATCCTTCAAACACCTACGGAAAACCAATGTTGTTGCATCGTCGCCCGTTCGCTTCCAGTAGCCTTCCGAGGCCGCAAGATGGCTCCAAGATGGCCCAAGAGGGCCCCAAGAAGGGCCCAAAAGAGCCTCAAGACGGCCCCAAGAGCGCCCAAAAGCGCTCCAAGAGCGCCCCAAGATGCCATTTTAGACGCTCTGGGGGGGCGCCCCAAGAGGCGCCCAGGAGGCCCCAACATGGACCAAGATGGCTCCCAAGATGGCCCCAAGAGGCACCCAGAAGGCCCCCAAGAGGACCCCAAGCGGCCCCAAGAGGCCCTCCCGAGGCACCCAAGACGCCCAAGAGCCCCCGAGGACCGCCAAGAAACCCCCAAGACGTCCCAAGAGGCCTCCAAGAAGCGCCCAAGATATATCCCAAGAGGCTCCGAGAGGCATCCAACATTCCTCTGGCCCTTTTGCTTGCCCTCCTCATCCTGCTCCTCCTTCCTCCTCCTACTCCTTCTCTTCCTTCTCCTCCTCCTCCTCCTCCTCATCATCATCATCATCATCACCATCACCATCTGCATCACCATCACCATCATCCTCATCCTCATCCTCATCCTCATCCTCATCCTCATCCTCATCCTCATCCTATTCATCTTCCTTCTCCCCACTCACTCATCCATCCATCCATTCAACCTCCTCCTTCTCCTCCTCCCTTCATCGCACGGTTCGGCCGACCACCTCTTTGCTCCCACATTTCCCTGATCACCTCAACTCGCCTGGACATCGATTCTGGATGGGCTGGTGGGGATATCTTTTTTTATTCGCGGCCCGCAAGGAAAAGTCAAGAGGGCGGTAAGTCTGGTGGGGATACGCAAAACGTTCAGAATTTGTAACGAAGTCTTGAACGAGAGCAGATTCCAGAGTAAAATGCGAGGAAGTCTCAGGCGGGAGCGGGGGTCCTCGCTAAATTGCGAGGAAGTCTCATGGGGAGCCGTTGTTGTTGTAAACCTTTGGCCAGGGGCACAGTTTGAGCCGAGTGGCGTTCCCTGATTAAAAACAAGGGGCGAGCCCCAGGGGAAGCACTGCAATTAAACAAAACACAGTGGTCACCGGAGCCGGGGGATCAACAATAATCATTCTTCCGTAGTGAGAATTTAACAGCAACGACAAGAATCCGCATCGCGGAATCCCACTTCAGCCACGCACCCAGGGACAGTGAATGACCTTTCGGCCCCCTCGATCTGATCTGAGCTATGACTAAGTGTTGGGCTTGGGGCTAATTATACATCAGAAATTAAGCTGCAACAACAATTACACAATTGCATGGTTTTTATCTTGAACCATACGAAATGACGGAAAATCCTGCGATTTGTTATGACAACTAGTTCTACACCACGATTGCACCTGAACCTGATTATGCCAATTGCACTCAAGTTTTGAACTTCTGCTGGTTGTCGGAAGTGAAGACAAGTCTAGCTACGTATCAGAGTAGAAACTAATTCGGGCTGATTGCAGCAGACTCTTGGAAATGCAGGCACCCGTTCGTACTTCATGTTCCCAAACATGTGTTTGCACTTCTGGGATTTTGCGTTACGTTTTTTTTTGGCGGCGAGCGCGGGGAGGAAGTGAGAAGGAGGGGGCCTTTCTCAGAAGGCTCGGAAGTCCCCCAGCCTGCCGAAATTTCAGGAGGAGGAGGAGGAGCCGTTGCGGGCCCACGCCTCCTCGCGAGCGCCGTGTGGGCGCCCCACGCTGCAGGCGGGCACGGCGGGGGCCTCGCCGCGCCCGCGGGCCAAATGGCGCCTCGTGGGCGCCGCCACAAGCGCCCCGTGCCCGGACCTCGCACGGCACGGCCTGGGAGCGCTTTTGCTGCTTCGGCGGGCACGCCTTAGGAGCGCTTTTGCTGGTTCGGCGCTCTCCGGCACTGGGCGGACGGGGAAGGGGGGTGATTCTGGCTCCGGACCTCTGCTCAGCGCGACCGTTTGCAGCAGTGCGTCCAATAGGGGAGGGTCCTCACCTGCTCGAAACAGGCGCCAACAAAGACAACCAAGATCTACTCCAGGGGGGGGGAGGGGGGGCAAGGGCTCGCGCCGATCGGCAAATCAATGATCAAAAAACGATCAACTTTTCACCACAAATTTCACACCACATAGCTTGCACAAGGAACAAACACTCATTCGTGACAGGAACATGCTCTACCACCATCTCGCGCCTGTACTTCACAGTCAGCTGTTTTGGCATTGCGATTTGCTTGTGTTTCTCGATCGACGTTTCCTGCACGAACGCAGGCCGCCCCACTCAGGCCCGCAATGGCAGCCCGTGGCGGCGCCAAACAGCCGTGGTCTCAACAGAGGCCCTCCTCCGAGCAGGGGCTACAGCGAAGCAGGATGGCGGCGCGCGCAAGGGTGTATCGGGGAGGGGGGGAGGCTTCTCACGGGGAGGCTACCTCTTCAAAGGCGGCCGGCCCTACGCCTGCAGAGACGGCCCGCGCCTTCTGAGAAGCAGGGGTGCCCCTGAGAAGCCTGCCCCCCCTCCCCCCTGCCCCCTTCTGCGCGTGGCCGACCTCCTGCGAGCAGAGGCTAGCGTTAAGTCGAGCATGTCTGGTCACAGAGAAGGGTCCGGGGACGACTCTTCGACTAATTTTCGAACATTCCTGCATTTTTGTTGAGATGTTTTAACTTTTCGTCCAAATTCGCCTGCAGGCCGATTCTGGAAGAATTGCTTGTTTCAAAATACTCTGAAAATTGGCACATACCAAAAACACGAAACATCGTCCCCATACTACTTTTTACTATTCTTGAATACTCCCTGCTGTAGAAGAATATGCCCGATTGAAGGTTAGCGCGGAGAAGGGGCGGGGGCCGGGCTCCCCGGCGCCCTCCGTCCAGAAGTGCCGGCGGTCGACGGCCAGGAAGGCGTCGGTGCACTCCTCGCGGCGGCCCCCTTCTGCCCCTCTCTTGGGACGCGTCCCTCACACAGTTCTGGGGGTGCCTGCAGTCCCGGGGGGAGGCTACCTGTAGTCCGGGGGAGAGGTACCTGCAGTTCGGTGAGGGGGTACCTGTAGTCTGGGGGGTACTTGTAGTCTGGGGACCCAGATCTACTGAGGGACACGGAGTAAGCAATGGACGGCGCGCTCCTGGGCAGCCCCCTGGGCGCTGCGTGCAATGAAAACCGACGGTAAGGATGTGCGATGAGCGATGAGGGCGCAAGGGCCTCGGACCCCGGACGCCCATCAGTCGGGAAGGCGTCGGTGCACGCCTCTCGGCGGCCCCCTTCTGCCCCTGTCTTGGGGCGCTGGATTTTTGATGGGCGGTGCACTCCTCGGCAGGGGACCGTTTTCTTACTCGAGGGGGCGCGAGGTGTGAGAGAGTCCTGGTTGGCCTAGGACGAGGTCGGGCATGTCCTCCTACAGGCGGGTTGTGGACGAAAAATGGGAAATGGTCAAAACATGCTCGAACATTGTCAGACACAGCAGACAAAATTGCCCCCAGACTGCTCTTCAATATTCCTCCCGTAGGGGGACACGCCCGACTTGAGCCCAGGACTGCCCAAAGACGGCTTCGTGAAACCCATAATGGTTTTCAGTATGACACGTGGGCGGAAGGGCGGGGGGAGGGAGGGTCCGGCTCCGGGCCTCTGCCTGGGCAACAGCGCGCCCCAGTGGGGGAGACTCCGCCTGCCTGAAGCAGGTGGCAAAAAAACATCCAAGATCTACTGCACAGGGGGGGAAGGGGGGGGTGCGAGGACCCGCGCGGATCGGCAAAACAAGGAAAAAAAGAAAACGGTGACCAGCCCTCCGCCCCTTGGGCGCCGCTTGCAATGAAAACTGGTGGCAAGGATGTGCGATGAGGATGCCAGGGCCTCGGACGCCCATGCCGAAGCTTTGTAAGCGGGGCTGGCCGTCGAAAGCCTTGGAAAGCCGCTCGTCCTCAATACCAGTGTTGACTGTAACGGGAAGGCGATTGCGGGGGGGGGATGAGGAAACGTGCGCCGTGCGTGCCTCTCTGGGGCCCCAGGGTGCCCCTTTCGAGCCCCAAAGGTGCATCTTTCCTCGCCCCCCCGCTTATCGCCCCCCCGTGTGGCGCAACGCTCTCCGCCTCCCCCCCCCCCCCCAGCCCCCAAACCAGCGCGAGCCGGGGCGCGCCCAACCGCCGCCCGTGGGTCCCGGGACAGTGTGCCGGGGGGCGTCTAAGAGGGGAGTGTCCAAGAGGAGGGCTCTCAGATCATGGCCCAGGTCAGGTGCGTGGCCCAGGGGTTGCCAGGGGACGCATTACAGTCAAAAACCCTAATATGGACGCGCGGTAAGGACGCAAGACCCTTGGGAGCCGAAGTTCGGATTTTTGGGGCGGCGGGCGACGAAAACCCCAAGGACGCAGGAGCAAGGAAGAGCAAGGACGCAAGGGTACCCTGAGCAAAGTCGCGCGTCCTTTATTAGGTTTTTGACTGTAAGAGGAGACGCCATCAAATCTGGTAAGGTATCATGGCCCTGGCCATGATATCCCCCCTCCAATCACCCCCCCACTTGGCCGCCCCCGATGGCAGCCCTCCGCCCCCCCCCCCCCACCCAGCGCGCGCCGAGGCACCCTCCGGCTGCCCGTGGGTCCCAGGGCGGTGTCGGGAGCGTGCAAGAGGGAGGTGTCCAAGAGGTGCACATCATAGCCCGAGGCACATGCGCGTGCCAGGGGGAGCCAGGGGACGTATTAGAATCAGAGTAGACGCCATTCAATCTGTTTGAGTACTGTGTTCCTGGCCATTTGGCCGCCCCCGACGGCAGCCCTCCGCGCCCCCCCCCGCCCAAGGCGCGCTGGGGCGCCCTCCCGCTGCCCGTGGGTCCCAGGTCGCTATGGTGACACACCGTGCGGTGGCCTGGAAGTCCTCCCAGGTCGAGGAGCACATGCGGACGTGAACGTAAATTTTCAAAATTCCGCGCGGACTTCTCGGATCGGCGCAGCAACCCCCTGCCGGCGCCTCCGGCGCCCGGCGCCGCCCCTGGCGCACTCCGCGCTCCAGGGAGGGGGGTCTAGCGCCGATCCAAGAAATCAACGTGGACCTCCGAAAATTCTTATGCTTACGGCACGCAACTACTTGTTCCTCCACCTAGAAGACCTCACCGCACGTTCCGTCACCGCATGGTTTTGGGACCCTGGAGGCCCTGGTCGCCCGAGACCTCGGAGAACGACCCGAGTCCCAAAACCGTGAAGTGACCCGAATCCCCACTGACTCATCACAAGGTGTGGTCACCGCACCGTCCTCCGAGCAGCGCCGGCACGCTGCCGAGGAGGGGCAAGGCTGCGGGGGCGTGCGCGGCGAAGCTCCCTCCCCCCTCGCTCGCAGTCGAACGTGTGCTGTCTTTGTTGTTTAGTGGGGGGGCACCCCTCGCAAGCCGAGTGCACCGCGGCTGAAACCACGAAAGATACCATCGGGCACGCTAAGATGGATTGGGGATCCATGGATCTGGCGCGTGGGCACCATATCCACGAATCGGGGAGAACCCCCCCCAAACAGAAGGCCACTGCCGCCTGACTTGGCGACAGAACGCGCCGATTACGTGAACGGAAGACGGGCCCTTCGCTAATCCTCGCTGCCCCAACCCAGGGCGGCCTAACGGCTATGTCGCGTAACGGTGATGTTGGAAACCGAAGTGTAGGAAATCACGAACCACACGTTCCTAGATTTCCAATCTGCGAATGGATCGAGCTAGCACGACACAGCGACTTGCAGGAGAACAGGAGCCAGGCGTCCCCCAAATACCGAAACCTACATCGCCGCGCCATGACCCAACATCGCCGCTAGCCTGTCTACGGATGTCCGCGCTGCTTCGACGTCAGCCGAGCCTACAGCGTCGCGAAGCTTCCCCCCCTCTGAACTAGATCCACGGTACAACTCACGATTGGAGGTGTTGAGGTTTTGGTGGAATCTTCGATTTTTGAAGAAACAGTGCTTCTATACGCTTTGACTTGAAAGCGCCAAACAACAAGGAGAATCCGAAACGTTGAACAAAAGAGAAGAATAAGAATATTGAACACATGTTTTTTCTTGGGGGGGGGGGGGCACCCCTCGCCGCCCCCGCCGCCCGCCCCGCACGGCGCGCCGCGGCCCCCGCGACGCACCGGGGGCCCCAGGAAGTGCGGCACGCGGGGGGCGCAGGAGGCCGGAGGCCCTGGAGGGCGGGCAGCCACACCAGCGCACGGGCTGCCTCCACCGGGGGGGCGAGGTGGTCCGTTATTTGTTTTTTTGTTTTTTTTTGTTTTTTTTTCTTCTGAACTCTGCTAAGATGCCGCACGCACGTGGCCACTCCCACCGTCAGCGACCCGCATCGCCGCCCGCTCTGCCCAGGCTGAGAGCAGCACTGCACACGTGCCGCGAAACTCTCAGGGAACTCCAGACGCGCCGCCAGACGGCAGGGGCGAGGTGATCCGAGACTTCGTGGTGGGTGGCATTACGCAGTTCGGCCACGCAGGGAGCCCGAACCTTTTACCACCATCGCCGAGATCGGGAGCGTCTTCCCTCGGTGAGGGCACACCGCCGATGATCTTGGTGTTGGTGTCAACCTCTGGGCCTCCGAGGAGGGGGGGAGGCCCCTCTCCTTTTCCCCTTTCCCCCGTCGACCAAGCTCGGAGAACATCTGGCAGGCGTCAGCGGGCTGCGGCCTCCCGCAGCGAGCAAACAGGTCATGGCCTGTTGTGGCCTCGCTGCGAGGCGCGATCACCACGGTTTGGGCTCGAGTTCGGACCAAAAGCTTGCAGGGGTGGGATGACCTTCGGGTGCCTCCTCCTGGTCCTCCTCCTTCTCCTCCCCCTCCTCCCCCCTCCTCCTGACTGTACTCCCCATCATGATTCGCCTTTTCCTCCTCCTCCTCCTTCTTCCTTCTCCTCCTCCTCCTCCTCCTCCTCCTCCTCCTCCTCCTCCTCCCCCTCCTCGCATTCCCTCCTCCCATCTGATCCTTCCTCCTCCCCTCCTCCTCCCCCTCCTCCCAGCTCCCTGGTCCCCTCCATGGGGCAGGGCAGGGCGGAAGAGGGGGAGGAGGAGGGGGAGGAGGAGGAGGAGGAGGAGGAGGAGGAGGAGGAGTGAAAGGCGGGGTGGTCGGTGGTGGGAATGGGGACGGAACGGGGAGTGAGGGGGCAACAGGGCAATGAAACAATGCGATAGAGAATGCAATATTTACGTGTTGCTTGATGATGTTCTGTGTGTGTGCGTGTGTGTGTGTGTGTGTGTGTGTTCAATGTCTGCAATCCGCATTTTGGTTTGTTTGTTTGGCTGTGGTTGGATAGTATGTATTTCGCTTTCCGCCGTTGCCATAAGACGCTGAGTACGTCTCCACAGAGGGAATAGGTTTGCTAGACCTCCACAGAAGGCTTATTTGCGTAATCTCCCAGAGGAGAGGCAGGGGAAAGAGGAGGAGCAGGATGAGGAAGACGAAGTGGAGGAGGAACGGAAAAGGCACGATGAGGAGGGGAGAATGAACCGAGAAGGGAGAGGAGGATGTTGACGAATGGGGGCCATCCTTCGCAATAAGGAAGAATGAAGAGGAGGGAGTAGGATGAGTATGAGGATGAGTATGAGGAGGGGGATGATGAGGAGGAGAAAGAAGACGCAAAGCCAATACGAAACCACACGCTTCAAATCTGGAGGGCTTCCTTTAAATTTTGCCCAAGAGGGTGGTCCACGGGAGACCCACGGCAAGCGACCTTTTGTCTCAAACAGACAACATCCACGGCGACGCCGACAGAGAATCCTGTTCCA
The DNA here is from genome assembly GCA_963575745.1 of Prorocentrum cordatum. Classification (NCBI taxonomy): domain Eukaryota; class Dinophyceae; order Prorocentrales; family Prorocentraceae; genus Prorocentrum; species Prorocentrum cordatum. The sequence goes on along the minus strand of CAUYUJ010015926.1, from coordinate 458,961 downwards.
AATGGACGTTAACTGCTGTCAGTGGTTGTCCCCATTATTGCCGCAGCCACTTCGTTCGTGCCGATGTAACCCTGAACATAATTTAACCGATCCCTATCCCGACTGGCGTGACCTTTGTGCCACTGGCCGGTTCACCCCCCGAGATGGGGATATATGCTATTCCCTTCGGGTTTCGCAAATCGTACCCCAAACTGGGGGGGAAGGGATGACGAGACTGAGATGCCCCCCCCATTGGGGATGCGGATCGGTCAGACGATACTGACACCACCCCCCGCCCCGCGCCCCCCCCCCCGCAGTCCTGGCTCTGCAGCGCGCGGGAACGCCGCAGGCCCTCCACCATCCCCGCGTTGCTGGCTGGCTGGCCTGCCGGCACCGCGCGGAGCCCGCAGCTTGCGGGGGGCCAGCCGGCCGGCGGACGCCACACAGGAGCTGCCCTCCGCCTCTTCCTGCTCCCTGCTCCTCCTCCTCCTCCTCCTCCTTCTCCTCCTCCTCCTCCTCCTCCTCTCCTCCGTTCCTCTCTCTCCTCTCCTCCTCCTCCCGCCTCCTCCTGCTCCTCCTCCTTCTCCTGCTCCCCCTCCTCCTCCTCCTCCTCCTCCTCCTCCTCCTCCTCCTCCTCCTCCTCTGTTCCTCCTCACCCTCCTGGCACTGCTACTCCACCACTTCCTCCTCGCACGCGACATCAGCTCACCAAAACTCTCTGGCCGCTCTGTCTCTCTCTCTCTCTCTTTCTTTCCCTCTCGCTCTCTCTCTATCTCTCTCTCTCTCTCTCTCGCTTTTCTGTTATGTTTCTCTCTCTCTCTATCCCCTGTGATGCCTCTGCGCATGTGTATATATAATATGCCTATTAGAACCACGCGCCCTTAGGTCCTAGCATAGGCCAAGGCAACGTCGTATCAACTATCCCGCCACGATCACCACATAGGAACACCTGCGCAATCGTGCGCATACACATCCAAATAACGCCCCTGCGCTCCTTCGGCACATCCGTCACACGGACCGTCCGCACATCCCACCGAGAGCTCCACCTACGACCCAGAGACAGGGTTCGCATCGCGGCACACTCCTCACGCGGATCGTGTCTCACATGTAACTGCACTTACGACACCAGAGAGAAGCTTCCCAAACGTTGTCCCGCTCACTTCTGCACACTTCTCACACGAATCGTGCCCCGCACGGAGTTTCACCTACGTGCGGCTCCAGAGACAAGGTTCGCCCCCCGCCCCCACGCCTACCCTGGCACACCTTCCACACGGATCGTGTCCCACGGGGAGCTCCAACGACGGCCCCAGAAGCTCCAAGATTCCCCCAGAGGGAAGGCGCGCAAGGTAGCCACGAGCAGAGTTCAAGTCAAACAGTTAGAACAAATAAGCCTCCGTGGGCTTCATTGGGTGTCCTCTTTGGGCTCCTCTGGGCGATCTTGGGGCCCTCTTGGGCATTCCTGGGCCCTCTCGGGCTGCCTTTGGGATTCGTTGGGGCTCTTTTGGATCCTCTTGGACGCCTCCTATGCTCTTCATGGGGCTCTCTTGGGGGCGTGTTGGGGCTCCTTTGGCCCATGTCGGGCTGCCTGGGGACCCTGTTGGGAACCTCTTGGGCTGTGCTGGGACGAGCTCGGAGGCTCCCAGAGCGGTATTCAGCCGTTCTTGGCTAGAAAGAAATGCCCAACCCTGGGACACAAATCAATAAGTTTCCCCTCTTGTGGCACTCTTGGGGTCCGTCTGGATGCCAACTTCGCCGTCTTCGAGCGCTCTTGAGCCATGTCGGTGCTGTCTTGGGCCATCTTGGAGACCGCTGGAACCGTCTTGAACTGGACACTCTTGGAGGCCCCCAGGAGTGGAGGTACAAGAAGGGCGCCCAACAGTTATCGAAGTCGGCGGGCTACGGGGAGGGGGCATAGTTGCTTCTGATATATACTTGTGGATCTTTGTACACATATACACATGCATATACATATGTACTACACACACGTTTATCCGTTCATATTTTGTGTAGCCTTCGGCCCATCCTGGCACCGTGTCTGGGTCGTGGGTCAAAGGCATCTTACATGCATCAAGGGGTCCCATGAGATGCCTCCGGGGACCTCTTGGGCTACCTCCCTGCTGGATGTCTCTTGGGAACCCCTTGGGACCTCTTGGGGGGGCCCCTTGGGAGGCCCTGGGGACCTTTTGGTGGCTCCTGGGCGATCTCGGGGGCCCTCTTAGCCCCAAAGCGCCTTCGCTTTCCCCTTTGCGCATCTCTGTAGGGCCGCCTTTGGAACCGCTTGGGCTGTCTTTATAACCCTCTAAAACCGTCTGGCGGCCCTCTTGGGCCGTCTAGGGCCTTCTTGGCGGCGCCTTGGGTGATTATGGAAGCCGCTTGGGCAGTCTTGGGTGGTCCGGACCAAGATAAGGTGAGAACTCCATAAATATGCAAAAACAATTGGGAAACTTACGATGTTGGCCTCTCGGCGCTCTCTTGGGGGTTCTCTTGGGGCCATCGTGGGCCGTCTTGGAAACCTTCTGGGCAACCTTGGCGCCAGCATGGGCGTCTCAGCGCGACCACAAGGCGACTCGCGGCCCTCTTGAGCCATCTTTGAAGTCCGTATTTCTGCAATTACACCACAGAAAAAAACAATCAATGGATGGTTTGAAATGGGATCGATAAAGAGATCGATAAAAAGATCGACCGGGAACCCGAGAACCCGAAACCCACCGAAATCTGCCCGGAACCAATGACCAAGAACCCAAGAACCCGGAACCGGGAACCCGGGAACCCGGGCGGCCACCAAAGTCGGCGGGAAACTTTCGCCAAATCTGTCAATATCCGATAGGACCCCGTCAGTGCAAGCACTCATTGGGGAAATACGTTTCGATCGCAAGCATTATTGGACCGGATGGTGAGTCAACATGGTGCCAAGATGGCTGGGTCTCTGTGGAGGGGGCCTGCCAAGCGTCGACGGGAAGCCCCGCGCCGAGCTCACACGAAGGCTCGGTGAAGCCAAGGGCATATGCAGAAGATTGCGCTTGGTTTGGAGCCGCGCCAATTTGAGCAAGACTTATGATGTTGCTACTTTAGCCCGGGTCACCAGAAAGAGTTTCGAGCAACAAAAAAAAAACGAAACTGGCGGGTCTTCACGTGTCGGGCCCTGGGAGGCGATACTCGTTCGACACTGTTTCGATACTTTTCTGGGTGCTCAAAATATTCCTGGGATATGATCCTTGAGTCCGATGGGAACAACATAAATCAAGACACGGAAACACTGCTTTCTGGAGGCGCGTGCTCTCGAATCTGCTATATGGGATGGAGTCATGCATGCTCTTCAAGGTAATGAAGCAGAGATATATTCGATGGATCTCAAACGAGGTGCTTCCGACGAATACACAAAAAATGCCAGCATATGTATATCCCGAGTGATCAATGCAGAAGTTCGTGAAATTGGTAACCCCAGACCCTTATCAATTTCTGTTGGGAAAGGCAGCTCAAGCTTTATGGAAAACTCGCCCAGGACGCACCAACGAGCCACCCAAGAGCAATTATTTTCGACAGTTGCCAATCACACCAAGTGACACCGCGGAGATGGGATACCCGACGCTCGCGTGGACGGCCTCGACTACAATGGTCGAACTACTGACATGCGCAAGCCTTGGTCGCTGCGAACTGCGACAACGACAAGCTGCAAACCGTCCTGCAAGATCCTTCCGAGTGGCTGTCGTCTATGGCGCAACAATGTGCAGTCAACACGCATTCTTTCCCTCCTCGTCCTTCCCTCCCTTCCCCCCTCCCCTCCCATCCCTCTCCCCCCGTCCTCCCTTCCCTGGCCCGTGCTCTGCATTCCACCCTCGCGCTGCACTAGCATGCTTGAGCATTGTAATCCGAAGCCCAGCGAGGTAAGCGCCCTTGTTTGATTAAGCCCTACGCGTTTTACGGTCACATGTGTTTCGCACAATTTGCCAATGCGCCGTCTGGGCGCGGCCTGTGCAACACTGCAATGCCGCAACGACCACATTTCTACTAATGCAAACTCCCGTGAACAGCGCGCGCGCGTGCGTCGTGGCAAATGGGCAACGCCGCGCATGATCCCACTCGGCCTCGCGCGAACACCTCGAAGGGAATCCCCATGGAACTCTTGCTGAAAGCAACAAAGCTGCAACCCTACGAGAAGCAATGCGTCAAAACAAACAACTTGCCAGCAACAACAACCGCAAGGCAGAAACAACATACAGAACAAACATGTAAACCAGCAAAACGTCCAGAAGTTCCAGTTGCCGTGGTCTATTGCGCGGTCACAAAAAATCCACGCGGACCGTCGAACATTTAGGTTAATGCAACGGTTCTTCTTCGACCACCGTGCGCACGGTGGCCCAGGAGAGCCCAACATCAAATCGATTAGTCGGGTCGGCGGGAATCGGTAGCCGAATCGGGAGAAGTCGAATCGACAGAAATCGGCAAGCTAATAGTAATAGGCCTCCACGGAGGAATCAGAATCCAAATCGGAATCCCAGGTCGAATCGTCGGAATCAGAAACGATCGAAACGAATCGAATCGAATCGAATCGGAGAAATCGAAACGAGCCCTGAAGTGTGGATGTTGGGACCAGAGAGTTTGTTATTCCTTCCTCCTCTGGGTGGCCCTCTGGCCTTGAGCGCCCCCGTGCGCGATAAGGGGGTCGTTCCTTTACCCCACTGCACCATCGCTGGGACATCTCTCTCTGATGTAGAGGCTGGCCTCAGTCCGTGAAGCTCCCCCGGGGGTCTGTAGCACCCTCCCCCCCCGAGCCGATATCAAGCGCCCTGTTCTCCAATTCTCCTCTGGGGCTGCGATGCTCACCATTCCAATCGAGGACGAGAGCCAAGAGCTGGAAGACCACAATGCCGAAGCGCCTCTGCACAGGCGGGCGACGTTTTACACATGCCCCCTCACGCGCCCAAACCCCACGCGGGGACAAAGTGGCGGCATTGGGGAAACCAAAAGATACCGATAACGCTACTCCCCGGACCTCTCCTGGGATGCGTTCTGACCCGAATCTCGAGGCGAATCTGGCGGTGGCGACGAGGGCCTCTCAGGAGGCTCAGAACGGCGACTTCACTGGAAAGGTAGCGCTATGGGTACCATGTCCTCATCTGACCCTCACGTCCAAGCCCCTCGCTGCCACAAGTGGCGGCACGGAAAAACTCCCCAAACATGCGACGTCCTGATTTTTGCAGGACGGCGTTCCCGGAAGTCCAGACCCCTTCCCCAGGGCCGGTTTTTCATCCTGGGTCGTTGTTTGACGGTCCCGAGGCCCGGCGAGAGCCCCCCCGAGGCCGCAATTGGCCAAAAACCTCCCGTCCTGATTTTTTACGACACGATCATGTCTGGGTCTGGCCTCTTTGGAGCCACGTCTTGTATCGGTGCTTCGCTCGGCCTGCCTGCCTGCCCAGAGAGCGGGGGGGGCCAGCGAGACCCAGGCCTCCCTGGAACAACGCCGGGGCCAGCCTGCGCTGGGGCACACCACTGGCAGAACCACCCTGCGAGTGACAAGGAGGTCGTGTGGGGGGGGGGTCCGCTTTCGGTGTGCGATCGGGGTCGGATCGCATTCGGCGGAAACCATTTGGGCACCAAGGAGCACCACCGATGCTGTCCCGATGGCGTCCTTGATAACCATCGAAAATAATCGGGACAAGCCAGCGGAAACTGGCGACGACATTTGTTTACGCGCACCCTCTTTATTTTAGAGCGTTCTACGAACATACAGGGCAATCTGCTTGTCTATCTACTAATCGATCGGGCCATCCAACGGGAACCGCCGGGGCAACCAGCGGAACTAGGTGGCATTTATTTGCACGCTCCCTCGTCTTAGGACGTACTACGGACGAACAAGGCCATGAGTGCGCCCGTCTACCTATTGATCGGGACAAGTATCAAACAGCATCGGGGCCGCCAGCAGGACCAGGTGGCATTGATTTGCCCGCACGCTAGTTCCTGTAACAGAACGTGCTCACAACATGCACGACCACGGGACACCGCGAGACACCACGGTACACCACGGGGTACCACTATCGATATCACCATCGGTCTCGCCATCTATCAATCTAAGGATCGATTCCACTATCGATTCCATTATCGATCCCACTCGATCCGTCGATTTCATTATCGATCGCTCTCATCATCGATATCACGATCGATCTCATGGACGATACAACTATCCATCTCACTATCTATGCGCCGATCAATATAACCATAGATCTCGCGATCGATCGAGCATTTGACCCCACGATCGATCTCACGATCGATCTTGCAGTCGAACCCACTACGAGACCCCAAATCATCAGGTGGCATTCATGTGCCCGAGCGCTCTTTCCTGTAGAAGAACAAACGAAGAACATGAACGCCCACGGGACACCAGGAGACACCACTGCCGATCTTACTCTCGATCTCATTACCTATCGCTTTGGCCCCCAGCCTCAGATCGATCTGCATCATGATCAGACTGCAGGGTCGATCGAACTGTATACCAAGCAGCCTCTCGATCAGGCACTCTCACTCTCGAAATGCCACTCTGTGGCGCGCCAGATGGTCGAACGCCTTGACTGCCGTGCGATGATGGTGATGACGGGGTGATGGTGATGATGATGATAGTTTTGATGCTGATTGTGATACTGCTGGCGATGATGATGGTTATGATGATCATGATCAAAATGACCGCTCTCACGGTATCGCAATCGATACGGGCAATGTGTCTTGCGCTAAACCAAGATTTTCCTACCGTCTGTTGGCGGCGCCCACAAGGGGGTGGGAGGAGGGAGGACGGCCACTTCTTAGAAGGCGCCGGCCCTGTTTCTTCAGACAAGGCCCGCACCTTCTGAGAAGCAGGGGTGCTTCTGAGAAGGCTTCCTCCCTCCCCCCTGTGGTATATACCCCCCTCTGCGCGTGGCCGAGTCTGGGAGCGGCAGCGCGGCCAGGCCGCTCGCAGAGAGCCGTGGGAGACGCGTGCGCAGGCCATGCTCACGGCGTGCAGTGTAGGCGCTGAGGCCAGGAGCGCGCCGGCCGAGCCAGGCGCTGCCCCTCGCCTGCTCCGGCCACGTGTATGACAAATGTGTGCGCCGATCTCACTGCCGACATATCCCACTATCCATCGATCTCACCATCTGTCGATCTCACCACTCGACCTCACCGTGGCCTCGTCGATGGCTCTCACGGTCGATCTCAGAATCCACCTCACGGGACCCCGCTGGACACCGCGCCACAGGAAACCACGGGAGGCCGCGCCACGGGACACCACGGGACACCACGGGACACCTCGGGACACCACGGGGCAGCGGCGGGACACGCCCGAGCCACCGCCGGTCAGCCGGGGGACGCAGAGTCGTGAAGCTCGGTTCCGCCCGAAATGCGGCGGGTTCTTCCCTCTCACCCGCGCACGCAGCTTCGCCTCGCCCGCACGCACGACACGACGACGAAACCGAAGCCGATTTCCCGCTGGGGGAGTTCCGTTTCACACCGGACTCACCCCCCCCCAAGCCTCCGACAGTCAACGCGCTGCCATTAGGAACGCCAAAAGGAGCACGTGGGCCTGTTTTCTGGCAACGGCAAGCCATGGTCACGAATAGGTTCCCCGACCCAGGTCGAAGGAACGGCGCGGACATCAGAGCCCCTCCGAAGCCCAGAGTGGTCCTTACTTCAGCGCCTTGGACTTACAGAAAATATCACGACCGTAGACTTTCGGAGGTCCGCGCGGATCTATTGAATCGGCCCTGAACCCCCCTCCCTGGCGCGCGGAGGGCGCCAGGGGCGGCGCCAGTGGGACCCAAGAACTCCGCGCGGACCTCCGAACGTTTATGTTTGTGCCGTTGCGTCTCCTCGAACCACCTCTCTCCGTTCACGACCCGCCGAACCCCGTGCGTCGTCGTCGCGGTTCATGAACACGAACCACGGTGTGTTATCGACCATCCTGGCGCACGGCGCGGCCGAGCGGCATGGGGAACAGAACAGCGCAGCGTCACGCCGTCTTGCGCGCACGGGCCTAGCACATCCGCATGCTGCCACGGGCTGCAGACAGATAGATTGGAGGCGGACGGGGCAGCAGGGACGCAGCGACACGGAGAGGCCGCAGGAACGGCGCGCAAGCTGTGGCAGCCGAGGAGAGATGGGCATGGTGTTACCAGACTGGGCTGCGCAAACATACTCCAGATTTCGTAATAAAAGGGAGGGGGTCTGGATCCTCCAAGGCAAGCCATTTCAGACCCCCCCCCCCCCGTGGGAGAACCCTCCAAAGCATCGTCCCCAGACCCCCCCAGGCCCTCCAAGATAGCTTGGAAGAGACCCCCCCCGAAATGAGACCCCCCTCCCTTTATTACGAAATCTGGAGTAGCGGATCGTGCCCCACAATGCTTTGAATCATCTGAAGACCCAAAACGCGTCCGCAGACCGCATGGCAACCGCGGAACAGTGGACAACGAGAAACCGAGATCACAGTCGATCCACGACCCACGCCCCGCACGAATATATCTCGAAAGCGTGACCGCGCTAGTGCCTTCCCGTATGTCGAGGGCTAGGCTACGGCAGGAACGGTTCATTGAAATAGAGGCCTGAAATAAGAAGAAGCGCTGGCGGATGACCTGACTGGCCCCGCTCTCTGCTAGCAGGGATGTCAAACGTACCAGCAGCAGTTTGCTGGTTCCGCTGTTGCCGAAGATAACACAGGTAATTCATATCACCAGTCATCTTGGCGTATGTGGCCTGGCGAGCTCCCTGGATCAGCGTTGCTCACTCTTAATAGCCCCCAACACTCGAAAGGCAGAAACCAGGAACCATGAGCTCACACCGCACCGTCCCTGTCAAACAACAAAGTGCACGCGACTGCAAAACATGGATCATGAGCGGCCCCCTCGATCAGCATTGACATTTGATCAAATTGGCGGGTGTGGGCTCACATTTGCCCGCTTGGCGCCGGCCCATCGGCCATGTCAAAGACCAGTGCAAACTGTCTGCGGGTGCACGCTTTACACTGTGCTGACCACCTCGCTGGCACTTTGCACGTGTTTGCCCGAGATGTCGGTCAAGACGGTGGGGGTGTCGTCACATTGCCCGATGCGTGCTGTCACGTGCACTGGCGCCACAAGCGCACTCCGCGCGCGTGGACGCCGCCAAAGCACGTGGCACACTTTCACAGGACGAGTCTGTCGCGCCAGATGCACCTGGCACGCTTGTGCCCCTGGGTCACCTGGCGCACCTGGTCCGCGTGGTGCACCTGGCACGAGTGGTGCACCTCGCGAGCCTCGCGAGCCTGGCGTCAGTCGTGGTTCCCTGCGTCCGTCCATCCACTGGCGATCTCTGCCTGTGCTGAATCCAGTGTGCTACTTATGCGATAGGAGGGCGGGTGGGAATAGGCGACTCAACTTGTGGCGTCCCCGTTGAGAACGTGATCGCTGCTCCTTATTGCTCCGCCACCGTGCTCTGAGGCACAAGTTGGAGTAACCTCAGGTCCCTTCGAGTTCTCTGTTGAACACTGTAACTCTTACTCAGAAGGCTGGGAATCTCCAAATCTTCTGGGCGCCCTTGCGCGCTCCCGGGGTCGGTCGCATGGATGTTCAAAGTCCGGGGGCCCCAAGACGGGCAAAGAGGGCCCCAAGAAGCTCCAAGATGGCCCCAGGTCGCCCCAACAGCGCTCCAAGATGTTCAAGATGGCCCCCAGACTGCCGAAGAGGTCCCCAATACGCCCCAAGAGGGCTCCAAGAGCGCCACCCAAGAGGCAAGAGGGCCCCGAGATACCCAAATCTGTATGTGTCCAGAAAGATTGTTGACGGATTCTCATGTTCTAGCCTTGTCAAGCTGTCGATGCTCCGAAAAATGGCCCAAGAGGCCCCCAGGATCGCCTCAAGACAGTCCAAGAAGCCCCCAAGAGCGCCCCCAGACGGCCCACGATGGCCCCAAGACGACCCAAGAGGCCCCCAAAGCGGCACAGTAGGACCCAAAGAAGGGCCCAAGAGCGGCCTCGGACGGGGGAACACGAATCGACACTTCGAGCCCTTCGCCCCAAGATGGCAGGCGAGACTGCCTGCAGGTTCACAAGATACAAGATGCCCACCAAAGCTCCAGGAAGCCCTCAAGAGGCCCACAACAGACCCCAAGAGGCGGCCAAGAGATCAACGAGAGGCCCCCAAGACACTCCAATGTCGAATCCAAGAGGCTCCCGAGAGGCCTCCCAAGAGATCCCCACAGGCATCCCAGAAGCCTCTAACCTACAACCAAGGCACGGTGGCGGAATGGGCCCAAGGCCGCTAGGCATACCTCCCTCCCCCCACTCTACAGTCCCCAACTAGGGCCAGTGCGTGCAAGCCCATCATCCCTTTCAAAAGCCGATGCAAAGTGCACAATGCGGCAACATCTTTGACCATGCGCGGGGTGCCCGCGGTGATGTTTGCATTGTTATTTGGCATGGGTGATAGGGGTGCCCTGGCACGCGCGGCGGACCTCGCGGGCGTCAACGCCAATTGAAACCGCTTCCCGTCTTGATCAACGTCTTCCAACGTTGCCCTGAGGGGGCCCGAAAAGAGAACCAAAAGCTCGTGACATGGCCTCTGTAGCACTCCCAATGTGTCCTCAAGACGTCCCAAAAAGGACTCCCAGATCGCAAGATGCGTGGCAGCCCGTTCATCAGCTCCCGAGCCTATGAATCCGATCCCCAGCTTCGGCTTGGCGGCTGCCCCCCCCTCTCCATTGAAATGCATGCTCCTGCACTTCCCTGGTCCAGGCAGAACTGCCAGGGATCGCTGCTGGATGGGATGGTCGGGATGCGCCCAGGGTCTCAAAAGCTGATAACTCGCGGGCAACACATTTTTTTGGCGGGAGCGGCGACGCAGCGGTAGCGTGTTCCGCCGTAGGTCTGGGCACACGCTTCGCAACGCGTGTTTCCCAACTGCCCTGTTGAACTCGTTGGTCCTGGAAATTACATTCGCACCATGAGATTGCACATGCACAGGCAAGGCGAGCGTAAGTGCGACACTTGCATCCGCAATGCAAGCTGGACGTCTCATCTGAAACACCTGCCTACCAGCATAAATGCCAGTGTGGGTGGAGCACCAGTGGAAGAAATGGCTTCTTGCATGCATCTCAAATTCGCACAACATCCCCCATTCAAGTGCATTGGTACAGTGGAGGCCAGTCCACAAGAAGCCTTCCACAAGAAACCCAATCCTGAGACCCCAGGACGTCCTTTGTCTTTTTGGTGTGGGAACGTCGCGCTTTCCACAGCAAAACCATCGAAACACAAGAAACCCAAGGCACCCTGGAGGCAAGCAGGGTGTTTCTTGACATGGGCCTCCACCGTACGCAACACGGCCACAATGGAGCTGTCCTGCGGGAGCGGCCGCGCTCTCGAGGAGGGACGGCCGTGCACGAGCGTGTGTGCAAAAGTGCTCTGGCGCCCTGCCTGCAACCAGGGCGGAAGCAGAAGCAAAGCAAAGCTGACCCCCCCCGAGCCGAAAGCGAAGGAGCACGGAAGATAGGCCCACGAGACATTGCATTGACATGATGTGGGTACTGGCCGTAATGGGGCCCCGGAAACGGCAGAGCCGTTTTTTCACCGTTCCCCCCAAAAAAACGTCTCTGGAAAATGGAAACGGCCAAAAACGGCGACCGGAAACGGCAAAAAAACAACACCAAGATTGGAACTGGAGCCGGAACTGGTACAACAAACGACGACGGAGCCGACAACAAAAACGGCGTCGGAGCTGGCAAACAAAAAAGACGAAACGAACACGGTAAAGAAACGGCCCTGTCGCTTCCAGGGCCCACTGAGGTACTGGCAACGCACGACGTCTTCGGTTCCGTTGACGTTGCTATTGCCTGCTCGGTACGCAGAGTGGCTGCGATCGCTGGTTTCGGGAAGCGACCTCGTGCTTGCTGACACGCATGTTCTATGCGCCCGAGAGAAAAGTCATGTCACCTCGATCCCTGTCAAGATGATTACTGCCACACCGAGTTGTAAGATTTCGCCTTGTATCAGAACTCTAACACGGTGGACTAGCCCGGGAACTTCAATGATGTGTTGGCCAGTCCTCACAGGACACATTAATGCGGGGGCATCAATGAGAAACGTATAGCTGAGCACTGGAGGCAACCTGTATTCGGACCGCTCAAATGTTGTCATGGTGCATTCGTATTGCGCCATCCTCCAGTGAACTTCACTGACCGAAGCATCCTGTCAGCACCAGGAGTGCGAACTACAAGCGACGACAACGAAAAATACGCGGCCGCACGCTCCAAGCCATGTGCGTGTCACTGCGCCATGCACCAAGCATCCATCCCTCACGAGCAGGGAACACACCACGCGTCGAGTAAAAGTTTAATCAATGCAATGCGCGAGGCGACTCGAATCACTTACACATGGATCGCGCGGAGAAGCGATGATGCGCTTTGTTGCCGCGGACTTCTTTGCACATAAATCGTTTGTCGTGGATGAGACGGCTTGAAATGTCGTCGACTGGATGGGACGGCTCAATGGCAAGTCTATACAAGCAACGTTCCGACGGGCAAGTGCCGCAGATCCTGCCTCAGGATCAGAACTGGAGCAGCGAACCAAGCTGGAAGTGAGCAAGACGCATCGCAAGCAACAAGAGGAAATGGGAAATTCACTCCGGGGTGTGGAAATTGGACTGGCTGGCCTGACCGGAATGAGGGTCAATGACTAAATCATGTAACGTTCTGGCGCCAACCTGGCCATTGCGGACACCACCACGAAAAAAGAACCACCATGCAAAATCTGAGACAAGGGCCCACGCCCGTCTGAATCGGAGACGCAACATTTCAGCAAAGCATGTACTCTAGATTTCGTAATAAAAGGGAGGGGGTCTGGACCCTTCAAGACGAGCCATTTCAGACCCCCCCGGTGGGAGAACCCTCCAAAACATCGTCCCCAGACCCCCTCAGGCCCTCCAAGATAGGCTGGAAGAGACCCCCCCCCGAAATGAGACCCCCCTCCCTTTATTACGAAATCTGGAGTACATGCCGCCCACAGACAGTCAACGTGCTAACAACAAGTGCGCACAAGAAGGAGCGGAGAAGGGCTTGCCTGGCCGCGGCGCGCTTCGGCCACATTAATGTGCCCCCTGACCCAGATGGAAAGCGCGGCGCGAAGACCATACTCCAGATTTCGGAATGAAGGGAGGGGGGTCTCATTTCGGGGACGGGGTCTCTTCCAGGCTATCTTGGAGGGTCTGGGGGGGTCTGGGGACGATGCTTTGGCGGGTTCTCCCACGGGGGAGGTCTGAAATGGCTTGTCTTGGAGGGTCCAGACCCCCTCCCTTTTATTACGAAATCTGGAGTAGCCTCTCCCAAGCCCGAAATGGTCATTCTTTCAGCGTCTTCGCTGTACTGGCTGGTGCCATGATAGGCTTCCGACCAGGGAGAGGCACAGCGAGAAGGCACCACCCTCGGAAACGCCTGCCGAAAAGCGGTGCCAACTTCACGCCGACCTGCGCGCGTCCTGCCGATACTGCATGTTGCTTCCCCTTACTCGGGGAGCAAAAGCAATATCTATGGCGCGCCGCCGTGGGAACCCATCCGCGTCCTACTGCCGAAAAACACCAGACCTTCGGACAGAATGAAGGCGTGAGACGCTGGAGGGCTACCAACAGCAACGCGTCATTGATGCTCTTGTTCCCTCCCGACTTGCGAGGAGACAGATAGGGCTCAAAATGACCGTGCTCCCTCGCGCTGTGTTCGGGGGCGCGCCCGCTCCATGCTCGAAGACTACTGTTGCAGCTGCGGGCCGATGGGGCCTGCGCGGCGAGCTCTCTTACGATCTTCTTCTCGTCGTCATCCCGTCACCAGCCCCGCCCAGCAACCCGCCCGCGAAGCGGCCCATCACCCGCCCCACGATCCGCCCCGTGATCCACCCCGCGATCCGCCCGCGATCCACCCGCGACCCCCGCACCCCGAACCACCCTCATTCTCACCAGCATCTGCGGGGGCTTCTGCCATCGGCAAGCAGCGCCAACACTCCGTTGACTATTAGCACGCACGCTGCTGCGAAGTAGAAGCAGGGCCCGACGAAGCTCGACAGCAGACACCTGCTGCCGATCGCGATGCGATGTGGTGAAAAAGGAGGCGCTGAGATTCACGGGTTCCTCAAACTAGCCACCACCCAAAAACATGGCATCGAGGAGAACAAAGTAGTCGCACCCAGAGCCTGCCAATAATAATCAACGAACAACCTCCCACTGGACAAAACGTTATCCCATGTACGCGTATACGCGCACGTGTAAAAGGAGATCGCTTCAACACCAGTGTAAAAATGAGCGCGCTATACCAATACTCATGACATGCGCCCCTGCAGAATCAAGCAACGTGTCATTACGATTTGGCCAAGTTCTGATTTTGTACCATAAATATCCGCGAGCGCCAACTCCTTTCAGAGAGATACGGCTTAATTGGCAGACCATGAAAGAGTGTTTGGAGAGCGATGCGGCAGGAACAACGCAACACAGGGCTGCACAGTCCCTATGCTGCTAGCAAGGCAGCTCGGCCTAGCGGGTCGATTAAAACCGCCGGCCCCTTTCGGGGCTCCTCCAGCAATCCGCCCTCTGGGAGTACCTTCGCCTTCGAGATTCCGAAAAACGCACTGCCCCAATCCGCGTATGCCTATCGAAACGTTGGGCTGTGTGGTACGTGTTCATCTGCTCTCTACCCTCAAGGAAAGAACGAGGTACAGTACTGCCCCCATGACCCCCTCGGACGCGTGAGGATCTCAAACGCACGCTGACATGGATTACGGATCCTCCGACCTGGCACGTGGCATCCGGATCCACGGATTGGAAAACCGAAATATCAAGCCAGTGATGCCTAATTTGGCGACGGTGTGCAGCGATTTCGCATGGAAGCGGGAGCCGTCGCAAATCCACGCGCATTAATACATGTGCGCGCAGTGTGGTATTGCACAGTGGAGGTGGCAACCATGCTGCAAAAGCTATGTGGTGAAAGCCGTACCATGTAGGCCATAGTGCGTGAGCTATGGAGGTGAACAAAACTATGTGGTGCGAGATGGTGTAAGCTATGTGGTGTAAACTATGTCGTATTTGCTATGCGGTGTGAACTGAAGGTGGACGCTATGGGGTGTAAGCTACAAGATGTGCTGGAAGCTATGCTGCGTAAGCTATGCGGTGCAAGCTATGTGGGGCGCCCACGAAGCACCAAAAATGTGCTGGGTGCGCCGGGTGCGCTGGCTGTGCCGGGTGCGCAGGGTACGCGCGCTGCAGGCGTGCAAAGAAAGAAACAGGTGCGCCTAATTCGCCGGATGTGCCGGGTACGCTGGGTGCCGGGTGCGAAGAATGTGCTGGGTGCGCTGGGTGCGCCAACAGGTGTGCACGGGTGCGCCGGGTAAGTGCCGGGTGCGCCGGGTGTGCCGGGTGCGCTGGGTGCGCCGGGTGCGCCGGGTGTGCCGGGTGTGCAGAGTGCGCGGGTGTGCCAGGTGTGCTGGGTTTCCCCGGCACAGGAGACTCCGCGTGACAGCCTGTGCCTTTCTCCATTGTGTGTCCTCGCGCATCACACGCGCCAGCCCACCATTCAGCGCCCGAGCACGTATCGCTTGCCAACTTCTCGGGACGAAGGCTTCCTCCGTACGCAAACACATCTCAGATGGCACGTGCCACGCTGTTCCTCTCCTCTCCCCAGTCTCCTTGTCATTCGTTACCCCCTCTATGCTCGTGTTATCGTCCTCCTGGTCCTCCGAATTTCGTGGGCCAGTGCGGGGCTAAGCCGTAAGCCAACGCCCAGGGATGCATGTCCCCGCTGGTGTTTCATGTTTCATCAGAACGCTTCGTCTTAACTCTTAACATGATGATGATGGTGGTGATGATGGTGATGCTGATGATGGTGATGATGATGGTGATGATGATGATGATGATGATGATGGTGATGATGGTGATGGTGATGGTGATGGTGATGGTGATGATGATGATGACGATGACGATGACGATGACGATGACGATGACGATGACGATGATGATGATGATGATGATGATGATGATGATGATGATGATGATGATGATGATGATGATGGCGGTGGTGATGATCAGAACGCTTCGTCTTACCCCTATACCTGGGATGTGATCGCGCGCCCGGGTATCATGTTTTCTTCGGGGCGACAACGGGCGTTAGGGAGGGACGAGGGGGGCGGCAGGGGGTGGGCATAACATGAAGTCGGGCGTGTCCCTCTACAGGAGGAAATTCAAAAATAGTGAAGCAAGTCTGGGAACGATTGTTTGACTAATTTTTTGTTTTTTGGGAATATTGTCTTAACTCTTTTGAATTTGTTCCTCCGAATCCGCCTGTAGGGGGGCATGCCCGACCTGAGCATAAAAAGGTAACGCCCACCCCCCCATGCACCACCGACTGTGATGCTCCGGACGCAGTGCGGCAGTGCCAGGGACCCAGGAACGCAGCCGGGGGGAGGGGAGCGTCACTTGAGGTGGGGGCGGGGGAGGGTACAGGGGGGAGAACGGGGAGGCATCACGCGCGCCATGGCCCAGAAGGTACACAGAAAACTCCCTCCTGCTGGCCGACCCCGAGATCACAGCTCCCTCCCCCCAGACATGCCACGCCCTGGCTTTTTCAGGACGGCGCTCCCATAAGTCCAGACCCCTTCCCCGGGGCCGGTGTCGCATCCTGGATCATTGTTTGACGGTCCGAGGGCCCGGCGAGGGCCCCCAGGGGCGGAACATTGCGACGCGATCGTGTCTGGGTCCTCGTCCCCGGGGGCGCCGCGGAGCCTGGCCACCGGAGGCCGCGCGGAGGCCTGCGGGGAGGGGGCTCCCCAGCGTGCCCACGCGGCGGCGCGGGGCCCTTGTCGCAGAGGGAGAAAAAATCCACCGCGCCCCCAGACATGCGACGTCTTGATCTTTTCACGACGACGTCCCCGGAAGTCCAGACCCTTTCCCCGGGGCCGGCGTTTCATCCTGAGTCGTTGTTTGACCGACCGGGGGCCCGGCGAGGGCCCACCGAGGCTGAAAAAAAATAAAAAAAATGCCGTCCTGATTTCCTTACGACGCGATCGTGTCTGCTTCACGGATGCTTGCGATGCGGCTGATGTAAATCGTTGCAACTCATGTTATATGTTGTTCATCTTGAGATATAAGTGGTGCAAAGCAACTTATAACTGCCATACTACGTTGTTTATATGATATATCTTTCCCGAACGATACATTGCAATGTATCGCGATGCAGGCGTTATAAAGGCTCTTGCGCCCAATTAACTTCGCACCACCCAAACAGTTACAACATGATATAACTACGTTATATCGTTTGCGCAGGTTTGCATCGTACGCAGCGCAACGATACGACGGGTTACGAAACGTTAAGAAAAGATACGAAACGATACGAAACGGTTCGGAAGCTCGCTCCGAAAGCATACGTCGACGAAAAAGTTCGGAGGTTCGCCCCGAGTATCGATGGATAAACATGAGGCGGTGCGGAGCTTGGGCGGCGAGCCAAAACTGTAACTGTTTGGGTGGTTCTGATTTCGTTTTTAAATGAGGTGCGAGGAGGGTGGTAAGATGTTCCAAACTTGGAACTGAAAGGGGGTCTGAATTGCCGCCAGGCAAGTCCGCTAGTGTTCCAAGTGGGGTCGTCAACGTTGTTGCTGCCGCTCGCCGCCCCGATGCCCCCCCCCCGTCGTTGTCCTCGGCCCAAGGCTGTCCTTTGACCCCTCCCGTCTCCACCCTCCACCCCCATCCCTCCTCATCGTCCGTTGACCCATATACCTGCTCCGCCTTATCCTCCTCGTTCTCCTCCTCCCATTCTTCCTTCTCCTCTTCCTCTTTCCCCCTCATCCTCCTCCATTTTCCCCCCTCCTCCTCCACGTCGTCCTGCTCTCCTCATCCTGTCCCCCCTCTTCCCCATCCCCGTCTTCGTCCTCTTCCTCCGCAGCAATTTCTTCCTTTGTCCTCGCGTTCCGTTCCCTCTTCCTCTTTCGCCTCCTCCTCCTCCTCCGCAGCCCCCCCCCCCTCCCCCCCGCCCACCATCGCCCCGCTGCTCAGCTGGAACTCCAGATCGGCAGGCACGGGGCCCCGTCGGGCCGTCCCAGGCACGGACATGAGGGGAGGAAAAGGAATTCTAGACGCTTCGCGGCGTATCCCCACGCGTTACCACGCCCTCTTGAATTTTTCATTGCGGGCCGCAGATCAAAAAAATCCCCACGAGCCCATCCAGAAACGATGTCCAGGCGAGTTGAGGTGATCGGGGAAGTGCGGCAACAAAGAGGAGGACGGCCGAACCGTGCAAAGGAGTGAGCAGGAGAAGGAGGAGGTGGATGGATGGATGGATGAGGGAGTGGGAAGAAGGAGGATGAATAGGATGAGGAGGAGGCGGAGGAGGAGGACGAGGAGGAGGAGGAAGAATAGAAAGAGTAGGAGCAGGAAGGAGGAACAGGAGGAGGAGGAGGGCAAGCACAGGGGCCAGAGGTCTCATGGATGCCTCTCGGAGCCTCTTAGGGGTATCTCTTGGGCGATTCTTGGTGGCCTCTTGGGACGTCTTGGGGGTCTCTTGGCGATCCTGGGGGGTTCTTCGGTGTCGTGGGTGCCTCGGGGGGGGGGGGGGGGGGGGGGGGGGGGGGGGGGCCTCTTGGGGCCGCTCAGGGTCTTCTTGAGGGGCCTCCTGGGGGCATCTTGGGAGCCTCGTTGGGCCATCTTGGGGCCTCCTGGGCGCTTGTTGGGGCCATCTTGGGGAGGGGGGGGGGGTCGGTCAACGAAGGGGGGTCCCTCAACTAAAGCCCCCCCCCCCAGGCCAACATGGGGCCAAAACCTTCGTAAAATCAATGAATTTCGTTTCCTCGCCGAGGCCGTTTTGGGCGCTCTAACTACCCGCCCCCCCCCCCCCCCCCCCGCCCAGGTCCAGAGGGGAGGGGGAGGGGTAAACCCCTCCCCGAAGGGGAAGAGTGAGGAGTGGAGGAGGAAACGCCACGCCCTAAACCACCGACGCCCAGAGGGCTGGTGGGATTTAGAGGGAGGCGGGTGGTGGACAAAGGGAAAAGGAAACATGGAAAGGCGTAGGAGGATGAACCAGAAGAGGATAAGGAGGCGGAGCAGGAAAACATACGAGGACGAGGATGGAGAGGAGGGAGGAGGAGATGAACGATGATGAAGCTGATGACAATAAGGAGGAGAGGGAGGAGGAAGCGGTGGCTGCGGAGGACTCGGCGGTTGGGGGAACCGCTCAGGGGCAATGCCAGGGACCGACATTACACAGTTGGGGGACCGAAGGGAGGTGTATGGGGGCACGGGGCGGAGACGGGCGTCGGTTGGATGACACTTTCGCCTGGGATGTTCAACGATGGGACAAACGGAATGGAGCATGTGTTTTGGCATGTTTTTTTTTTCTCACTACTAGAGAGAGTGCGCGGGCGGAGCCTCTTCGTGCAGCGGGCGAGCCTCTGATGTCCCGACGTAGCAACAGCATTTCCCCATGAGTTGATACTGGGAAAACTGCACATGCGCACATAACACAACAAAATCATTTCCCCTTGGCATTCGAACTCACGTGTTTCACGAGGTTCGCCCATGACACTTCAGGGTTCGTGCGCCAAGAGAACGCACGATCTACTATTTCTCCCTTCCGCAAGGCCCTCCAAGCACCCTTGGCCATGCTTGTGCATACCCGCCGCCCAACTGCCGTGGGCCACGCGTGGGTCGCTTTCCTTCCATGGGGAAAGGGGGTGATGCAGGAACGGGAGGGGGGAACAGGGAGGCGGTCACTAAATTGCCCCCCTGGTAGTGACCACCCCTATGCCGCTGGACCCTGTTGGGGCTCACTCGGGGGCCTCTGGTAACCGTATTGGGCCCTTCTGGGAGCCGTCCTGGAGCTTCTGATGGGCACAGTTGCAAGACAGAGGGCGTGGGGGTGTCACTGAACTGCTCCCTGGTAGTGGCCTTGGCCGTGGCTGGTGCTGGCATGGAGCTTGCTGAAGCTTCCTTGGGGGCCTGTGGAGGCCGTCTTGGAGCCATCTTGGAGCTGTCTTGCAGTACTGATGGTGCACCGTGCGAAACGGTGTGGGGTCACTAAACTATCACCTGGTAGTGACCACCCCAATGCCGCTCCTGGAGCCGTCATGGGCCCTGTTAGGGATCCCTCGGAGGCCTCTGGTAACCGTATTGCGCCCTTCTTGGAGCCGTCTTGGAGCATCTGGTGGGCCCAGTTGCAAGACAGAGGGCGGGGGGTGGTGTTGACTGAACTGCTCCCTGGTAGTGACCTGGGCCGTGGCTGGCGTCGTCCTGGAGCCTGCTGAAGCTCCCTTGGGAGCTTCTGGAAGCCGTCTTGGGGCCATCTTGGAGCTGTCTTGGAGCCCTGATAGGGGCCCGTGCGAAACAAGGGTGTGGTCACTAAACTGTCCCCTGGTAGTGACTGCATCACATGCTGCTCCTGGAACAATCTTGGACCCTGTTGGGGCTCTCTCGGAGGCCCCTGGCAACCGTAGTTGGCCCTTCTTGGAGCCGTCTTGGAGCTTCTGGTGGGCCTTGTTGCAAGACAGAGGGTGGGGGGTGTCGCTGAACTGCCCCCTGATAGTGACCTGGGCGGTGGCTGGTGTTGTCCTAGAGCTTGCTGAAGCTCCCTTGGGAGCCTCTGACGGCAGTATTGGAGCCATCGTGGAGCAATCTTGGAGCTGTCTTGGAGCCGTGATCGGGGCCCCGTGCGAAACAAGGGGGGGAGGGGGGCGTCGCGAAACTGTCCACTGGCAGGAGGAGGAGGCGGAAGAGGAGGAGGAGGAGGAGGGCGAGGAGGAGGAGGAGGAGGAGGAGGACGAGGAGGAGGAGGAGGAGGAGGAGGAGGAGGACAACGAAGAGGAGGAGGAGGATGACCACCCCTGCGCCGCTCCTGGAGCAGTCTTGGACCCTGTTGGGGTTCTCTCGGGGGCCGCTGGTCACCGCATTGGGCCCTTATGGTGGCCGTCTTGGGGCACCTGGCATGCCCTGTGCAAGACAGGGTGTGGTCACTAAACTGTCCCCTGACAGCGACCACCCCTGGGCAGCGCCTGGATCAGTCGCTGGGCCTGGGGTGAGGGGAGGTGCTCGTGCCCCTGCGGCGCCACCAGCGCGCTTGCGATTCTAGACGGTAATCGGGGCGGCAGGGAGTCGCCGTCAAGCGCGGCATCATGAAGCAACGGTATTCGATGGGGGCAGCTGGCTTGGTGGGGACCCCTGGATACACCAAATTCTGGAGAACGCTCTTCGTGTCGGCCGCGGGGCGCTTCATGGCTGGCTTAGCAGCCGCGGGGCGCCTCTTGGCTGAGGGTGGCCCCTTGCCCTTCTTGCCCGAGAGCGCCGCCTTGCTCTTCTTCGGTGGTGGTGTATCGTGCTCCTCGTAGTCGTCGTCGTCGCAGTCGGAGTCCACCGCCGCGCGGCTCCGCTTGCCGTTGTCGAGCACCGTCTCGAACCTCTGCGCGGGGCGCGGTCGGGGGAGATCGACAGTGGCGACCGCGAGAGGGCGACGGCCGCCTGGGCGTGAGTCTGGGCTCGAGTGGGTCTGGCCAACATCGGCGCGTGCGTGGGGAAGTCTCATCGCGGTCTGAATTCGGGTCTGCGCGATGCCCGCGTAAGCTGCGAGGTGGGTGGGTGGGGCGGGCGCGGTGAGGGGGGCGGGTGGGGCGGGCGGGTTGCGAGCGCCACCTTTAAACAATGAGGCGCGGCGTGGAGCGGGAGGGAAGATGCAGGACAAGGAGGCGGAGGAGGAGGAGGAGGAGGAGGAGGAGGAGGATGTCGACAAGGACGAGGGTGAGGAGGGTGAGGGGATGTGGAGAAGGCGAACGTTGATGCTGATGAGGCGGAGGAGGAGTGCGGGGAAACGCATGGGGGGGCAGGGTGAGGGGGTGAGACGGAGGAGGCGGAGGTGGAGGTTAAAAAAGGCGAGGAGGTGAGGTTGAGAAAGAAAGAGAGAGAGAGAGAGGGAGAGAGAGAGAGAGAGAGAGAGAGCGATATAGAGAGAGAGATGATGGTGGGGAAGGTGAAACAACCGAGGGAGGGGCATGGATATATATATATATATATATACATACATGCATAGAGAGAGAGATCTAGTGAGATAACGAAGGCATATGGAAGAGGTGTCGGAGCCACGTCGGGCGGATGAGGAGGAGGAAGATGGAGAAGGACATGATATGGAAATGTGGAGGAAGCGGATATTGATGAGGAGGGCGAAGGAAACGCGAAAGGAGGATAAGCAATCGCTCGCGCTCGATAGAGAGAGTGAGAGAGAGAGAGAGAGAGCGACGCACACACACACGCACGCACGCACGCACGCACGCACACACACACACACACACACACGCACACACACACACACACGCACACACACACACACACACACACACACGGAAGGTGACTAGAACGAGACACAGAGAGAACGAGAGAGAGAGAGAGGGCGAGAGTGAAAAGGAGCCACAGAGAGAGAGGTAGGGAGAGAGAGAGAGAGAGAGAGAGAGAGAGCGAGAGAGAGAGAGAGAGCAAGAAAAAATGCGATAGCAAACGAGAGAGAGAGAGAGGGGAGGGATAGTGAGAGGGAGAGGGGGAGGAGGGCATAGGTTCCGAGGCCGTAGGAGGTACACCAAGGAGAGTTCACCCCGTGACGGACCTCGCCCTGATCTCGTCGAGGGGCCTCGCCATGCCGCCAGCGGCAGCAGGCGGCCCGCCGCCAGCCGTGCTTCCTCTAGGGGCAAGGGGTGGGGGGCGACGGCGACGATCGACCGACAGCTACGGCGGACGGAGGAATGAGAAGGAGGAAGGAGACCATGAGAATGAGGAAGGAGGCGGTGGATGCGAGATGGAGGATGGACATGGAAGGACACGGGCTGCGCGTGACCGCTGCTAGGGGGTGGTGCTAAGCGGTGTCCTGCGGGAGCCGCAGCGCCGCCGCCCTGGCCCGCGGCGACGACCGCCGCGACCGCCGAGGCGCCGCCCGCGCCCGCGACCGCGGCGGGCGGCGGCGGCGGCGGCAACGCAAGGAGGCCGCTCGGCGCGGCGCCGTTGGGCTGCTGATGCGGCTGCGGCATCGGCAGTGGCAGCATGGCGTGCTGGAAGGCGTCCTGGCGAGAAGCCCGCGGCTCGTCGTAGATCACCAATCCTGGCACGAACGGGTCGGCTGCCCGAGGCCTGTGTTGACTGGGGCGGCGCCCGTAGTCGCCCGTGCGGGCCCTCATGTCACGGACGCCCGCGGCGACGGACGCGTGAGTCGAGCGGCACGGGAGGCGGTCGCACAACATCTGGATCCTGCTGCTGTGGATGCGGGAAGGCACGGGGTCGAATCCAGCGGGGTACGCACTCGCGTACACGTCGGCGTGCGTGGTCTTCATGTCCGTCGGCGCCTGCGGGTACGCCCGTGCCACTCCGTGGTGTAGCAGCGCGCCCCTCCCGCGCATGACGGCGATCGCCTGGCCGATCTCGACCTTCTTCCGGACGGCCTCGGGCCCGTCGACAACGATCTCGCCCGAAGGCCCAGCGCGAACCATGACGACCGTAGCCCATATCGACTTGAGGGTGCCCTCGCTGGGGTGCACCAGGCCGATGGCGTCGCAACGCGATGCGATGGAATGCAATATGGCATTCCACGTTGTGCCAGGCTGCGCCCAGAGGTCCCACATGGCATCGGTCATCCACTCCCAGAAGTGGTCGCACGACTGCCTGGGCGCCTGCGCGGTCGCAGCCGAAGAACGAGTTGGGGCGCCGACTTTGGAGTTCACCGGCTGCGTCAAGTTCCCGCGCTGCGGGAGGGTGAAGCTCGTTGCCTGGACGGCCGTCAATATCTCAGTGGCCTCCAAGAGCGTCAGGGTGGGATGGTTCGACAAGACCTCGGTCACCCTAGCGTGGCTGGCCGCCAAATCAACTGCCCCCGACGCCGCCTCGGTCACCCTCATGTGCTCCAGCACTTGCCGCACCTGGGCCGAGCACGCACCAGACATGGCACGCCGTGGGCCGTGCCTTCGGCTGTCGAAAATAAGAAGCGTAACCAGATCGCGCCAAAACGGCTCGGTACGTGAGCACCCCAAAGCGGTGGCAGGATGAGGCGGGGGGGGGGTAGGCGGGGATGGCATGGGCCCTAGGGGACACCACGAGAGGCCCGCCAGCTCGCACGCGGCCCAAGGTTGCTTCCAAGACAGCGTGCGCAAGAGCGGGCGCGCGCCATGACAGACCTCGAAATCATTTGCACGCCGCGCCAGCATTGCGTACATGCGCAGGAAAGTGCACGCGTTGAGGCATGGGCTGCGTACGCAGCAAGAAACGCCACGAAATGTCCGAGACACCCTGTAATCCCATCGGGGCCGTCGTTGGGTCCGTCTTGGGCCACCCGCGGGGCAGAGCCAATGGGGGCGTCTTGGAATTGGATGCGCAGGCGCGGGGGGCGAGTGGGGGGGGAGGGGGTGCATCTTATATCAGCACTAACGCTGCGCTGGGTTCCCTCTACCCTTGTGTCCGACAATCCTGCGTTCAACGCCTCGTCTGAAGAAGCGCTCTGCGTCGCTTAGATGGCGCTCATCCCTCCTCGCAGTCTCGTTTTCATGACCTATATCCTCTCCCTCTCTCTCTCTCTCTCGCGCGATGCCCCCCCCCCCCCGCATTCCTGCGCATCTATCATGGTCTCTCGTTCCCGAGGGCCCTCGGATCCTTAGGGGGAGGGGATGCTGCCTTTCTCGTATCGCTCTCTCTCTCTCTCGCTCTCTCTCTCTCTCTCTCTCTCTCTCTCTCTCTCTCTCTCGCTCTCCCGATCTCCCTCTCTCTCTCTCTCTGTATATAGTTATCCCGATCGCGCAGCATTGATTCGCATCATATTGCATCCCTCCCCCTTCTCCATCGGCTTCGCGCCTCCCCCTCCCCCCCCGATCTCCTCCTCCGCACCCGCCATCCTGCGCCGCCCACCTCCCCCCCCCCCCCCCCCCCCCCCCCCGCCCCCCCCCCCCCCGTCCTCCCACCGCAGTCACTCCACCCGCCCCCGTCCCCCCATCCTGCCTTACCCACCCGCGCGCTTCGCTCGCCCTGCCACCCGCCTCAGTTCGGCGCACTCCTCGCCAGGATCGCTGCCCCTCGGAGGAACTCTGCCGAAAGCACATACAGAACCGCATGAAGGGGGCCTCGCGACCCCCCCCCCCTCCCCCCTCCCCACCTCACATCGGCGAACCCCTCACGATGACCTCGGCCCCATTGGGGACCCCGCCGAAGACTGAGCGCCGCTGGGCGCTTGTTGTTTTGAACCCAATGTGTTCACACGCGGGTAGTCCTACGCGGCACCACGAGCGCCCCAGGAGACCCGACTGCGGCCAGCATATACCCAAGATGGCTCCAAGGCGCGACCAGGGCGTCTCTCAAGATGGGCGCGACCAAGATGTCTCTCAGCTCCCCGAAACTCCTTAAACCGCAGGGGCCGCGAAATTGCATTCACGCCGTGGTGGGGAGTTCGCCCCCCCCCCCTTGGCCTGAAATCAAATTCTTAACGCTTCGCGTATCCCCACCAGCCCATCCAAAAACTATGTCCAGGCGACTTGCGGTGATCAGGGAAGCGAGGGAGCATGCAGAGTAGCAAAGGGTTTGGGGGCCCGTCTTGCCCAAGAGGGCGAGGATGGAGGAGGAGTCGGAGGAGGATGAGGAGGAGGAGGGGGAGGAGGGGCAGCAGGTGGGAAAAGTGGGAGGAGGGAGGAGGGAGGAGGGGAAATATGAGGATGATGAGGAGGAGGGGGAGGAGGAGGAGCAGGAGGAGGGGGAGGAAGAGAAGAGGAAAGGAGAGGGAGGAGGAGGAGGGGGAGGCTGATATAGTGGAGGAGAAGGATGAGGAGTAGGCCGACAAGGAGGAGGAGGAGGATGAGGCGGAGGATGAGGAGGAGGAGGAGGACGAGGAGAAAGATGAGAAGGAACAGGAACAATGACGTGCACAAGAGCCTCCTAGGATGTCCCTTGCCAGTTGTTTTGGAGTCCTCTTGGAGCGCCTGGGGGATTATTGGATGTCTCGGGGATCCTCTTGAGGCCTCTTGGGGGTCTAGGGAGCCTCTTGAGGGCCTCTCGGGGGCCTCTTGGGCATCCTGGGCGCATCTTGAGGCCCTCTTGGGGCGCTCTTGGGAGCCTTGGGAGCGCTCTTGGGGCCATCTTGGAGGTGATCGATCAAAGGAAGGGGGTCACCCAATTAGCGCACCCCCTCGGGAGCCTCTAAAATCGCATCTTGGACTCTTCTTGGGACGCTCTTGGAGCGCTCTTGGGCGCTCTTAGGGCCGTCTTGGTGCCATCTTGAGCCCCTCTTGGGGCCCTCTTGGAACCATCTTGAGGCCTCGAATGGCCATCTGAAGCGAAAAGGCGAGAAAGCAACACACATTGATTTTCCTTAGGTTTGGGGCCCATTTTGGCCGCCTGGGGGGCCTCCTTGGGAGGCTACGTGGCCAATCGGAGTCGTCTTGGGGCGGTCTTGGTGTCTTTTGGAGCATCCTCGGGGCCATCAAGGGCACCAGGAGAGAACCAAGAGCGCTCCAAGAGGGCTCCAAGAGGGTCCTAAATTTAACAGAAATTTAACAGAACGCGCTCTCCAACAACGACGTGGTTTCTGTTAAATATCTGTTAAATTATATGCCCTCTTGGGGGCCTCTCAGGGCCCTGGGACGGCCCCCGCAAGGTCCCAGGAGGGCCCCAAGAGCGCTCCAAGAGGGCTCCAAGAGGGCAAGAAATTGAGCAAAAATTCAACAGAACGCACTCTCCAACAACGAACTGGTTTCTGTCAAATTTCTGTTAAATTCTGGGCTCACTCGGGCGTCTCTGATAGCACTGAAACAGCTCCCGCAGCCCTCCAGAAGGACTTCAGGAGGGCCCCGAGAGGGCTCCAAGAGGGCCCGAAGCTTAACAAAAAATTAACAGAACGCGCTCTCCAACAACGACGTGGTTTCTGTTAAATATCTGTTAAATTCTATGCCCTCTTGGGGCTCTCTCAGGGCCCTGAAACGGCTCCCGCAAGGCCCCAGGAGGGCCCCAAGAGCGCTCCAAGAGGGCTCCAAGAGGGCCGGAAAGCGAAGAGAAATCTAACAAAACAGAAGGAGGAGGAGCAGCAGCAAGAGCGCAACAATTTTACGACAGAGGAGCAGCAAGGGGGCGCGGGCAGGCAAGGATCTGCCAGTCGTCCACGTGGCCCATGTCACTGGAAGCTGAACCCGTCGTCGGCCTGGCGTTCCGGCAAGCCGGAACTTTTTGCAGGACGGGAGCTAGCAATGCCCTCCTTCAGTTTCCTGTCCTCTCGCTCCTGCCCCTTCTCCTCCTCCTCCCCCCCCCTCCCCCCCCCCAGCAGCACGACAAATCTAACCTTATTTTGTGGTGCTGATGTCCTCCTCCTCCTCCTCCTCCCCCTCCCCCCCCTTCCCCCTCCCCAGCAGCACGACAAATCTAACCTTAATTTTGTGGTGCTGATGTCCTCCTCCTCCTCCTCCTCCTTCTCCTTCTCCTCCTCCACCACCCCATCCTTTTCCTCCCCCTCCTCCCCCTTCACCTCCTCCGCCTCCTCTCCCCCCTCCCCCCTCCCCCCCTCCTTCCTCCTCCGCCTGACGTGTCCAAAGACCAACAGAGACTTGGCGGATGCAGTCGTTCGCCGCCCCTACTTCCTCTCCATCTCGCCGCTGCCCTCCCAGCCATCATCTTTCTATTCCACTGCGATGTCCTCGCGAGTGTCTGCGCCCGCTCCCCTATCTCGACGCTCACCCCTTCTCGACAAGGTTACGAGACGAAGACGGGACTGGCGAGGGCAGCGGTTCGGGGTCGTGGCGAATGGGGTTTTAAGAGCGGGCCGATCGGCTCCCCGATGTGGATGACATTGGAACCATCTTCGGGACCCCAAGGGAACTTGCGAAACCGATACCCTGGATGACACCTCGGAGGGAGCCCTGGCGGATACCTGCGGATACCCTGCGGATACCCTGCGGATACCTTCGGTCGGAACCCTGCGGATACCCTGCGGATACTCTTGAAACCTCTTATGAACGTTACCCAAGATGAGCTCGAGTGCTCCCTGGCGGATACCTGCGGATACCCTGCGGATACCCTAAGCCTTTCAGCTCAAATCTGATGGCGTTCAGGATGTAACCCATACGATATGCCAGCTAAGGCGGGGTGATCACCATGCTAACCACGGCGATGGTGGCAATGATGGCGACGATCACGGCGCTGACGACGCTGATTGCAATGGCGACGGCGCTGGCGATCATGACGATTCTGGTGGGCATAGCGGTGATGTCAGCGATGGAAATGGTGATGGTGATGATGATGACGGTGATGATGATGCTGATGATGATGCTGATGATGATGACGATGATGATGATGATGACGATGCTGATGATGATGCTGATGATGATGATGATGATGATGATGTTGCTGATGATGATGATGATGATGATGATGAGTTTGCTGCAAGTGCGATGGCGGGGCGAAGCCTCCAGGCTGACATATAGTCGAATGCATCACTGGCAGCGCGAGCGCGGGGCAGAGCCTCCATTGCTCGCAGTTCGCCTATGCAGACAATCATTTTGATTGCATCTAGCTACAACCACGAACAGTTGTCGCGCCTGCGATCTATTCGGTCCTGCCGTGCTTCGCGGCATCCTGCGGCGCAGCCGCTGGACGCTTCATGGATGCTTTGGCCGCGCGCCTGCGAGAACCCGCGGGAGCGCCCTCGACCTGGAAGGAATCGGGGATGGGGTGGGTGGGGCAAGCACCGAAACGAGCCATCCTCGAATGCGAGCGGGGGTGTGCCGAGAAGTGTAACGCTTCGTCAGTGTCACCCAAGGGCGATAATAGGGCGGCTTACTGCTCCTCATATGCTCTCCTGAGAGCTACTCTCTGTTTCCCCCATCGCCATCACCCCGCCACCATCCCTACCATCCCTCTCCCCTGCGTTCATTCGGGCCCCAGGGAAATCAGGAACAAAAAAACAAAACAAAAAACGAAAACTCGAAAATCCTGGCGCGTCTGCTTATAAACCTCATATCTTTGACCCAGGGCTCCTTCACGACTACCTGCGAAGGGTCCGCGCCGCCGTCGGCAGCTGCCGCGCCGCCGTCGGCAGCTGCCGCGCCGCCGTCGGCAGCTGCAGCGCCGCCGTCGGCAGCTGCCACGCCGCCGTCGGCAGCTGCCGCGCCCGCGTCGCCCTCCTCCTCCTCTGCATCCTCGGTACTGCCTGCCGCCCCCTCGACTGTCGGCATGTCCTCGATGAGACCTCGGGCAGAGCGAGAGACGATCCGTGGAAAGGGCGATGACGATCGACCGACTCAAACGAGGCAACGACAAGCACCGCCGAACGAGCGCAGAATCCTAATATCGTGGCGGTACCGATTGAGGAAGCCAAGCAGCGCACCCTCGAGCTTCGTCTTCGCGTCGAAGTGGTCGTCGAGGGCGTGCTGCGCCTCCTGGAGCTTCTCGACGACCAGCTCCCTGGAGGCGCCGCTCCCGTCCTCGAAGAGCCCAGGCATGACCTCAATGAACGAGCTCAACTTGGCCTGGGCGGCGTTGGCCCTCTTCATGAGGGCCGTGCTGACGTACTCCTTACCCTCCTCGCTCGATGCGGTGACAAGGGACGCAGCCATTCCTGTGACCCGCTCGGTCGCAGTGTCCATGAACTTGTCGAACTTCTTGACGAGGCCAGCTGGCAGCCCCTTGACCTTGGGTTCCCTAGGCTCCCTGGGCTCTTTCTTAGCGGCAGGCGCCTTCTTGATCCGACCCTCGGCGATGATGTCCCGCCCCTGCTCGTGCCTGTCCTTGTTGACGGCCTCCGAGCTGTGGGAGTAGGTCGGCACCCAAACGAACTCTTGGCCCGTGTAGTCACATGTCATTCTGGGAGCCCGCGCCAGCAAGAGAGCCAGCGCGGACTTGTCTTTCTTGAAGCGATCCAATTCGCCGACCTCAGTGACCAGCACGTAATCTCCAGAAGCCTTGTTGGTATCGATGTTCTCCTGAACTTTCGTCTTCACCGTGTATTCGCTGATCTTCGCAGCGAGGGCTGGGCCGTAGAGCGCGCCAGCATTCTTCATGAGCTCCGAGCGGGCCTCGGCAGACAGCTCGGACCACCCCTCGAAGCGAGTCGGATCGGAGCTTCTCAAGGTGGATATCCTCTTCTTCAGGGAATTGCACGGGCCGCAGATCCACGAAATTGGCTCACCTGTGGCGCGCGAGCGCTGCTTCGGCGTGCAGACAGACGCGGGGCGCTGCTGGTCGCACTCGGCGCACTGCACCTGCGGCGTCGACAGCACTACAGATTCGTCGGCCATCGCTGAAGAAGAGTGACGGCGCTGCGATCGCTTCGCGTCGCGCGGCAGCACGGCGCGCCTCCAGCCAAATGGGCTACGCGCGCAGACGCAGTGGAGATGGAGATGGCGATGGAGGGATAGGGGCGAGGGTGGGATGTGTTGCAGCGGATTTGGAGGGAGGCGGAGGAGAGGGGCGGGTGCGGGTGAAAGGGGAGTTGGTGGAGGCTGGTTGGTGGACGAGAAGTGTCGACGATGGCGATCGTGAAACGCCGTCTGCTTTGCCGTGCTGTTTCCGCTGATGACAACGCTGCGTAAGTCGAAGCAGGGTGCGGTAGCAACGAGTGGCGACGGCAATGACAACGACGGCGGCGACGCCAGCAGAGGGCGGGGCGGCAGCCGCGCGGCCTTGCGCTGCTCGTCGTTGCCGCCCTGGGAAGCAGCACCGTCCTGCGGCGGCGGCGGCGCGGGCGGAGGAGGAAACGCGGGCGAAACCTGAGGGGGGCGCGGGGCGGTGGAGTCGGAGGAGGGAGAGGCGGAGTAGAAAGAGGAGGAGGAGGTGGAGGAGGAGGAGGAGCAGGGTGAGGAAGAGGAGGCGGAGGAGGCGGAGGAGGAGGAGGTTGAGGAGGAGGAGGAGGCGTTGTTGCTAGGGCTGGCGTGAGGCAGGGCCAGAAGCCCAGCATGGGGCGGGAAGAAAATGGCCACGAAGTGGCGGCGCATCGGCGGATGTCGTTGGGAGCCGCGCCCGATTGCCACATTAGGGAGCTGGGGGAGGGGAGGGTGGTGGGCAGGGGTGGTATGGGTGGGTGGGTGGGTGGGTGGGCGGGCGGGTGGGCGGGTGGTGGAGGTTGCTCTCGGTGCCTGAGCCTGATTCCACGCGAGGGCAACGCTTTGGGCATATGCGGCCAGTGCGCAGCCAGGACACCCTTGCGCGCCATCCTCCTCCTGCACACTCCTGCCTCCCTGCCCTTCACCACCCCCGCCCCACCACCCCCCCCTCGCCGCAACTCCTGCGCCTCGCGCTGAGCCAGATCGAACTCCTCGCACCAGCGGATCGGCAACGTCCAGCTCACTGGAGAGGGGAGCCCGCAGTCCCCTCGTCCTCATCCCCTCCTCGTCCTCCGTGGGGAAGGGTCACCTAAGCGCCGAATCTTGCACAAGTCTTGTCCTTAGGTGGCCACCCCCCCGCACTGCCCTATCCGCATCCTCCTGCCCCTCCCCCCCACGCGATGAAATTCGCTTGCGCGCATGAAGAGTACCTCTGCGCCATGGTAGGGGGTGGGGGGAGGGGCAGGACGTCAGATAAGACGCGCGCGCACCTAGCTTGTCCCCCTCCCCAGCAGCACGACAAATCTAACCTTAATTTTGTGGTGCTGATGTCCTCCTCCTCCTCCTCCTCCTCCTCCTCCTCCTCCTCCGCCCCCCCTTCCCCCTCCCCAGCAGCACGACAAATCTAACCTTAATTCTGTGGTGCTGATGTCCTCCTCCTCCTCCTCCTCCTCCTCCTCCTCCTCTCCCACCTCCACCTCTCCCTCTTCCTCCGCGGGGAAGGGTAACCTAAGCACCACATGCAGCCCAATGCTTGTCCTGAGGTGACCCCCCCGACCCGTCCCCCTCCTCCCTCATCCTCCTCCTCGCCCTCCTCCTCCTCCTCCCCCTCCTCCCTCGTCCTCCTCCTCGGCGGGGGAGGTCTGAACGTTGCCCAGTTCTTGTCCTGAGGTACTCCCCCACCTCCTCCTCCCCCTCCTCCACCTCCTCCCCCTCACCCCCGCACCCCCTCCACCTCTTCCTCACCCATTCCACCCTCGTTATCCTCCTTCTCCTCCGCCTATTCCCTTCATCCCCCTCAGCACCATCATCCACCCACCCCCGCCTCCTCGCCCTCCCCCTCCTCTCGCGCCCTCCCGCTCTGATCAAACAAAAATCAATTCCTTGCGGCTGCGGGCTGTTCGGCACCGTGCCGCGCTCGCCCAGCGGCCACCACGCGCCCTGCTCCACGTCTTGCCAGTAGCCGACCTCGGGCCCCCACGAGTCGTGCAGCGGCAGGGCCACATGCTGCGCGCGCCACACCAGGCCAGGCGGCTGCCGCTGCTCCGCCGCGCCCACGGCGCCGAGTGGAGCGATCGGCTCCGCTGGCGGGGCGCTCGCCTCCGCTGGAGGGGCGGGCTGCGCCTGCGGCGACCTGCCTCCCGTGGTGCCGTTCTCGGCGATGGCCGCGCGGGCTGCCTGATACGCAGCCTTGATGTTGGACGACCGCCCTACTACAAACAGCTGGCGGCCCTCTCCTCTCTGGCGGTCCCTGACGTTCGCCTTGCAGCGGTGGTCCCTCAGGATCGCCTCCGACTGCGCCGACGTGAGAGTGCCCTCCGCCAGAGGTTCTTTCACCACAGCCACGGGGCCATCGTCGGGGCTGCCGAGAGACGGATCGGGCGCGGCACCCTTCATGCCCGCGGCTCCCCAGCCCAAATGGCTGTTGAAAACATCGTCATCATCGCCGCATCGCCGTCATGAGCATCGTCGCGCCATCCTAACCCGTCTTTCAAGCAGCCACCCCCGACCCCCCAACACCCGCCGCCGCGCGCTGCCCTCGCCGCGAGGCGGTGCGTGGACCCTCGACGACATCTCGGCGAGAGGGCCCGCGCGGCAAGGGGCGCGGGGCTGAGGGCGGTTGGATGGGGCGGGGGGGCGGATTGAAATGCAGGGCGGCGGCCCCAGGTGCCAACACACATAGTTTGTATTATTTGTGTTGTCTCTCTGCCAGGAGGAGGAGGGGAGGGGGAATGATGAGCTGAACTGCAGGACGGCGGCCCCAGGAGCGAATTGAACTATACGACGGCGGCCCCAGGAGCGACCTGAAATCCAGGACGGCGGCGCCAGGTGCCAATGCTAATATTTTGTATGATTTTTTCCTTTCCAGAAGGGAAGGGGGCGGTGCGAACTGAAATGCAAGGCGCGCCCTCCAGGGCGATCGATCTGCGTCCATCGGGGGTCCGTCGGGCCCAGTAGGGCTCTGCGTTCGTCGGGCCCCGTCGGGCTCCGTCGGGCTCCGTCCGGCTCCGCCCAGGCAGTAAGGAGGAGGGGGGGGAGGAGGGGGAGCAGGAGGAGGAGGAGGAGGAGGAGGAGGAGGAGGAGGAGGAGGAGGATAAGGAGGAGGAGGAAGAGGAAGAGGAAGATGAGGAGGATAAGGAGGAGGAGGACGAGGACGAGCACGAGGAGGGTCAACGCCGTCGGCGCCATTGTTTCTACAGGCGGGCGAGCCTCACCTGCTGAAACACTGGCGGCGGTCGTACCTCCCAGCCACCCTCGCACTTTTTTAGCTCACACTTTTTTAGTTTCAATACTCTGGCGAGAGAACGTGGAACGACGTGCCAATCTGGATGCCCAAGTGTACCCCAGCTATGTGTTCGGCGTCAATGCACACAAGTTCATCCGAGTGCTGCCATAGGGCAGCGTCTGTCAGCGAAGGGACCATGCGTTTGGCCAAGCAACACAACACAGGGGCATCGGGACACATCGCCCACTTGGCCTCAACGAAAACCGACGCACAAAAAAACTTGCTTCCATATACTGCCTCGCTGGCTGAAATAATGTGGCCACATTTCAACGCGCCGCGGGGCCAGTGTAGGCCCTTTGCCACGACAGCCGTGGACGGGCGGTCACGGGGTGGCCAAGCTTCGGCTAACGACCGATCCTCATGCCTCGGGCCATTCAACGAAAACTTCTTACACTGGGATTCCGACAGCCTGCTCTCAAGGTCCAGAAGCAACCTGTTCATTACAGACCCCGACCGCGCCCCAATCGGCAAACGAGAAGCGTGAAGGCAAGCGCCCTTCACGAGCCTGAGGCGCCGCTCGCAACTGAAACAAGACAGGTTAACCCCAAAATCCCGAAGGTGATCGCCAATGTGGTATGTCATGTGGCTCTTGGGCTTGACGCTATCTAGCCCGTAAAGTTCAATCATGAGCTGGTGGTGTTCCGCATACAGGGTGTCGAACCGACCTGCCAATGGGACGGCCTCGTCGCCTAGGTGAAGAATGTTAAGGAGACGCGACATTACGTGAACGGCCCGACTATGTTCGGGCAGCCTCCCTTTGGGATCCAATACAGTCTGGCAAAAAACCGCCAGCCCGCGCCCAGGCGAGCAGTCAGGCTGATGATGCGGGAGCGTGTGTGTGTGTGTGTGTGTGTGTGTGTGTGTGTGTGTGTGTGTGTGTGTGTGTGTGTGTGTGTGTGTGTGTGTGTGTGTGTGTGTGTGTGTGTGTGTGTGTGTGTGTGTGTGTGTGTGTGCATGTGTGTGTGTGTGCGTGTGCGTGCGTGTGGTGGTGGTGGTGTGGGGGGGGGGGGGGGGGGGGGGGGGGGGGCGGGGGGAGGGGGGGGGGGGGGGGGGGGGGGGGGGGGGTGCGCGGGTGGGGGGAGATGGGGGGGGGGGGGGGGGGGGGGTGCACGCGGGGCGTTAGGCCAGATCATGGCACGACTTGCGGGAAAACAAATCCTATCCGTCCGTCCTCCTCCTCCTTTCTCCTCTCCTCCTTTCCTCATCCTCCTTCTCCTCCTCCTCCCCCTCCTCCTCGTAGGTGCCCTCCGCGTATCCCTCCTCCTTCTCCTGCGTGCCCCCCTCCTCCGCCGCCCCCTCGTCCTTTCATCCCTCCCCCCCCGCCACCGCCCCCCCGTTCCTCGTCGCCCTCCGTTCCTCGTCGCCCTCCGTTCCCCGTCTCCCCCCGATCCGTCGGGTGCCGAAAGGCTCACATATAATCTATCACTTTTAATGCGACAAGACCCTCGCTAGCAAAAAAACGTGAATGTTTTGCAGATTGGTGGACGTATCGCTTCTGAAAAAATCGACCTGGAGCTTGCGGTACTCTGGGCTGGTCTCAGCATGCCGTAGCATATCTGACGCAAAATCGTCCATGTCTTTAAGCGTAATTCCATGTTTCAGCATTTCCCCCAAGAATGAGTTACAATGGTATTGCCATACGCCTCCTGACGCCAGGAGGCAATGCATCCAATCGTAATACAAGCTGCTGATCGGCCTATAAACATGTTTCAACGAGAGATCAAACGCCAACGCACCAGGCTCGAAATTGAGCCCGTATACTTGCTCTAAAAGTTCAAATCCTACCAGCCCTCTGGGCGTATGTGGTTCAGTGAGGTTCCTCTTCCATCGTCCCTTCTCACCCTTCGGGGATGGGTGTACCCCTCCCCCGAACCCCACCCCCTGGACCTGGACGGGGGGGTTCGCTGGTAGTTGGGAGCGTCCAAGATGGCCCAAGATGGCTCCAAGAGGGCCTCGGAGAGCCCAACATGACCTACAATATGGCTCAAGACAGCCCAAGACGCCTCAAGATGGCCCCGATGATGCTCCAAAAGGCCCCAAGACCGCCCCAAGACGACTCCTATTCTAGACGCTTCGCGTACCCCCACAAGCCCATCCAGAAACGACGTCCAGGCGAGTTGAGGTGATCAGGGAAGTGAGGCAGCAAAGAGGAGGACGGCCGAACCGTGCAAAGGAGTCAGCAGGAGAAGGAGGAGGTGGATGGATGGATGGATGAGGGAGTGGGAAGAAGGAGGATGAATAGGATGAGGAGGAGGCGGGGGAGGAGGACGAGGAGGAGGAGGAGGAGGAAGAGAAAGAGTAGGAGCAGGAAGGAGGAACAGGAGGAGGAGGAGGGCAAGCACAGGGGCCAGAGGTCTCTTGGATGCCTCTCGGAGCCTCTTAGGGATATCATTTGGGCGATTCTTGGTGGCCTCTTGGGACGTCTTGGGGGTCTCTTGGCGATCCTGTGGTGCTCTTCGGGGTCTTGGGTGCCACGGGGGGGGCCTCGTGGGGTCGCTTAGGGTCTCCTTGGGGGCCTCCAGGGGGCCTCTTGGGGGCCTCGTTGGGCCATCTTGGGGCATCTCGGGGCCTCCTGGGCTCTTCTTGGGGCCATCTTGGAGGAGATCGGTCAACGAAGGGGGTCACCCAATTCACGCCGCCCCCTCCCCCCCCCCTATGGGGCGACCACCATCGTAAAATCAATGATTTTCGTTTCCTCGCCGATGCCGTTTTGGACGCTCCAACTACCCGCGGCCCCACCCCCCGTCCAGGTCCAGGGGAGGGGGTAGGGGGAGGGGTAAACCCCTAAACCACCGACGCCCAGAGGGCTGGTGGGATTGGCCACGTAGTCCTCCAAGGAGCCCCCCCCCCCCCCCACCCCCCCCCCCCCCCCCCCCCCCCCCCCCCCCCCCCCCCCCCCCCCCCCCCCCCCCCCCCCCCCCCCCCCCCAAGATGCCAAAATGGATCCAAAACCTAAGGGAAATCAATGTTGTTTGCGTTCTCGCCTGTTCGCTTCCGATGCCCATTCGAGGCCCCAAGATGGTTCCAAGAGGGCCCAAGAGGGCACCAAGAGGGGCCCAAGATGGCCCCAATACTGCCCTAAGAGCGCTCAAGAGCGCCCCAAGAGCGTCCCAAGAGGGGTCCAAGATGTGATTTTAGATGCTCCCGAGGGGGGCGCTAACTAGGGGACACCCATTCCTTTGATCGATCACCTCCAAGATGGCCCCAAGAGCGCCCCCAAGGCTCTCGAGAGCGCCCCAAGAGGACCTCCAGAGGCGCCCAGGAGGCCCCAAGAGGTCCCCAAGAGGCCCTCAAGAGGCTCCCTAGACCCCCAAGGGGCCTCAAGAGGATCCCCGAGGCATCCAAGAATCCCCCAGGCGCTCCAAGAGGACCCCAAAACAACTTCCAAGGGACATCCTAGGAGGTTCTTGTGCACGTCATTGCTATTGATCCTTCTCATCTGTCTCATCCTCCTCCTCCTCCTCCTCCTCCCCCTTGTCGGCCTACTCCTCCTCCTTCTCCTCCACTTTATCAGCCTCATCCTCCTCCTCATCCTCCTCCTCCTTTCCTCTTCTCTTCCTCCCCCTCCTCATCATCCTCCTCCTCCTATCCCTCCTCCTCATCATCCGCCGATTCCCCCATCCTCCCTCCTCCCTCCTCCATTGTTTCCCACCTGCTGCCCCTCCTCCCCCTCCTCCTCCCCGTCCTCCTCCGACTCCTCCTCCATCCTCGCCCTCTTGGGTAAGACGGGTCCCCCAACCCTTTGCTACTCTGCATGCTCCCTCACTTCCCTGATCACCGCAATTCGCTCGGGCATCGTTTTTGGATGTGCTGGTTGGGATACGCGAAGCGTCAAGACTTTCCTCTTGGTGAGCACTGTTTTTTTTGCAACGAGATCCTCCACAATTTCCCAAGCTCTTTCGTCCGTCTTTTTATCGAACACATCTGGTGTCGCTGTTTTGTAATGGTATATATATTCGTCGCCCTCGCAAGCCTCGATGCTGCCGTTGAAAATGTTGGCACATATCGCGCAGCAGCATGTCCCTGCAGCTCCTTTTGTGGATCTGCTTTCCTTATGTGCTTTTTCGTCCATGATACAACAA
Organism: Prorocentrum cordatum; assembly: GCA_963575745.1. Classification (NCBI taxonomy): domain Eukaryota; class Dinophyceae; order Prorocentrales; family Prorocentraceae; genus Prorocentrum; species Prorocentrum cordatum. Next base: position 421,355 of record CAUYUJ010015926.1, on the reverse strand, counting down.
TGCAATTTGCAACGCAACACATACAAATTACCGCGGCCATCTTGGAGGCGCATGCCGCTGGGAAAGCTAAACTTCGCGACGCCGAGTTCACAAAAAAACGCTCGAAATACATATTTCAGAAGGCCTCCTAACTTGTGACGGATGGACGTCAGCATGTCATACTCCAATATAATTGCTGGAAACCACCCGAAATCTTGGGATCTGAACCAGCTTGGCAACTCGCATATTGTCCAGTATCCCGCGAGATACTTATTAACAGAATCTGGGCGAAGCTGATTGCCCGCGGTGGTCTCGTCTGACCAGAATGCAATGCTGGCAACGCTAGTACCTACCGTGCTATCCCTTAACAATTGGGCGAAATCTGGGCAACGTGACGTAAGCCAAACTAGAAGAGCGAATGGGTTTATCAACTGAATCGGCACAAATGTGCCGTCATGGAGCTCAACCTGGATACGCTCGTACAAACCGCCGTAGTTTGTGGTGACACCGTTAATATATTTAACCAGTTGCGGCCGCAAATCCTGGGGATGGTCCAAATCGTCCTCATCTTTGGCGGCGGCAACCGCGCGATTTACTGCTGCGAGCGACGTTGAAATGCCACATCTAGCTAATAAATTAGGGCGCTTCCTCGGCGGCTCCATCCCGCCAGAACCGAAACACCTACAGAAACGCCAGAACCGAAACACCTACAGAAAACACATCGTGGCGAAGGACCCAATAATATGATGCTAAAGGTAACGTAACTGTACGCATCAAACCCCACGCGGCGGCACGATCCTCGCGAGAGGTGCGTCGAACTGAGCGGGGTGGGGCGGGGGGCGTGTGGAGACAGGGAGGGGGGAGAAACGCAGGCATGTGGAGTATGGGCCAATGCGGCCTTCGGCGGAACGCACCGCGGGGCCTGCGGCGGGGCGGGGCGGAGGGAGGGGCGTTTAAAACCGCGCTGGATTGTTGGGCACGTGAGGGCGGGACAAGAAGGACATGTAAAGCGAGAAAGGGCACGGCATCATCACTGTTTCCCTCATTTCATTTTACCCCTTTCCACCGCCGCTCCCCGTTGGATCGAACCGCCGACGCTTGGCACGTGGGCAGGGCTCAAGAAGCTCAAAAGATACAAAAAGATACAAAAAGATAGAAAACGATATGTTGCACATCGCAAACCGCTGAGAAAAAACAAAAAAGATAGCGGATGATGTAACCCGAGATATAATACGATATGAGACACCACCCGCAACTAGTTAGCATCGTCACTCAAAGTGACTTATAACCGTCGTGACAGCAAAATCCGTGAAGTGGGCCCCTGCTCGGAGCCGCGCCTGCGGCGGGCCCGTGCCCCGGGCGCCGGAACCTTCGTGGGGCACCGAGCGGCCGAGCGGCTCCTCGCACCGGCTCGGGCCTTTTGAAAGGGGCCCAGGGACACACACACACACACACACCTAAACAGGCACAAATCCCAGGATTCCCCAGATTTTCAAATTTTTACTAAGGTTTCGTCTTCCCCCCCACCTCCCATTTTGTCCCATATGTTCCTGGGGATCGTCGATTCATTGTGTCTATGTGTTTGGGGCTCTGGTTTCTGGACGCGGCCCGGGGGGGGGGGATGCGCGAGGCGTCGACAACCTGTCTTCCTGACGTCGGGGATTGCAGCGAGCGGCAAGGCGACTGTCTTGTTGCGCAGCATATTTGATGCGCGTCGACCTGCGGCCAACTCTCAAAACCTGACATCCGCCCAAGAAGGGCATCATGCGGGTGACAGGTGGTCCTTCCGCCACCCTCCGCTAGCAGAGGCGCCCTCGTTCTACTTCCGCCGTCTGCCTCGCCATCCTTCCGCCCAGGGAGAGAAGGCAACATCTCGGTCCCCCGGAGGCGAGGCTTCTTCTGGACCGCTGCGCGTGGCTCGTCCTGTGTGCCGAGCTTGGTGTGCTTGCAAGAGAGAACCGATAAGCCGTTGACCGCTCGGGGTGGGGCCGCGGGGACCCACGGCGGGCGACGTCAGTGCGGCGCCTGCGCCACAGGGGCTGCGCGGGCGGGAGGACCCCGCCGCATCCCCCGCCGCGGCGATGGCCCCTCCTGGCGGGCGCCCGCGCCAGGCAGGCGCCGACGGTCAAGCGGCCAGAGCCAGCTTGGCATCGCAGGGCACGTCGCCCACGGGCAGCTTCGCGAGCACTGCTGAGGATCACCTCGGCCCAGAGCTGCGTGAAGGTGCACCACGGCAGCATGGCGCAGAAAGGTGTGTCCAAAGGTGCAGCTGGAGATCGAGGATCTTTCTCTGGTTGGAAAGGTGGTGGATCGCAGACGGAGTGGAAGTGTATTGCATGCGGGACGTACAACGACAGCGAGGACACCAAATGTCGTGGAAGGAAGTGCAGTATATCTTGCAGGCAGCACAGCCAAAGATCCCACGACGAGATCATCAGGATGAGGGAGAACAGCAAGCTGAAGGAGAATGTCAAAAAATGCTTCCAAGAGTGTATGATGCGTACCACGGAGTATGCCGTGAACAGCAACACAGATCGACCACCACCAACATGTTCAGGAGCAATTGCCCACCAGAGAGATGAAATCCATTAGAGGTTGAATACTGTGACGGAGATTGTGGTGGAAGGCAGAGAGGCTGTCGAGTACTGCTGCGCAGCAGAAAGAAATGGCCATATTACAATTCATGCTCTGGCAGCTGACGAGTCCGAGGGTGAGGGAGAAAGAGGCCAGCGATGGGCTGCACAGAACGACGACGAAGCTGGACTTTTTGAGGAAGCAAGTGGATGCTATCGAGTTTGACATACTGTTGGAAACGCAGACGATCGACCATTGGACAGATTTGTTGAGGAAAGTGAAAGAGGGCGCTGAATGGTCACCACCGAGTAATGGGGCATGACAAGAGGAATGCGCTGGCGTTGGTAGTACGAACATCTCTGGACGATGTGGCAGATAGCGCACCGCCACCACAACCTCCGCCGCCACCTCCGCCACCACTACCTTCCACCACCAACAATGTTATTGCGGATGGTGGGAGAAAAGGCTCCACCTTGATCGTAGACGGAAGGTACATACGTGGTCCGTATTCTCCGGCGTTGGCAAAAGCTACAGTGGTGGAAGGAGGTACCAGTCAATTAGGCAAGCAGAACCCAAGTCAAGACGAAGCTAGACAAGCAGCACGCAGATCGGCGTCGAGAGTATCAATCACATCGACACCAGCAGCGAGTTCGGCAGCGGACATCAGGAAAAAGATGGCAGACGAGTATGGAGAGCAGCTATCGGAGATGGAGATACGAAGCATTTTGGCAGCACGTGTAGTCAGGCTGGCAAAGGGAGCTGGTGCTCCCTTTACTGTACCTCCTCCTCCACCTCAGTCAGCAGCAACATTACCAGCGAGTGAGGCGGATGTACAGGCGGCGGCGCAAATCGCGTCGCCTACGGCATCAGCTACGAGGAGGACTGCCCCTACATCAGCGGTCTCAATACACAATAGCCCAGGGTCATGCCAGGACACAGTACCGCGCACGGGGTCCAGTGATGAGCTAAGCGAGCTGAAAAGAGTACCTGAAGCAGGAGCAGTGGGTCCAGGCACAGAAAGCAACAGCATCTGCTCACCACTTTAACCTCGAACTGCAGCAGCAGTGGCAGGCGATTTACAATCAAGTTGTGCATTGGATAGGCATGGCGGCCCAACACATGAGGACGACGGAACAGAACGCGAAGAAGCAGGTGTAGGATTTGGCGGCCCTGGTGCGACGCGAGGTGCACGAGATGAGAATGCAGAACAACTGTGCTAAGGATGCGAGCTGAAGTGGAAGAGCAGCCAATCATAGGAAAACATGAAATATATGAGGTGGACGAGCAAAAACATATGACACGACGGAACGAGATGGCATACGAGTATCAGTCAGATTATTTGATCATGCATCAAAACCGTGGGTATGCTCAGATCGAGAAGGTTAGGATAGACACGTTGGCGTACTTGGAGGGCCAGAAGCAGCTTCATGATCATGACTTCCAGCGCAAGTGGCTGGAATTGGCAGAACATCACACAAGAGTGGAGGAGGAGCGCGCAAACGTCGTTGAAGAGGCGTGTCAAGCGGATGCCTGTAGTCGCATATACCTGGAGGAGATCGCGAGCTTGAAGAAATCGATGTCAGAAGGATCAGCTGACTACGGTCCACATAGAAAGCAGAAGCACCCAACGTCGGTCGTCCCGTATGACTTGCAAGGTGCGTCGTCTGTACTCTTGGGAACCAGCACGTCCAGAGAAGAAACGATATTTGAGCAGGAACTTGCAAGGAAAAGTGAACAGGAGAAGATGGACAGCATGGAGTATGATAGATACCAGGAGGACATGGCAACCCCAGGTGCGAGAACACTAACTTCGACGACGCCACCTACTGCTGGTACTAAAGCTGAGGAAGCAATGTTGGAGAGTGAGGGGCAGGCTAAGATAGTGAACAGGATGGAGGAGGAGAGGGACAGACTCGAGTTTGACAAATGACTGCGGCAGCGCCATGCGGGGGAAGCCTTTGCAGCGGTGAATGCGCTGCCTGCAGCGAGAGCTCCACCAACGCCGGTATGGGGAGCAGAGGCGCCGCAGCCTCGCAGTAAAGCGCTGGATCACGAAGACCAGGACGTTGGAGGACATCCCGGCCTGGAACCAGATCCAGTGGTAGGTGGCTGGATCTCAGGTTCTGCGAGTGGTGTGTCGTCGCAGCTGCAAACGCGTACCCCGACGAGTCCAGAGGTGCAGGCCATGGAATCTCAAATGCAGGTGCCACGGTTGCAGCGTACCACGTTCGACAAAGCGAACGGCATGAACTTGCATGGCATGTTCGCTGCAGCCCAGATGTTTGATAAGGAGGCGGAGGCGAAACTCAAAGCCATCAGGGAGGAGGAGATGCGGCAGTCCATGGAGGAACATGTGTATTGGGAACAGCTCGCCGACGCGGAGGACTACAGGGAATATCTGCCATCATATATATAGATATATGTCAAGGATTGCACACGCTGAACAGGAAGCAGATCACCAGGATAAGAAGGAGAAGCATGAAGCTGGTGGAGGTGCTGATGATGAGGGATAAGGTATTACTGGCAGTGGGCACGTTATGGACTTGGAGAGGGATGAAATTAACCTCGTGGAGGTCGGCCCTGCCACGAAGACCAGTGGGGCTTCAGGCGTCGAGGATGCTGATCGCAGCACTCGGCAGAAGCAGCCAGCTCGAAAGTCTGGTCGAGCATTCGTGTATGCTAAGACGAAACCACTGAATGAGAAGGCGCGTGCGAGAAGCCGCAACCCCAGAGAAGGTTTACCCTACGGCAGAAGGTAAGTGCGAGTCGGTGGAAGAAGGCGAAAGACCAGCAATTTCTGACGACGACGGCGATCATCAAAGGCGAGGAGAGCAGGAAGCTACGACGGCAGTGCCGTCACACCCCTGAACTCATCTTCGGCGCCTCTGCTTGCGGTGGGGGCGTGTCTGCCGACCAACACTACCCACGCGGTGGCAATAGCTCTCGGGGTGCGCCAGAGGCATCGGGCTACGACCATCTACGACGACGCGGCCGAGAGCATTCCTGGCAGCGATTCGGCTACTCACCTTATTCATGGTGACCTTCGAGCAGGTCTGTTCGTATGACAGCGATCTTGGCATTCGTGCCTCACTGTGTGACGACATCGTCCTGATCAGTCCAGATGGTGTTGTGTCACCTCAAGTGGAATGTTCTGCAGATGAAAGACGTTCGTTGACTCTTGCTGAGAACTCAGGTTCCCAGCTGGCGGTGGCCACTGCTGTAGCAGTGGAAGCCAGCCCAGTTTCACAAGTTGGTGTTGGGTGCCCACATCCTCATCATCTTCTTCGCCGAAAGGTGCTAAGGGATACGATCCACCGCTCTTGTAGCATGGGCATCCCCTCGCCATTGAGCGTAGAGTTCTTCAGGCTCCACTGGAGAATCGAGCTGCAGACGGACATCTGAGGCATGAACTGACATGACCATTCTCGGATTGCTCTCAGACGTGCTCGAGATTTGCCACATCCAACTACCAGCGTATACGTTTTAAGTGATGGTTCATACTGGAAGGATGAACCGAGGCAGTCAGCATGGGCTTGTACGGTCGTTATTTCGGATGGGTCAGGCTTTAAGTTCGCTGGCTATTTCATCGCGTTCGTTGTGGACAGCATCTGCGAGGAGCTGACGGATGCTGACATCAACAGCGTAATTACTGAGACTGCCTGGGTAATGTGGGCAATGCTCTAAGCCATCACCTACAAATCGAGATCATATGTGATTGCGAGTCTGCCTTGGTGCAAGCCTCGACTGGGACACAGCAGCAGGAACCTTTTTGGGTGATGGCAGCATGTGACCTCGAGCTACTTAGGCTGACACACAGTGTGACCCTCTCCCATACTTCTGGCCACGAGGGACACTCATGGAATGAGATGTCAGATGTAATTGCGAAGCATGCACGTCAACAACCACCTGTTCGGCTACCAGGTTGTATTATACCAGCCTTGCGCCCCAAAGGCCCGTTGGGGATGGGCGCCCCTGCTCGACGACCGACATCGAAATCTGGCCCATTAACCAAGACTGAGCAGCTCAAGTTTCAGTTTCCATCCCTGTCGGCAGCAAATTGTACTAACCACCTCATCAATTTCAAACTCCGTTTCGCCTACTACGTATAAGATGGATGTGAAGGTGGTCGCGCACAATCCGCAACTTGCCCCACTGGGAAACCAGGCGGAGGCAGGCAAGCCCCTGCAAGGTCAGCTTCTGCGCCTCCAGCTGCAAGAATTAGGCGTTCAAGTTGCTGGACTGTAAGAAGCTCCTGCACCGGTGGAGCCTGCCATCCTGGACGGCTTCTTGGTGCTAGGGTCTGGCAGCAAAACGAAAGTTGGATGCTGTTTGCTGGTGAATGTGAGGACGCCATGCGGCGTGAGCTCCAATGGTGCTAAGACGTTCACCAGGTCTGATGTTCGTACTGTGCATTCTGATCCTCGCGTGTTGGTCGATAGGCTGCGTACCTTCGGCATGGACGAGTACATCTACGTAGTGCATGCTCCACATGAAAGGCGTGACACTATTGAATACAAAGGGCGGTGGGCAGATATTGAGGAGTTGTTTGTCGAGTGGGCTCCTAGTATTACACTCGGAGACACCAATGCGAAGGTCGGTCGCAGACAGAAGGCGGGAAGAAGAACACTTACCCCAGAAGCCGGCGAATGCCATCCGAAATATTGTGTACCAGACATGGATGATGGCCCAGGTTCGGTTGTCCACAAACTAGAGGATCCTGGCTTATAATTGACATCACCCATCTTCCAGCACGAAGGAGGCCATACGTATTGCTCCATCGCCAAGTCACTGTTAAAGCTGAATCATACCATAGTTAGTGGAGTCTGAGACGCTGCGCGTCGAGGCTGCCAGGTTGATTATGGATTCGATTCTTTCTGCGAGGACGAGGATCACTACCCAATGATCGAGGAGTTCCAACTGACCAGCACCAAGAAACCACCAAGACGCAAGAACCCCCCCGTTGGACGATAGGAAGCTGAAAGATGCTGAGTGCTGCGGAACATTTCGGGGTATCCTTGATGTCATCGGCCTAGCTGAATGGGAAGTGGACGTGAATGATGATGCGGAGATTGTCACCACCATGTGTACGTCGGCACCTAGAGCGCGTTTTGGCAAGACGGGCTTGTCGTCCCTGAACAAAAAAACGTCACGGAGTCGACCATGAAACCCGTGCAACTGCGACGTTATGTCAACAATGCGGAGAGATGGCTACCGCGACACAGCGAGTCTGATCCGCCATGGTCCACGCTGCTGGACCATTTGGAAGATCCCTTGCTGCATCCTGAAAGTGGAAACCTGGGACATGATCAGATTGTGAGCTTGAGGATTGCATGCGTAGATATGCGTGCGGACCCCGACTTTGACGGAGACGCCTCCGTGAGGGAGCTCAGGTATTTCTTGACGTCGACGGCGAGGTTGGCACGCAGGAGCGTGAACCAGAACAGTACTCAGCACCTGGAGTAGAAGGCAGAAAATCCACCCCGATAATAACCACCCCGACACGCGAAACTGTTTACTAAAAGCCCCCACTGAAGGAACCGAACAGGGCAGGGCTGTTTAATAAACGCCCAAGGCCGTTTGGTAAACGCCAATTGTCCGGTCCGGGTGGTTTTCCCTCCCTTGATGGAGGAGATAGCCAAGCAGATGGGCGCATGTGCGCTGGATGATGACAGTCACGGCAAGTGGCGTCTCATGAAAGTCCTGTTGAGATACGGTGGCGAAACAGGACGTACGGGACGTTTCCCCATATTGTTGGATAAGAATGGCACTGCGGCTACAACAGCGGAGGAGGCGGACTACATGGTACTGAAGCACTTTGCAGAAATTGAGGATGCCCATGTCGTAGAGGGCGCTACACTGGCGAACACGTAAAATTAGCGGCTACACTATGACCCTCACACGATTGAATCAGAAGCAGACCTTGTGCCTACCAAACTAATGGTTGGTGATCTATTCCGCAAGCTGGAAAAGAAAACGGCAAATGATCAAGATGGCGTCCAAGGAGATGGTATACGGCTTTTTCCAAGCGAGACGTCACACCTATACCATCCAAGATTTGCCAACAATAGCGTGTATCAGCAGGAGCCGTACACGTGCAAGCATGGCATAGTCCACCCATTGTTCAAAGGAATTGGCAGCTACGCACAATTGACATTCTACAGGTCAATTTTCCTCAACTATACAATGAGCAAGTGTTGGCATCGGTTCCCGATTTGCCAAATCTCAAGCTACTTCGACATCATACTTCGGGCGACGCAGTCCGGAGAGAGAGCAGGAAGAGGTCCGTCTGCGCTGGTGCAGATGGCATCGTCATGTCTGAAGGCAGCGAAGATGCAGAAAAGGTGTGCGTTGCTTAATTGTGTTGATCTGGTCTCGGCTTTCTACTCTGTGGTTCGGAGTCTTGTCCTACTCACTCGTGATGACCATGACGGAGATACCAACAATGTGGAGCACAACCACGAACTGCCGATCAGCATGATGCCGCTATTCTCCTTCATTCTGCACCCGCCAGCGGCGCTGGAAGGATTGGGATCATCACCACAATTGTTAGCGCTGCTGGTGGAATCGCAGAGAGATACTCATCTTGGTACGGAAGGATTGCCAGCAATGGCAAGGTCTCGCAGAGGCTCTCGACCTGGGAGATCGCTCGCTGATGCCATATTCAATCCAGCCTTCCGTCCGCCCTTGAACACAAGGGACTTGGCGCTGCGCAGACTTGGAGGCTGCGTGCCGTTGGCACCTGGAAATTCTAATCATGTGTTCTCGGAACATATCCAAGCTGAATGTTGACGAAACGTTGTACCTGCAGGCCCCGATGATGGATCCAGTGGAGCTGGCTGGTGAGATAGTTGATGCGTTTCACTATGCCATGCTGGCGCATGAGTTTACACTCAACTACAAGCCCTCCAAGTCCAGCCTTTTCGTCATACCAGGTTGGCAACATGATTCAGCATTGCGTCAACGCATCTCTGAGCCGGATTCGGTGGTCAAGTCAGCCGTTTGTGCATACAGGTGCATGCGTCAACAGATTACAGGTACCTAGGGACACTCCTGGACGTGAATGGAGCGTTGGGTCCAGGCGCGGCGGCATCCACCCAGAAGCAGAGGCAGGCAATGGCCCTGGTTCGACGTATGTGCTCGAAGTTTGGACGGATGGCGATGCTGGCTAAGACAAACTTGGTAGATACAGTGGCCATATGTGAACCTGCTGTACTTGGCGGAGGTATGGGAGATGCCTTCTGCCTCTTTACTGCATCGGCTCGACGGGCCTCGGCTTATGTCGCATTGGGCGATCCAGGGAAGTGTCCATCACAGTGCGTCGGAGCATATGTTCTCAGATGAGGAAGTCCTTTGCGCAGCACGGCGTGTTCGGATTGAGCATCTTATTCAGTAAGAAGAGGTTGATGTACTTTGGATCACTTTTTGTCGGTGACCGTCAGCGCTATGGTTCTTGTTGGATCAGGTGGCGGACTTACCAACGGACTCGTGGACAGGGATGGTCCAGCAGGATCTTCTTCGGCTATCTACATATGACAAATATGGAGATCGATCTTCGTGGACGATAAAGAAGCGGTTCGACTGCACGAAAGCAAACTCTTCCAGACTCCGTGCCGAGGTCAAGCGAGCATGGAAACTGTTCCTGGCAGCGGACCTAGAGCGGTTACAGAAGTCGGTGTGGAAGACCTAGCTCAAAACGGGTTCGGACAGGCACGGAGTCGTTTGTGGCCATAGAGATACGCTATGCTTGCTATACTTGACCACCAACCGCTGGAACTCGCACAGCGTGTGGCTCATGATTCTCTTTGTCGGGCGTGTGGGACTAAAGTATCTGGTCGTTCCAGCTTGGTACGGCATCGACGGCGACCTGGCAACCGTTGCATACAGTTGATTGCGCAACATGTTGAGCTTCTCCTCCCAGACGTAGCAGATGATCTGATGAAGGGGGGCTATCAAAGGGAGCGGCAGATGGTGCATAGAGGTTACAACTACTGACAGGCCTTCCAGAAGGCCGAACGAATAGTTGAACAGCGGGGGTGGGCGAGGCGAACCGTGGTAACCGCCAAGGCCGCCTGAAATGCAGGTTGAAGTCGAGCCTCGCGTACTACCTATAGCAAGGCGACGGCTTGGGATCGCGACTGTCTTTTACCACGTTTTCTCGAACGGCACGGTGGTCCATGACGTTGGGAGATGGTTGAGCACTATCATGGGAGTGACACTTACGGCTCAGACCCAGTTGAATGATATGATCGCAACAATGTCGGATGGCCAGGCTTGTGGCTTGGTACTCTCCCCGTCAGTGGATACTTGTTGCAGCTTCAAGGGCCGTTCGGACGTTAGAGTACCCATTCAATCTGCTGATCAGCCATGGGGTCTTGGAGTACTTGGGGGGAGAGACGCAAGAAGCTGGCAAGAGAGATCGAGCAGCTGCGGCAGTCCATGACACTGATGGAAGTTGCGTGCGCCACAAGAGTTCCTGCACACCTTGTAGTGGCAAAGAATGTGCTGCAGGTGGTGTCAACGGTGATTGATGACGTTGAGATTGCGATAGGAGAACGGATGAGTGCCGAAGAATTGGATTGTTGCATGCTGGGTACCTTTGATCGCCATCCGATGACGGTGGTCTCTACCCACGCGAGGCCGGAGTTCGAGCTTGAGAAGCAGCGGAGCAGATGCCGCTGTGATCATCGAGCACACGATGTGGCTGATCGCCTGAAGCCTGGTGAATGGCCAGTCGGGCTGTCACGAATGCTTGCATGGTCGCTGGCACATGCCAGCCTATCCGTGCGCGCAGCTGCTGCCGCAGCAGATGCTGCGGGGCCTGCATGACCTCAGCCGAGGCCTGGGCTCACACTGGGGTCCCACAGTCATGGTGCCGAGGTCTTGTCCTTCTTAAGCCCCTCATGCCCCAGGTGATTCAGGAGTCCTCCATGGACCAGGCACTAAACTGGAGGATCAGCTACCCTCCTCGCTGCACCGCTCCAAGTCAGCCCCTGGTGGAGGGCTCGTAGGTCGACTTCGGCTACGACGGTTTCTAGTATACTATTGGAGTGGTGCATCGGTGGAGGGGAATGAAATAATTCAGGATCATGTTTGTGTTGCTGTTTTCTCGCGCCCTCATTCTGGGGGTTTCTTGAGCGAGGCCTTGATTGTTTTTTGTTTGCCGTTGCCTCCTCTTCTCTCTCTCTCTCTCTTGTTACATGCATTGCTGCCCCCTCTCTTCTTTGCCTGTATCCTCCCCTTTGTTGTGTGCACGTTCAATATTAGGTCCCACTTGTGTGACGGCATCCCCCGATCCCACACACCGCGAGCACCCGTTGAGTCGGGCCGCGGGGGTAGGGGGGAACACCTGACGTGGGACCTGCTGGCCAGCTCGCGGAGCCCTGTCTGTCTCCCCATCTCTTCATTTCAATCGTTCTCATGCTGCTCCCGATTTCCGAACTCCCTTGGATATGTGCACAATTGAGGTGGTCCCGTTTGGGTGGCGAAAGTGGCAGCCGAGCGCCACCCCGAGTGGGCACCTCCTCAGCCTCCCTCGTCTGAATGCTCTCCATCACCATCATGCATGTGCTGATCATGTATTGTCATCTTGTGCTTCGTCGACTTCTCTTCGGACTGCGTTGTTGCATTGCGTTCCTTGCTTTCCCGCAGTAGCCCGCGGGCGCCTGACGCTTCAGGCGCCAGTGTGGCGCCCCTGCAGCCTGCGCAAGAAAAAAAACGACAGCGCTACTCCCCGGACCTCTCCCGCGGTGCGTCCCGACCAGGAGTTCCAGGCGAACCCAGCTATGGCGACGAGGTCCTTCCCCAGCATGATAGGCCCCAAGAGACGAAAACAAGCCGAAGGCATCTGTATCCATCGGCGTACTGGGACAATTTCTTATTTTTCGCGACCACGCCTGTTCCCGGCCCCCCTCCCTCCCTCTCCCCCTGGTCACAGCACGATTCGCACCGGCGACGTGTGGGAATTAGCCGGCGCCCGCGCGAAACATGACGTGACTGGCCCCCTCCCCCCCCTGGTCACGCCTGTTGTCGCCATTGGTTAGAAAAACGGTCTCCTGCTCTCCTGTGATTGTCCTTGAGGGGCAAGGATAGGGGGGGACTGGCATAGTCCTCCCATAGGGGGGGCACATCGGTCTGGAATCGGCGATACGTCGCCGACGAGACCCTGATGGTGAATCCGCATCTTCCTGGGTAGGTGGGGGCCACCTTGCCCCCATCGGCCCTCTCGGCGATCAATGGGCGATTGGGAGTCGATGCGCCCCCCCCTGAGCCTGTCCCCCACCCTACCGCTGCCCCCGAGTCTTGCCCCGTGTCGTGCGGTGCCGCGAGGTGTCGCCTGCCCGCCGGCGGGTGCCGCGGTCGCTCTCACTTCGCCGGGTCGTCGCTCCTGCGAGGGCGGGCGCGTGTCGGCGACGGCGGCAAGCGGCGACGAAACCGGAGGGACGAGCGCAAGGGTGCATTTTTAGAACTTGGTTCGGGCAGCAATCGTTACACCAAAGGGGGGGGTGGAGCGCGGCTGCCGCTTGGGCGGGCGGGTGGGGCACGTCGGGGCGGGGCTGCGTTGCGATCGCCAAACTCTGCGCGCGAGCACCAGCATGTGTGTGTGTGGGTGGGGATCCATGCCCCCCCCCCCCCTCCTACGTACGATCTTTACCGTGACCCGACGTGGGGGGGGGTCGGCGGGGCGGGGGCTGGCCCGGGCAACGACCGCCACGCGCGCCAGAGGACGACGAAACCAATCTCCACGCACAGGGAGGAAGAGCACCACGCACTGCACTGGCCCAGCTCCCCTCGCGGGCCCAGGACGGGCGTGTGTCTGCCCAGGAACTCGCCGCCCGACACGAAACGTAGCACCCCGCAGTCGCGGATCAGAGTGAGGGGACGCGGGGACGTGGGCAGTCTGCGAGGCTCTGAAGAAGCCCGCCGCAGGCGCCTAGTGCAAACAAATTGTGCAGCGAGACCGCCGCAGGCGCCGAATTTTCGTTAAAGCAATGCGGGTGGGTCGCGGGGTGGGTCGCTGGAAGGTCGCGGGTGGGTCGTGGGTGGGTCGCGGGTGGGTCGCGGGCCAGGTCGCGGGCCAGGTCGCGTGTGGGTCGCCGGTGCGTGGCGGATGAGTCGCAAGCGGGTCGCGGGGTGGGTCGCGGGCGGGTCGCGGGCCAGGTCGCGGGCGGGTCGTGGGGTGGGTCGCGGGTGCGTCGCGGGCGGGTCGCGGGGTGGGTCGCAGGTGGGTCGCGGGGAGGACGACGCCCAACAACGAACAAACAAACAAACAAACAAACAAACAAACAAACAAACAAACAAACAAACAAACAAACAAACACAACAACAGCAGCAGCAACAACAGCATCATCAACAACAACAACAACAACAACCACGACAACAACACCAACAACAACAACAGCAGCAACAACAACAACACCAATTTTTTAAGACTGTTCGCTCCTATCTGCTCACGTGCTAATCAATACGTATAACCCAACCCTCGGTACCAGCCCTCGTCGTCTTCGAACGTACCCCCTTGGGGGTATGTCTTCCTTACCTGCCACGTGAATTTAGTGAAGCCCCTAAAACAAGGGAAAAGAGGACGGGTGGCAGCAGGAGGGAGAATACTGGAACACGAGAGAAATTAGCAGGAGGGGGGCAAGGAGCAGAAAACAAGTGGTAGAACCAGACGGGCAGATCAGGTGAGCAGACCCATAGCAGGCAGGTCGGAAGGCGGGCCCAGACGACGAGGTCGAGCAGGCGGGTTGCTGAAGCGTGGGTCCTGCATGAATCGCGAGGAAGTCTCGAGCCCTAAGTAAATCGTGAGAAAAGCCAGCGTGGGCCACGAAAGGCATACAATCCGAGTCCACGGAGGGCAGCGACGGGGCCGCTGAGGGCAGCACCGGGGCCACGAAGGGCAGCGAGGGGGCCACAAAGGGCGACAGCGGGACCACGAAAGGCATGCATATGGGGCCACGACGGGCGCGAGCGAGCGGGGGCCACGAAGGGCATTCGTATACGGAGCCACACAGGGCGACAGCTGGGCCACTGAGGGCAGCAAAGTGGCCACGAAGGGCAGCGAGGGGGCCGTGAAGGGCGACAGCGGGGCAACGAAGGGCATGCGTATGGGGCCACGGCGGGCGCGTGCGAGCGGGGGCCACGAAGGGCATATAATGCGGGGCCACAAAGAACAGCGACGGAGCCACTGAGGGCAGCAACGGGGCCACGAAGGGCAGCGAGCGAAGAAGAAGCCCCCCAAACGCCCCCAATAAACCTCAAAGATGCGCCCGGGGAGCCCCAAGAGGCCCAACAGGCCCCCAAGAGGCTCCCAAGAGGCCCCAAATTACCCTCCAGAGGCACCCGAGAGTGCTCTGACGATGCCCCAACAAGCGTCCCTGAGGACTCTGACCCAAGTCAACATCGTCGTCGTCGTCGTTCAGGGTCAGGCGGAACCGGCCGTAAGGCCTCTCCAATAGTAGATCGTTTCCCGAACGGCACGGCCAGAAAGCGCCCGCAACAAAGCTTACACTATAGTACTCCACGAAAAGATATGCACAGGCGCCCGACGGATATTGCCCGTACCTTCAGGGAGGATGGATGGCGGTGAATGAGGTCGCTGGCCCTCAGTGGTGATGTGTACACCGCCACCCTTCCCTGAGGCCCAGGAGCAATATATTGGAGAGAGTCAGTGTATATTTATTCTCGTGGTGGAGATACCCATCGGTCGGGAGAAGTAGGTACAAACAACATGAAGAAGGAAGGCGGATCAAGTAGATTGGGTGCAGGCCCTCCCAGATGATAACAAAACACAACAGAAGCACATCCATTATTTAGGTAGGAAGGCGCTTGAAGCAGATTGGGATCAGGGAATCAAAAAAATACATACTGTCAAAGACCTCTGCGTAGAGCTGCTGAACGCGCGCGTCTCGCCCCTGCGGGGCCTGCGCGGACGCGGTAGAAGTATGTCTGGGTGGTGCCGAAGGGCAGAGCAAGGGACCGTGCTGGGTCAAGGCGCTCGGCGGCAACTCCTGGGAGGCCCTCGCAGGAACGATTACTAAGGGTAGTACCCATCGGTCGGAAGAAACATGTAAAAACATGAGGTAGGAAGCCGTTGCCCCCGAAGGAGGACAGAAAAAGTGAAGACGCTCGATCGTTGAAGTAGGAAGGCGCAGAAAGTAGATTGGAACCTGGGAATCCAAAAATACCTACCTTCAACGACCGATGGGTACTAAGGAGTAATAAGGCCGACTGGGGCGTCAATTGCCGAATCAACACTCAGCGGAACTCCGCCGGAGTGTACCGGATTGGGCGAGATTTCGACACAAGATATGCCAGCGCCGATGCTGCATTCAACCTCCCAGGAGTTGTATCCTGAAAGGGGTATGCCCCCCTCCACAGCAGGTTCCCTCAAATGCGTCGTCTCAAAGCGAAGCAGCACTCGGTCATGCTCTCGGATCGCCTCTCAACTGTGAAGGTGGTAAAGCGACTGCATCTAGGTCATGGAAAAAATGAAACAAAGCGAGCCAGATAGTGATAAGTGCGCAGGGAGGGGCCGAATGGTGTTACCTTGTCCCTGGGTTTGTGGCTGCGGCTGAATTGGGGTTACTCTGTTTGGATTGTTGTTATTGTTGTTATTGTCGTCGTCTTCGTCGTATACCCTCCACAACATAGCATCAAAAATCCGAACCGCGGGACGCGCCCAAGGACAATGAATGACCGTTCGGATGGGCGGGTGGGGGGGAAGTGAAAGCATCGGAGCAAAGGCGGTTTGAGACACTGGGAACTCAAAATCTGTCCCCGGACCCATCCCGAGGTCCAAACGCATCAATTTTCCATGCTGCGTCCAGACGTGGCGACGAGGGGCCCCCCCGAGAACCAACACCCCGTGTCTTGAACGGCCCTCCGCTGAGAGGAGGCAGCTCCTGGGAGGTCTTCGCCAGAATGATGAGAGGCTCGGATGCCCGACGAGGGGGCCAGTGCGTCGGATTCGTCCAGGTTGCGCCCAACACCGAGCCGGATTCAGCGGGGCCAACAAAAGTTTCCCGGGGTCATGCCAGATCGAGCCGGTTTTCGGACCACAGGGAATACCAAGAATTGCATGCTGAGGAGTGTACCCGACAGGCTCGTGAAGCGCGCGGTTCCCCCCCCCGCGGTCTTGGCAGGCATCTTCCACTTCTCCCGCGCGGCCGGATCCTTCAGTCGCACCTGGCGTCGGGCCCTGCCGCCGACCGGGCGCGGCAAGAGAGGCCCGAGCGAGGTCAGGTCGGGGTGGGCCGACAGCCTCCGCAAGAGCACCCTGCCAAGTTGGACTGGGGCTCTCCGTTGGCTGCGCTCCACTGCCGCCAACCCTCAACTCGAGAATGGCTGACGAATTTCCGCTCGGCACGAGACGGGGTAAAGAGTCCCATCTCCGACTGAAAGACAACGCTTCGCGCGTGCCTTCCCGAAAAAAGGGCACGACCACCATGTCGAGTCCTCGATGCAAGCAGAACGTATATGAAGGACGGGTGGCAAGGAATCCAAACCCGTGCAGGCCGAGGTTAGGATGTTTGTTGGGCGGCGGGCGGGCGAAAACGGCAAAGGACGGGCCGCAGAGGCAAGGACACCAGGGCACCATAGATGAAGGCGCGCGCCCTCACTCGGCGCGATGACTGCAAGTAACGCGGGAGCCTGCGGAATACCGAAGGACAGGTCAGTCCGCGAGACCGCCCCTCCGACCCCCCAATTCACCGCGGTCCTCTCCATTCCCCAAGCAGCTTCCGGGAGGGGAGACCTGCACGAGGCTGCTGTGGCCGACGCCAAGGAAGGCCAACACGCGCGTGCGATACGATCCTGTGAAGAGCCGCGGAACACTCACTGTAGTCGCGACGGCCTGTCGGAACCAAGACGCGCTCGGGGCAGCCGAAGGACGCTTCGGGGCCAGATTCGTCACAACTGGAGCGGGAGAGGCGTTGAGGGGAGAGAAGAAGCCGCGGGCCCCACGGAACGCATGCCCTTGACGACGTTGCTGAACGTGACACTCCGTTCCCCAATTCAATGATTGATGATTGCTTTTGCGGGGTATTGACGGAAATCAGCGATGTGGCGAACGTGCGCTGCTGATGTCGGCAGGCGGCCAAATCCCAAGCCTCCTGGTTTTGAGACGCGGGTTCCAAACTCTGAAACGGTTCGGCAACAATGGGTTCGGCAGCAATGTGCCGCCGATTCAGGTGGGAGGGCAGATTGAAAGGTTTCCATGTATGGGTCCTGGTGACACATTCCCGTCGATCCCAGCAGGCGGCTGGGGTCCTGGTTTTCCCACGGTAGAAAACGAAGGACATACAAAGCGCTGGACCACGAAAAGCGCTGGACATACAAGCGAGAGAGAAAACAACATATGGAGGGAAGAAGCACAATACGAGAACGAAACGCACACACATATAGAGAGAGAGGGAAAGAGAGAGAGAGAGAGAGAGAAACAAAAAAAGAGGAAGAGACACATACATGAAGATATCGTAGACTAGGTCGCAAGTCCTAGAGAACATGGAGTAGAGCGCAGAACGCTGCAAAATATAGAGCACGAGGTGAATAACGACTTCTGCAAAGGCGAAATTGGTGGCACTTGACATGATTGCACCAAAGGACAACCCGACCAATTGATGTTTGCACAATTTCGCAATGATTCCGCGCCTACCCGCCATGGCATGTTGCCCGGCCTTTTTTCTCTCGACGTGACTCTCTACCCTCTCTGTTCGCTGTTTTCTAATATATATATATATATATATATCCCTCTCTTCCCCGTCTGTCTATCTTTCTTCTCTCCCTCTCTCGCTCCTTCGTTTCTCGACTCAACGTGATTACCGGGCTCGAACAGGCTGCGTCGGCTTTTACTCGTCGAGGCACAGGAAAGACAAACCATTTCGGCAGCAGGACAAGCCAATCTCATGGCCAGGCAACCTGGAGCCAGCGCGGCTAAAATGAGCGTGTTCGAGCAGGTTGCAAGTTTGTTTTGCCTCGCGCGGTAGGGAAGACAGTTCATTTCGGCAGTGGGGCAAACCAGTCTCATAGCCAATGAACCTGGAGCCAGCGCGGCTGCGGAAATG
Source organism: Prorocentrum cordatum (assembly GCA_963575745.1). Taxonomy (NCBI): domain Eukaryota; class Dinophyceae; order Prorocentrales; family Prorocentraceae; genus Prorocentrum; species Prorocentrum cordatum. The sequence continues at coordinate 402,741 of CAUYUJ010015926.1, read as the reverse complement.
AGCGGGCTCGAAAACCGGAGCCACTCCGCAACAAAGAAAATAGTTAAGCTCGGCAGTAGGACAAGTCAGTCTCATAGCCAATGAACCTGGAGTCAAAGCGGCAGGAGAAATGAGCGGGCTCGAGCAGGCTGCGTCGATCTTTACTTCCTTCGCGACAGGACAGGGAATTCAGCTCGGCAGTCGGACTCGCCAGATTCATGGATAATGGACCTGGAGCCAGCACGGCTGCGGAAATGAGCGGGCTCGAACAGTCTGCATCGACGTTTACTCCCCGCGCGACAAGAAAGACAACTCAGCCGGCAACGGGGCGCGTCAGTGGCGTCAAGGCGGCTACAGACATGAACGAGTTCGAAAGGCAGCGTCGATTTCTATTTCCGTCGTGACGGGAAACGGAGTTCAGTTCGGAAGTGGGACACGTCATATCCATGGCCACTCAACCTCGGCAGTGAGCGGGCTCGAACAAGACTGCATCGGTTTGCACCCCCCGCGCGACAGCACTGACAATCACTTCGGCAGTGGGGCGCGCCGGTCTCATGGCCAGTGAACCTGGAGCCAGAACGGCTATATAAATGGGCGGAATCGAAAGGCTGCGACGGCTGTCGCTCCTCGCGCCACAGAAAAAAAACGATGAATTCGGCAGTGGGGCAAGTCAGTCTCATAACCAATCAACATGGAGCCAAAACGTCCACGGAAATGAGCGGGCTCGAAAAACTGCGTCGATGTTTACTCCCGTCGCGGCAGGAAAGACGGTTCAGTTCAGTAGTGGGACAAGTCAAATCCATGGCCAAAGAACATAAATCCAAAACAGATACGGAAATGAGCGGGTTCGAACAGACTGCGTCTGTTCGTACCCCCGCGCGACAACACAAACAATCACTTCGGCAGCGGGGCGAGCCGGTCTCACGGCCAGTGAACCTGGAGCCAGAACAGGTATGGAAATGGACGGGCTCGAACAGGGTGGTCGATGTGTACTTTCCGCGCGACAGGAAAGATAGTTTATTTCGGCAATGGGACATGTCAATCTCATGGATGACCTTGGAGCCACAACGGTTACGGAAATGAGCGGGTTCGAACACGGTGCGCCGCATTGTACCCCCCGCGCGACAGGGCATATAATTCAAATCGGGAGTGGCCCGCGTCATTCCGATTTCCCAAGAACCGAACCTGGAGCCAAAGCCGCTACGGACATGAGCGGGCTTGAACAATCTGCGTTGACTGTTACTCCCCGCGCGACAGGAGCAGTTCGGAAATGGGACGAATCAAATTCATGGCCGATGGACCTGAAGCCACAGCCGCTACGAAAATGAGCGGACTCGAACAGTCTGCGTCGATTCGCACTCCCCGCACAGCAGGAACGACTCTTCAATTCGGAAATGGCGCGACGCAATTTCATGGCCAATGAACGTGGAGACAAACCGGCTACGGAAACGAGCGGGTTCGCTTGGCTCCAAGAGAAGCTTCTCTGCGAGCTTGCAAGAGGACGGTTTGGAGAGTGCGCTCTCGGCAAGATGGCACGTTGTGCACGCGTGTTCAGAGCTCGCCTGGAGACGATCCCACGATTGCCCCATGGCCATGGTTCCAAGAGGGCTCAGGCCACAGACGATGACCTCAAGACGACCTTTGGAAGACGCCGTCCCCACGTGATCCCTACACGACTTCAGGATCGTCTCAGGCCAACTCTAAGATGGCCAAACCAAAGAGCGACGAGTGACCCCGAGATGGCACGATGGCCACAAGATGCAGACAGGCGCGGCCGAGGTTGCTCCAGAATGACCCTGCGGCGCCTGCGCGATCGAACAATGAGTCGGACATGATGATATCAAGACAATGCGAGGGTGACCTGAACACGACCTGCACGCCTGTTCTAGGGAATGCGCGCAATTCATGTAGCAGATCAGGAAGAAAGACCCCAAAAGGGGTACGATCGAAGACTAAGAAGGCGGGTACCATGGGTTGTGGATGTACGTGTTGAGTGGCACGCGGGTAGATGGAAGCGAACAATCTGAAAATGAGTGTTGCGTTGTTGTTGTCGTCCTCGCCCGCGACCCGCCCGCGACCCACCCCACGACCCCGCCCGCGACCCACCCCGCGACCCATCCCGCAACCCACCCGCGACCCATCGGTGACCCACCCACATTACTTTGACAAAGATTCGGCGCCTGCTGCAGGCCCCGTAACGAGTGTGAGAATTCTGGGCCTGCGGCAGGCTTCTTCAGAGCCTCGCAGACTGCCGACGACCCCGCCGCCCCCTCACTCTGCCTATCGCCTCCACCGCGCACTGCGGCACGCCCCTCGGGCGGATCGGTTCCCATGGGGAGCACCACCCACGGCCCCAGTGACAAGGTTCGTACATCGTCCCTCCGCCCATATTGGCACACCCCTCACGCAGATCGTGCCCTGGAAGGAGCTCCACCTATGACACGACTGGGCCACGTCGCATGGCGCCCCTCAGGCTCCCCACTCTTTTTCACCGCTCGGATTCCTCGAGTTTCCTGGTCTGATTCCTTGCTTGGATTCCTCGGGTTACCCCGGTCTTCTTCCTTGCCTGGGTTCCTCGATCACTTCCCCCAAAGGATGGTTTTTCCCAACCATCCAGTGGTGCTGGGTCCTCGTTTGGACGAGACAGCACCCCGCGTCACTCAGTCCTTCCTTCCTTCTTTCGTTCTCCCCCTCCTCCTCCTCCGCCCTCCTCCATCATCATCAGCGGCATCATCGACGTCACCATCACCATCATCATCAACGTCATCACCACCATGGCCGTCATCATCACCATCATCGTCATCACCATCGCCGATATCACCACCATCATCGCAATCAGCTTCGGCACACCCCTGACACGCCTCGTGCCCCCATCAGCAGTTCCACCAAAGGCACTGCTGGCTGCGTTCGCATGCGCCCACCGCACCGATGTCGGCACACCCCTGACACGCTTCGTGCGCCCCCATAAGCAGCTCCACCGAATGCCCTGGTGGCTGCGTTCGCATGCGCCCACCGCACCGATGTCGGCACACCCCTCACACGCTTCGTGGCCCCAGAGGGAGTCCCGCCGACGGCCCTGGTGGCTGCGTTCGCATGCGCCCACCGCGCCAACTTAATTCGGCACACCCCTTACACGCTTCGTGCCCCCATAAGCAGCTCCACCGACGGCCCTGGTGGCTGCTTTCACATGCGCCCGCCGCACCGATGTCGGCACACCCCTCACACGCACGCTTCGTGGCCCCATATGGAGTCCCACCGACGGCCACGTTGGCTGCGTTCGCATGCGCCCACCGCATCAATGTTGGCACACTCCCCACACACGCTTCGCGGACCCATGGACAGCTCCACTGACAGCTCCAATGGCTGCGTTCGCATGCGCCCACAGGGTCCATTTCGGTACGCACCCTCAAACGTTGTGTGGCCACACAGGGAAGTCCACCGAGTGGCCCAGTGGCTGCTTCCGCATGCGCCCACCGCACAAATGCTGGCGCACCCCTCACACGCTTCGTGGCCCTATAGGGAGCTCCTCCGAATGCGGTGCGTACAACGACGGAAGTCACAACTGCATATGGTTGGGTCCTTCGCCAAACTAATTCTCATGCTGGGTCATCTGTTGTCGTTACGGCCTGTGGGCCTGGCAAGAGCCCCTTGGAGCAGAAACAAACACACATATGAGCCTGGCGAAGAACCCAACCATATGCAGTTGTGGGTACAGCCGTTGTATGCACCGCATTCGGTGGGGCTCCCTAGGAGGCCGCGAAGCGTGTCAGGGGTGTCAGAATGAGCGCGGTGGGCGCATGCGAACGCTGACGCTTGAGCCTTCGGTGGGACCCCCTATGGGGCCACGAAGCGTGAAGGGGGCGTGCCAAAATAAGTGCGGTGGGCGCATGCGAACGCTGGCATGTGGGCCTTATGGGGCCACGAAACGTGTGAGGGGTGTGCTAAAATGAGCGCGGTGGGCGCATGCGAACGTTAGCATTTGGGCCTTCGGTGGGGCTCCCTCTGGGACCCCGAAACGTGTGAGGGGCGTGCCTAACAGGGTGGGGTGGGCGCGTGCGAACGCTAGAATTTGGGCGTTGGGCAGGGCTCCCTATGGGGCCAGGAGGCGTGTGATGGGTGTGCCAGAATGAGCGCGGTGGGCGTATGCGAAAACGCTGGCATTTGGGCCTTCGGCGGGGCTCCCTCTGGGACCCCGAAACGTGTGAGGGGCGTGCCTGACAGGGTGGGGTGGGCGCGTGCGAACGCTAGAATTTGGGCTTTCGGTAGGGCTCCCTGTTGGGCCACGAAACGTGTGAAGGGTGTGCCACAATGGGTGCGGTGGGCGTA
>CAUYUJ010015926.1:325936-395936 GCA_963575745.1 Prorocentrum cordatum | reverse complement strand
AGGAGGAGGGAGGAGGAGGGAGGAGGAGGAGGAGGAGGAGAGGAGGGAGGAGGAGGAGGAGGAGGCGGAGGAGGAGGAGGAGGAGGAAGGAGGAGGAGGGAGGAGGAGGAGGAGGAGGAGGAGGAGGAGGAGGAGGAGGAGGAGGAGGAGGAGGAGGAGGAGGAGGAGGAGGGGAGGAGGGGGAGGGGGGCGAGGAGGGGGGCGGAGGAGGAGCAGGGGGCGGAGGAGGAGGAGGAGGAGGAGGAGGAGGAGGAGGAGGAGCAGAAGGAGGAGGACGAGGAGGAGCACGGTGCCTGGCCGTGGCGTGCCGTGTACGCGCTCCTGGGGCCCTGGGCGGCCCTGTCCAGGCGGAGCGGCGGTGCGTGGTGCGACTGGCCGGACATCGAACCACGCATCCTGATCCCAAAAAATACCCAGCCGCCCAGACACTACCGCGTCGTAAAAAAGGACGGGAGGTTTTTGGCCAATTTCGGCCCCAGGGGCCCCTCGCCGGGCCGTCAACAAAACGACTCGGGATGAAAAAGCGGCCCTGGAGAAAGGGTCAGGGCTTCCGGGGACGCCGTACAGAAAAAAATCAGGAAGTCGCATGTCTGGATCGAAACAAGCATCCTGATCCAAAAAGTAACCAGCCTCGAACTTATCTGCCCCTACGACTGACGAGCCAAAATGTGATGACAATCTCAGGGATGCGCTCTCGAAAGCTGAGGGGGTTCTTAAGATCGGCATCGGGATGAGGCGATGCCAATGACAGAGACAGGGTATGTCCTAGGCTGGTGAAAACGGAGACAGCAAATCTGGCCCCGCCGCGCGGAGATTGCGCATGCTGTCTCGGGGGCTCCGGTCAGCGGGGTGCATGACAGGGAGGAGGAGGGGAGGAGGAGGAGGCACGGGGAGGGAGGAGGAATAGGTGGGGGGAGGGAAGAGGGAGGAGGGGAGGAAGCATGGGGAGGGAGGAGGAAGAGGTGGGGGGAGGGAGGAGGGAGGAGTGGAGGAAGCATGGGGAGGGAGGAGGAGGCATGGGGAGGGAGGAGGGAGGAGGGGAGGAGGGGGCATGGGGAGGGAGGAAGAGAAGGGGAAGGAGGAGGAGAGCTGGAGGATGGAGCCATTTACCCCGCTCGCTGAAACCCTTCCCTGGGGCACGGCGCGCTCCAGGTGCGGCACCGCCGCCGCCCAGGGGTGCTGGGAGGGGTGTCCGGCGCTGGCCTTACGTCGGGCACGCCCTCCTGCAGGCGGATTTTGTAAGAAAGTGAAACATCGTTAAAGGACAAGCAAGCATTGTCGAACATAGTTAAACAAATCGTCCCCCAAATAATTGTTTCGCCTGTTTTTGGATATTCCCCCTGTAGAGGGACATGCCCGACTTAAGCCCAAGAGTGCTGGGAGGGGTGTTCAGCGCTGGCCCGCGAACTTCGCACGGGCCGACCTCCGCGCGCGAGTTCAGGGCTGTTGAAGGGGCCCTGGGACACAAGTAAATAGACACGAATCCGAGGATTCCCTATATTTTCCCATATTTTCTGGATGTTCGCTTCCCCCCCATCTCCCGTATTTTTCCGTGTTTTCCTGGGAGCCGACCATTCATTGTGTCTGTGTGTGTTTTCCCCTCCTGAGTTGTGTAGGTTCTCTTGCTGGAGAACCGAATTCTCAGGACCCCAGGGGGGATGGTGGACATAGATGTGTTGGACCCCTGGGGGCCCGAATCTGTCGTGTACGCCGCCTCCCGATTTCCACGAAGGTCGGTTTCCCAGCAGTGAATGTGAAGAATTCCCGGCCTCGGACTCAGCAAATTTCCCAACCCTCCTGACTGGACCTCGTTTTGAATCTGCAGCCGCAAATATCCTCCCTGCTTCTCCACCTGGCTATCCCTGCCGAATGCCTGTTTCGGCACGCCCATCACGTGTCTCGTTCCCCTTCGGTTTGGAGACAATTCCAGGGAGGTCTTCGAGAGAACGATGAAAAGCTACTAAGACAGATTAGGGGGTCAACATGCACGTTTTAATTTGGATTTATCCTGGCATTCCGCCGGAGAAAACGGGATTCAACGGGATTACAAGCCGGATTGCACGGGATGGTGCCGGATTAGGGCGGTTCTCGACCGCGGATAGACCGGCGCCGATGATGGGTTCGATCTCCCAGGAGTTGCATCCGAACTTCGGGATCTACCCCCATTCGGCATTTCGGCATACGCCCCGCAAGTTTCGTGTCAACGGGTGGCTCCACCTACGGTCTTTGGGATCAGTTGTATGCGCCCCTCCCCGGCCTTTTTGGGGACACCCCTCACGCGTCTCGTGTCCCTTAGGGACTCCACCTACGGCCCCAGGCGTCCCCCCGACCATTTCGGCAAACCCCTAGAACGTTTCGCCCCCCTCAGGGAGCACCACTTACGGCCACAGTGGTCGGCGCAAACCTCGCACACGTCTGGCACCTTACATGGAGCTCGACCTACGACCCCGCTGGGGCAATTTGCATGCGTCACCCCGCCCATTCCGACATCTTCATCACACAGACCGTGCCCAACTGGGAGCACCCCTCACTTGGCTCGTGCCTTCACAGGGGGCTCCACCTATGGCCCCAGAGGGAGGGATTGCGCGAACCCCCACCCGACCACTTCGACGCACCAATCACGCGCAGCGTGCCCCTCGCGGAGCCACACCTGCGGCCCCAATGGGAGGGCTTGCATGCGCTCCGCCCGCCGCCCGCCCCGCAAGGAACGTCACCTGCGGCCCCAAGGGATGGACCCGCACGAGCTCCCACCCGACCATTTCGGTGCACCCCTCACGCACAGCGTGCCCCACGCACGGAGCTCCACCCCCAGTGGGAGGGATTACATGCGCCCCGCCGCCCGTTTCGGCGAACCCCTCACGCGAATCGTACCCCGCAGAGAACTCCACCCCCGGCCCCAGTGGACGGATTCGCACAGGTCCCCAGCATTCAGGCGCACCCCTCACACGGAGCGTGCCCCACCTACGGCCCTAGCGGATGGGTTCGCACAGGGCCCCACCCGACCATCTCGGCGCACCCATCACACAGAGCGTCCCCATCGAGGAGCTACACCTGCGGCAACAGTGGGAGGGTTTGCATGCGCCCCGCAAGGAACGTCACCTGCGGCCCCAATGGATGGACCCGCACGAGCCCCCACCCTGCCAGTTCGGCGCACCCCTCACGCACAGCGTGCCCAAAGAGGAGCTCGACCTACGGCCCCAGTAGGAGGGTTCACATGCGCCCCGCCGCCCGTTTCGGCGCACCCCGCACGCGAATAGCGCCCCGCAAGGAACTCCAACAAAGGCTCCAATGGGGCTCGCATCGCGCACTCCGTTCCGTGGCGCATAGCATAAATCAGATGGGACGCACCCTGCGTTGCAGTCAACTGCAGAGGGTTCGGCCAGTCGCAAGGCTAATGCATGCCAAAGGCCTCGGAAAACACATTTACGAACACTTACGGAATAGTTATATAGCGGCCGCACTTGCGGATAAGACTGATGGGGCTGGCGCGGGGTGTGTCGCGAATGGGTCGCGGGTGGGTAGCGTTGTGGTCGCGGATTGGTCGCGCGTGGGTCGCTGGTGCGTCACGGGTGGGTCGCGGATGGGTCACAGGTGCGTCGCGGGCCGGTCGCGGGTGGGTCGCCGGTGGGTCGCGGGTGGGTCGCGGGTGTGTCGCGGATGGGTCGCGAGGTGTGTCGCGGGTGTGTCGCGGGTGGGTCGCTGGTGGGTCGCGGGTGGGTCGCGGGGTGGGTCGCGGGATGAGTCGCGGATGGATCGCGGGTGTGTCGCGGGTACGACGACAACAAACACCAAACAACAAACAAGGAAAACAACAAACAACAGAAAACAGACAACAGACAACAAACAACAAACATCAAACAACAAACACCAACATCAACAGCAACAACAACATCAACAACAACAGCAACAACAACAGCAGCAACAACAATAGCAAGAACAACACCAGCAGCAACAACATCAACAGCAGCGGCAACAACAACAACAGCAGCGACAACAACCACAACCATCACAACCGCACCAACAGCAACAGCAGCAACAACAGCAACAACAGCATCAGCATTCACAATAACAACAACCACAACCACAACCACAGTTACATCAACAATAACACTACCACCAATAACAACACCAAAAACAACAATCATGTTAAGGCTGTCGTTCTTATCTGCTCGTGTGTCATTCAACGTATATCCGAAGCCCTCGACACCCGCCCTCTTCGTCTTCGGTCGTACCCCATTAAGGGTATATTTTCTTACCTGCAACGTGTATGTTGTGTAGCCCTAAGATAGGGGAAGAGATGACGGATGGAGGGAAGGGACAAGGGGCAGGCGGGTTGCTGCAGCGTGCGTCCTGCATGAATCGCAAGGCGGTCTCGAGCGACAGCGCGATTCCCAAATGAATCGCGAGGAAATCCACAGCGAGAGTGTGATTCCTGAGTGTCTAGTGCGCGGCGGCGGAATAAATTGTAAAACATCCCATGCGAGAGCGCGATATCTGAATAAGCTACGTGAGAGTCCCGCGTGAGAGCGCGACTCTGCAATAGACTGTTAGGAAAATGTACGGCGTTGTTGTTGTTGCTGTTGGAAACCAAGGGGCAGGGGCACAGTTCGGTGACGCCTCACTTCCCCTTGTGAAAAACGTGGTGCGAGTCCCGCAAGAAACACTTTAGTTGAACAAATAGAATGGGTACCGGAGAGGGGGGAAGAACAGGCGGATGAAGGATGGAGCACGAGAGACATTAACAGGAGGGGGGCTAGGAGCAGAAAACACGTGGTAGAACCAGACGGGCAGATCGGGAACGGCAGACCGTAGCGGGCGAGTCGGGAAGGCGGGCCCAGGCGGCAAGGTCGACCATGTGGGTTGCTGAAGCGTAAATCCTACATGAACCGCCAGGAGGTCTCGGGCGAGAGCACGATTCCCAAGTAAATCGTAAGAAACGCTAGAGCGAGAGCATGATTCCGGAGTGTCGAGGGTGCAGCGTCTGTGATTGAGTATTGGGGAACTCCCATGCGAGAGCGACATTCCTGCATAGATTTTGAGGACGTCCCGCGCGAGTGTTTTTTTGACCAAAATATGAGGAAATATCTGGCGGAAGCCGTTGTTGTATTTCGAAGGCCAGGGACCAAATTTGAGCATGAAGACTTTCCGTGGTAAAAGACAAGGTGCAAACCCCGAGAGGGGCAATTCAATTAAACAATAATCAGCACCGGTAGGGGGAATCAACAATAATTATTATCCAACCGTGGGAACTCAACAACAACATCAACACCAACAATCATTTTAAGACTGTTCGATCCTATCTGCTCGCGTGCCATTCAACACGTGTATCCCAGACCCTCGGTACCCGCCCTCTTCGTTTTCGATCGTACCCACCGTGGGGCTATATCTTCCTTGCATGCCACGTGCATTTAGCGCAGCCCCTTCAAACAGGGGAAGACAGGTCGGATGGAGGGGGAGGGAGAAGGATGGAGCACGAGAGAAATTAGCAGGAGGGGGGGCTAGGAGCAGAAAGCACGTGGTAGAAACAGGATGGGCAGATCGGGCCGACAAATCCTAGCGGGCGAGTCGGGAAGGCGGGCCCGGGCGGCCAGGTCGAGCAGACGGGTTGCTGAGGCGTGAACCCTGAATGAATCGCGAGGAACTCTCGGGCGATAGCGCGATTCCCAAGTGAATCGCGAGAAACGCCAAAGCGCGGGCGTGATTCCTGAGTGTCGAGGGCACGGCGTCTGAATACGTTGTGAGAAGTCCGAGAGCGCGATTTTGGAATACATTGTGGGGAAGTATCTGGCGGGATTCGTTGCTGTTGTAGTTCGAAGGCCAGGGGGCAAATTGGAGCACGAAGACTTCCTTAATTAAAAATGTGCGAGCCCCGAGGGGGGCACTGCAATTGAAAGAACGCAATGTGCACCGATTGGGGGGATGGACAACAATCATTCTCCAAGAGTGAGAACTCAACGACAATCCGCACCGCAGAAGCCCACTTCAGCCACGCATCCAGGGTCAGTGAATGACCGCTCGGCCCCTTCACTCTGATCTGTCGATTCTCCCCCCCTCCCCACATGATCAAATGTGGCGGTGGCTCTGATGAACTGCTCTTCGACCGCAGCATTTCCAGCGCGTGCAAACTCTGAATTTTGGGGTAGGGGGAATCCCCATTCATTGTTTCGCTCTACCGTCGTGTCATTTTTCCTTCTCGACCCTCTGCTCCCACAGAAATCGACCCTCGGGCGGACCCCTGGGTTGCGTTTAGGCCAGAATTTTGAAGGTGGGTCCAGCCGTGTCCACGAGAAGCCTCCTGGAGGCACAGGAGCTTCTGCATACGCCGCTGCTTTGGTGATCCATGCTCGTTTAAATCTTGGGCCGCTGGATCTGCTGTGGGACACTGGGCAAGACGGCCAACATAGAGATCTCCGCCGCAGATCCCCCCACTCCCCTCGCCAAACCGTGCCCATCCTGCTCTCTGCGTGGGCAGGAGCCGACAGGCAAATTCGTGCCGTAACGATGCCAGCGTAAGATTCTGGCATTCCGTGGGCTTAGCTGCCACGATACGCAGCACGCAACACGTAGCTTGTTGACACGGAGCTGAACACGTAGACTGAAACGTATGTCAGGCGCGAAAAGATCGCCAAAACGTGGGCCAACACGTTGAGCCAACACGCAGCGTGTAACACTGACGTTTTGAACACGGCAAGTGTTGCGTTTCAAGACGAGGGTATCAGGGCAGCTAACTCCTGCTTTCCGCGTAAGCGAACACCGACGGCAAAATCAAGCCGTGACGACGCCGGCGTAAGACTCGAACATTCCGTTTGGCGGCAAGCAAGGGGGGGGAAATCAGGAGAAAGCCTTCTCAGAAGGCGGCGGGACTTCTCAGAAGCCTCCGGCCTTCTGAGAAGTTTTTCGAGCGTTGGTAGAACTGGGTTTACTGGAACCTGGTTTAGTGATCTGTACCGGGGACGCCCCCCCGTCCCATTTCCACTAACTAAGCGGAACTGCCGTCACCCGAAGAAACACCAGCTACGGCAGACCTGGTTTAGCGATTCTGGCCAACTCGAAGGCTCCGGGGCCCTGCCACTAACCGGGTCCCCTTACCCGGGGTCCTGGCCATACCCGAGTTTTTTTTTTTGGGGGGGGGGCGGAGATCCAGCAGCTCGCTCTCATAGGGTCGAGCAGCTCACTGCACTCTGAGGCCTGTAGCGCCTTAGGAGCCTCCGATGGAGTCATCCATAGCAGAATTTCTTGTGAGGTGGCCTGCTGGCCATACCCGAGTGTTGCTTGTGTCTCTGGGGGAGGCCTCGGGATCTTCCCAGACGGCCGGCGGACCTCCGAGCCATTCTGAGAGGGGGCCCGCCCCTGCTCGCTGATTCCCCCCCCCTCGCTCGCCGCCGGTCCGTGGGCAAGTCGTCCAACCCACAACGGTCCCGGCCTGCCGACTGCGCGGCTGGTTCGATGCCGACCGCTTCTGGCCCTCGGCCGGCGTTCGGCCTGGAGCGCCTGTGCTGGGGTCGGCGGTGGCGCGAGGGGCATTCTGCGCTGCATCCTCGAGGGGCATGAATCCGCATCGAAACCATGACGGCCTCGTCGGATCCGTGTCGAACCCGTGTCGAATCCGCGTCGAGTCCACGCCGAGTGCGCGTCGAGTCCGCATCGAGCCTGCGCTGGGCACAAGAAGAGGCCCTCGTTTTGGGGACAGGCGAGGTCCCCCGAAGATACGACGCAAAGGGCGTTGCCTTCCGAGGAGAAGGATGTGGCGCGACGACGACGACGGCGGTGTTGGCGCCATCAATTCTGGAGAGTTCAGGGCACGTCTGGAAATTCCCGTTGTCACGGCTGGACGCTTGGGGGGAGAGGGCTCAAGGTCAGCTGCAGACGGCTCATTTATCCGGCGCCTCGAGGTGCTGGGCGGGACCGTGCATCGAGGACGGCTGGTGGTGGAGCCACCAGCTGCACGCAGCAGCTTTCATAACCCCGTTTTCGGATCCTGTCCTCGGATCCCCCGAGAGTTGGGAAACCTCCAACAAGTTTTCGAAGTGATAATCAAGCGATAAGCGAGTGCTCAGATTTGTGCTGCCTCCGCTGATGCTTCGAGTTGAACCTCCGTGGGCGAGCGCTTCCATCAATTTCAGGGTCCTCCGCGGCATCGCAGCACCCTGCGCGAAGATCGCACGTGGGCACCCCGCGCTCTGGCAAGACGGATGGAGAACTGGATATTCACAAGGCTCAGGCCCAGGCCTTCGGTCCAAGCTCGAAAATTGCGTTTAGGCTGTCAGCCCAAACACATTGACTTTCGGCACGGCAACCTCCAAGAACTGCCGAGCAAGCTCCGTCGTCGCATGTTGCCAGAGGCGGCCCTAGCAAGGTGGCCTAAGCTTGGGGCCCCCAGAACACCACCTCAGGAGACCCAGAAGGACCCAGGGGCCGCAAGGCTTTCAGGGGGCCCCGCGGGGCCAAATCCAAGCGCGCGAGCCAGTGCAGGAGGGACACCTCTGGGCCCACGCTGACGGGCACCCTGGCGAAAGGTCACTCTCACACACGTGGTCGAGCACCTTGGGCCAGGGGGGTCACGGGGTCACCTCTCAGTGAGCCCACAAGAGAACGTACGCGCCCAGCCACGTCCACGAATGCGGCCGCCCCTGTCTGCGAGGCCAGCCTCGCGCTGCGAAAGCGCGCGCAATGCGTACTCTCGTAACCAGCGTGGACTCATGAACAAACAATGACATAAACATAAAAACTCGGAGGCCCGCGCAGAGTTCTTGGATCGGCGCTGGGCCCCCCTCCCTGGCGCGCGGAGCGCGCCAGGCGCCAGGGGCAGCGCCGGAGGCGCCGCCAGGGGGCTCCAGCGCCGATCCGAGAAAGCCGCGCGGACCTCCGAGTTTTTATGTTTCTGTCATTGTTTGTTCCCCTACTCATGTACATTTACCAGCCTCGAACGTATCCCTATCCCTAAGATTGACACGCCAAAAGGCGATGACAATGGTAGGGATTCGCCCTCAAAGAATAAGGGGATCCCAAAGATTGGCATCGTGATGAGGAGGTGCCCAGCATAAGGATAGGGATATGTTCCAGGCTGGTAATACATGTATGTCCTTCTTTCGCTCTCGTCCTCGAGCACCCCCCACGACAATCGAGGCCGTGCCCAGCCCGCGCCGGGCACGCCCCTGGAGCACCCGCCGCTCCACGCTCGACGGGTGGGCCTCTCGGCGCTGGCGCCGCGGCCCGTGGGCTGCGCGGACTGCCAGCGGATCCCAGGACCGCGCCGTCGAGCGAGGAGGAGGAGGAGGAGGAGGAGGAGGAGGAGGAGGAGGAGGAGGAGGAGGAGGAGGAAGGTCTCGATTGGGTACGCCGGCGATCCGAACCCGCCGCGCCGATCGACGGCCAATCGCTCACGCGCGCTGGCCCTTCCCTACAGACGATCCCTCCCGCAGCTCTGGTGCGAGCTTGGCCAAATCACTTCCTCGCAACAGTCCCGGCTTGCCCAGCCAATGCAACAGCGTCTCTCCTGCACCACGTCGCCCTTTACACATCTCTTCATTGCCTACTGCCACGGTACCTCACGATCTACCGCCACTAGCGCCTTGTATTTTCTCTTTACAAGGTTGAAGTTTGCGATGAGGTCGAGCTTGCAGTAGCCCTCCTGAAGGAGCGCTGGAGGGAAGAGGTTGCGAGAAGGGGGGCGAATTGGGCAAGGTAAGTATGTCTAGGCAGACGAGCATAAGGAGAGGAATAGTACCAGTAATGAATCTAAGCGATCGAAAGCTGATGCAAAACACGAACGCAATGTGAAGCTTCGAGGTGCGTCAGGCTTCAGAGGGAACCGAGGTAGAGCCAGCAGAGCAAGCAGCGGCGAGCAGAGGACGCGAGGCGCTGGGCGCGGGTCCGACCTGGTCCATCTGCTGCCGCAAGTAGACGTCCTTGCACAGATTGTCGACGGAGAAATAAAAGTCAACCTGCGGCTCTGCTGTCCATTCGCTCCGATGCCTGGAGCATCTCGAACGCTCAGAGTGGATTCTTCGTCACTGATTTGTCTAATCACTGAGATGCTCACTCAAATCTGTTTTCCGACGCGTGAATCACAAACTGGATGCCGAAATCGCACCTGCCGGGAGCACATGCCGTGTTGCGACTCACTGGGGTATTCATTCATGCACGCTTAACCGCGATAGGTCTTTCGATCACCCCAATCGTTGAAAACTGGTTATGTTTTTGTTTGTCACCTTATTGACCGACGGGGAACCCACCAATAATGCACAAGTATCATTGACCCGCGGCACCCGCCGCGCAACAACGACGACGACGACGACGACGACGACGACGACGACGACGACGACGACGACGACTACGACGACGACGACTACGACTGCGACAACGACCACGACTCCAACTACGAAAGCTGGTGAATTAAAACGATGCACATTCACATTGCAATCCTCATGATAAGATACTCACAAATCCTCTCGCGTGTAGGGCAGCCCACACTGGAGTAGTTCCTGGAATAAAAACCACCAAAGGTTATCCAGCCCGCCCAAGAATAGAAGGAAACAAATCTCCGCCGCGACGACGACGACGAGGGGCAAATTCATTCCTCGCCGAAAGAAAGAGGGGGGAGGCAAAACTAAAGACTTCCTAAGTCGGGTTAGACAAGCAGCATCAGAACACCATCGACGCGCCTACGGCACGTAGCACTCCCAAGCGCGGTCATGGAATCGTCTCCGGTGACAGACATGGCCAACAACATCGGTGGACGCATTTCAAAACATCTGGGCTCGCAGCAATTCCCGCTGGCCAGGTCAGGGAAGTAGCCTCTGTCTGCTCTGCGCCACTCCAAAAGCGGTGCACACATCCGACAAGTACACCTTTGCGAGGTGAGGTGAAATTGAGTCACCATGCCCAGGTCCTCGAACCCATGCTTTCCATCACGCACCTTGCTTGTCTCACGGCCTGTAGCATCGGCTATACGCTGCACGAATCCATGACAACTGAGCAGCGGATCCCCTGGCCGACCAGACTCCGTTTCAAGACCCCCGCGGCCAACGAACGATGGTCCGGCGCCCCTTCGGGATCTCCAAACCTTACGGAATTGGCGTCGGAACGAGCTACTGCGGCATGTCGGTGTTCAGAGCCATGCCACAGCGGGAGATGATAATACCATGTAGACCGCCGCCCAGTTTGCTGCACGCGTCCATTCCAAACGTGGAAACATAAATCCTTTGAATCGCCGACTGGTTTTAACAAGACTGGCGGACCGGCAACGTGTAATCCATAACCAGCAACGTGGGCTGGATGACTGCGAACTCGGGCTCTATAGCTCTGGCTGTGCCCGCTCATCTGTCACACCAGCTCGATCAGCGTGAATCGAGTCCCAAATCCGCACCAACTTCTCACTAATGATTGTGGTCATGACCCCTCGCTTGGGCGACACCCGTCCAATACTGCTTGCGATCCGCAGTGACCCCCCCCCGTGCTGCCACGCACGACATGCTCCATGCCCAGGGTGCAGAGCTGCGCGCACAACCGAGGACGGGGTTGACCGTCACCCGAAGATGCCTGCAGGCGGCTGGGTGGGCGAGAGGCCCAGTTCTGGAAGCATTGGGTCTGTTTGGCTCTCGCCACGCAGTCACCTCCAGCAGCAAAACCCTACAAATTAGGCAGTGAGGCCAGTCCCCATCATCCTGGACATCGCCAACGCCATCAACAAGCATACAACCAAGAACTGCATGAAGATGATTTCTCGGAAGCCTGCACGGATATCTTGAATCGGCGCTGGACCTTCCCCTTTCCTGGCGCGCGGAGCGCGCCAGGGTCGCCGCCGGAGGCGCCGCCAGGGAGGGGGGTCAGCTCCGATCCAAGAAACCCACGCGGAGCTCGGATAATCATGTTCATGCAGTAATTGCAGAGGAGCAGCGACACACACACACACGTATAATACTTACGCGCAGATCCACACAACAAGTTCCCAGGGTGTCTCATACTTTTTGGACTTCGTCTTCCTCCTCCCACTCTTCATGCTTTCCCTGGGGACACCAAAAGGTACCGATACCGCTACTCCCCGGACCTCTCCCGGGGTGCGTTCTGATCAGGATTTCGAGGCGAATCCAGCGGTGGCGACGAGGGCCTCACAGGAGGCCCAAAAACGGGGAAAACGGGCGAAGGGTAGAGGTATGGGTACCTCTTCCTCCTCTGATTCCCAGCTCTTCCCCGGGGGGGCAACGATTCCTCGTGCCTGCGTGCTTTTTCCCTCCCGAGTTGCGTGCCCTTCGACTCGGCCTGGGCAGCGCCACCGCGCCATCTCGGCAAGCGGGCTCCCAGCCGCCCGCGAGCCCCTCGACCGTGTGGCTCGGAGGGAGGGGGGCGCTGCCAAAAGCCTCTCGAGGAGGCTCGCCCCGCAGCCCTGCCGAGATCGCAGGCCCGCGCCCGGCGGCCAGGCCGCCATCTCTGAAGGGGCCCTGGGACACACAAATAAATACGCACAGATAACAGGATTCCCCATATTTTCCTATATTTTCTGGGTTTTTGTCTTCCCCCCCACTTCCCCCATATTTTCCTATATTTTCTGGGGAATCGACGATTGATTGTGTCTGTGTGTTTCTTTTCCTCCTGAATCTCAGACTGCCCAACCTACCAGGCCACCCCAACCCGACCCGAAGAGCCGAATGTCGGATTGGGGGGGGGGGGACGGGTTCCACGTGTGAGCTTCTCATTGCTCCCCGACCCCCCCCCCCCCCCACACTGGAAATGGAGAACAAATCGAGGCCTTCGGGTTGGGATGGGGTGGTATGGTGGATGGTGACAGACGGCGAGAGGCCTCCTAGATTTATGTTGCAACCATCGTGCTCAAGGACCACATCCCAGAACAAAAATTCGACCACCCAGGAAAATATCGAGATGGTGTCGAACGAGTATCGCCTCCCAAGGGCCGCCAAACCTGTCCAAGGATGCGCTCCGGTAAGGAATTCGGGGGGAATGCAGCCGTCGCAATCAGAAGCCCCTCCTCGCGACCCCGGAAGGTTGTGAAGATGTCAGAAGCCATCCAGCCCCAAGGACCAGTCAGCATCGAATCGGGAAAGCTGACCGGATCGAAGCATACATCGAATCGAGCCGCGTCAGCACAGAGTCGAAGTCGAACCGGATCGGCCGCGCCAGGATGCGCAGCGCCATGCAAGCATGGCATCGGGCCGCACAGGATCGTCAGAATATCGGAACGGAGCAGGCCACAACCCACATCGAATCGCATCGATCGGATCGAGGTGGGCCCTGCCCCGGCTCCGTGGCCTCGAGCCTCGATCCTCCCCCCCCAACTGCCGCCGCGCCCCGCCTGCTTCCTCAGGCTCGCCTTCTTGTCCTGCCGCGGGCCGGCCGGGAGGGCGAGGAGCACGGCGGCCATGGGAGAGGAGGAGCCAACAATGACGTTACCATAAAAACTCGGAGGTCCGTGCGGACTTCTCGGATTCGCGCTGGACCCCCCTTTGGCGGCGCTGCCCCTGGCGCGCGGAGCGTGCCAAGGAGGAGGGTACGGCGCCGATCGGAGAGATCCGTGTGGACCTCCGAACTTGCGGAGGGCGAAGAGGGAGGCACGGCCAACGGCGCGCGGACGGGGTGGGCCGAGGGGGACGGGCCCTCGGACAAGGGCAAGGGGTACTCCGAGAGGGGAATCGGGGGCTCACACGGGAAGTTCCGTGCAGAGGGCGGGGGCTTCCAAGGCGCAAGCCTCGGGCGCTGGGAAAAATCACAGCGGATGTTTGTGTTGGGTGGCGTTCTGCATCTGGAGCCGCTGTCGGACCCAGGGCGGGACAGCAACAGCCGTGCTGGAGGACAGCCCCGGGGAGGCGTCGACGAGTTCCAGGCCCGGCTTCGGACACGCACGGCGTCGGAGATCTGGGAAGGCGCAGGGAGGCATGAACACATATGATCTGCCTCGACGTGGCAGGTGGCTCTCTTCCAACACTGGGAGTGCTGAGGAGTGGCACTCCGAATTGGCGAGGTAGGGCGGGGAGCTGCCCTCCTCGCCATCTGACATGTACTCCCTCTGATGAATTTGACGACCTGCTCAACGACGTCACGTACCTAGCTGCACTGGTCGTTCTATTGGCTCAACTGCCACAGCCCTGAAGAAAAACTTGATGTATGGTGTTCCCATCGTAATTAACGACCACATCTCAGAAATACTTTCGAGCACCCAGAAAGAATCGAAACAATGTCGAACGAGTATCGCCTCCCAGGGCCCGACACGTGACAACCCTTCAGTCCCACCAGCCCTCTGGGCGTAGGTGGTCTAGAACAGATCCTCTTCCACCCCTCCCTCTTCCCCCTTGGGGAGGGGTTTACCCCTCCCCCTACCCCCTCCCCTGGACCTGGACGGGGGGGGCCGCGGGTAGTTAGAGCGTCCAAGATGGCCCAAGACGGCTCCAAGAGCGCCTCAGAGAACCCAAGATGAGCTCCAAGATGGCTCAAGATAGCGCAAGATCGCTCACGATGGCTCCTAAGATGGTTCCAAGAAGCCCAAAGACGGCCCCAAGATAACTCCAAGTGGCCAAACAGCTCCCCAAGGAGGCCCCGAAGAGGCCAAAATCGTCCCAAAACCTAAGGAAAATCAATGATTTTTGCTTTCTCGCCTTTTCGCTTCCGATGGCCATCCGAGGCCTGGAGATGGCTCCAAGATGGCCCAAGAGGGCCCCAAGAGAGCCCCAAAAGAGCCCCAAGACGGCCCCAAGAGCGCCCAAGAGCACTCCAAGAGCGTTCCAAGAGGGGTCCAAGAGGCGATTTTAGGGGCTTCCGAGGGGGGGCGCTAATTAAACCCCCCCTCTTGTTTGATCGACTCCCTCCAAGATGGCCCCAAAAGCGCCCCGAAGGCTCCCCAGAGCGCCTCAAGAGGGTCCCAAGAGGCGCCCAAGATGCCCCAAGGCGCCCAAAAAGCCCTCCAAGAGGCCCTCAAAAGACCCCCAAGAAGCTCCTTCCCCTCCTCCTCCTCCTCCTCCGATTCTTCCTCCTTCTCCGTCCTCCTCCTCCTCCTCCTCCTCCTCCTCTTCCCCCTCCTCCTCCTCCTCCTCCTCCTCCGACGACGACGACGACGACGACTCCTCTTCCATCCTCCCCCTCTCGGGGTCTGTGACAGCTTCCCCCGCCCTTTGTTATTCTGCATGCTCCCCGACTTCCCTGATCACCTCAACTCCCCTGAGCATCGTTTCTGGATGGGCTGGTGGGGATACGCGAAGCGTCAACAATTTCTATACTTCTTGGTGCTCGGAATTATTCCTGGTGATCAAGGCTACAGTAGGTTGGAAAATCATGAAACTTGATGAACATGGCCATGGGTTGCAGGGAACGATTCGGGGTCGCATCGGATTCGTCACGGGACTGCCTGGCCCTAGGGCCATCTTTCTCTCAGGGGGCGCCTCCTCCCCCGGCCCCACTCCAACGCCGCATCGAAGCCCCCGTTGTGCGACGGCGGCCCCGTCACGAGCCAACTCTGGATGGGGGAAGGGGGACTGCCGAATCGGTCCGTCAAGCTCTTCTTCAGCAGTGTCGTGGTGGCCTGCGTGGTCACAGGGCAGTATTAGCGTACTCTAAGTTCGCGTAACGTGTAGTCGTACGAGAGAGAGAGAGAGAGAGTCAGAGTCAGTGAGAGAGAGAGAGAGAAAGAAAGAGTCAAAGGTACACACAACAATCAAACAAGATATAATAAGGGACGCGTAAGACTCGGGATCGGGGAAGTCGGGTTGGCCTGACGGGGCAGTCAGGAATATGCCGAGACCCGGCCTGAAACTTGACGCGAACTCCCGCTGCAGACATCATATACGACACCTGGACCGCCTAAACCCGGGGTGAGCTCGTCACAGAGCGCAGAGGCGAACCCAAGTCCGGGCGTTCGGGGTCGTCCAAGAGGGGGGCGTCCAAGAGGGGGGTGTGCGAGTCATGGCCAGCGGCATGTGCGCGGCCCAGGGGGGGAGGCCGGGGACGTATTGAAATAGGAAGCGGCGCCGTGAAATCTGGGGAGATCTCATGGCCCCCGCCACGACATCCACCCCCCCATACAGTCCTCACCCCCCTCTTGGCCGCCCTCGAGGCGTGCTCGAGCCCTGCGCTCCCCCTGCGCTCCCCCCGAGAGAGAGAGAGAGAGAGAGAGAGCCGAGCCGGGGCGCCGCCTCGGGCGCCAACTTCGAGGGGTCTCCGCCGGCGCCTGCCGCGTTGGCCTGCCCCGCGCCGCCCCGGGCGCCCGGGGGGGAGCAGGCAGGAGCTCCCAGCCAAAGGTGGAGTCGGGCGCGTCCTCCTAGAGGCGAACTTGCGGCGACAAATCAAACACAGTCAACGATATAAAGTTGCCCGACATAGTGCAAACAACGTCCCCAGACGGTTTTTGAAGTACTTGGGGGCATTTCTCCTGTAGAGGGACTTGCCCGACTTAAGCCAAAGGCCCTTTGGAAGGTTCGGCGGCAACTCATGGGAGCCTTCCATAAGATGTTGTTGGCCCTTGCGAAACGACGCAAATCGACGCTAGTCGATGCTACATCGATGCTACATCGATGCTAACCGACGCTCGTCGACGCTATAAATGACTGATTACCAGACGCTAATCGGCACCAGCCCACTCCAAAGACGGAATTGCGAGAATACACAAGGCTCCCATGATTTGAAAACGAAGAAAAAACAACTCACCGCAACTTTTGTCGGCGGCGAGCCGGGGGGGAAGTGAAAGAGGCGGGCCTTCTCCGAAGGCTCGGAAGTCCCCGGGCCTTCTGAGAAGTTTTATAAGGCTTCCCCGAAGACACAAGTCACTTCTCATAAGGCGCGAAGGCTTCTGAGACGTTCCGCCGCCTTCTGAGCAGGCCTTCTCCTCCTCACTTCCGCCCCTCGATCGCCGCCGATTTTGATCGTCCCCAGGGCGCCCAATAGCGCGCCCAGCCGCGCGGCAAAACCAGACCAAATGCGTCTCCCTCACATGGCGCTGTTGGGCGCTAGAGGCGGCTACTGGGCACTATTTGAAAGCTACTCGGTGCTACTGGGCGCTGTGGGGCGCTTTTCGCCGATACACATTCGATTGAAGACGCGCGGAAGCGCTACCGTGATTTGCAAATTACCTAAGATCCGATGCCTGTTTTTGCAGCACGCGGTGCCCGGAGGGTTTCGCATCCCGAGCCGTTCTTTGCGAGCGCCCTGGGACGCGGACGGGTCGGGCCCGCCGACCCTTGCGCGAAAGATCTGGACGCCCGGCAAGAGCACGGGAAAATACGCACAATGCCCAACAACAGATGTTGTCACAAACCAGCAGCGGCCGCTATTGGGCAGGCGGCCGTCTGTCTCAGATGGACGCAGTCACCAGCGACGCCGACAGCGAATCCTGTCCAAAATGAGCAGGAACTGCTGTCTTAAGGAGACGAAGAATGACATGAACATAAAAACCCTGAGCTCCGCGCGGATTTCTGGGATCCGCGCTGGACCCTCCTCCCTGGCGCGCGGAGCGCGCCAGGGGCGGCGCCGGAGGCGCCGCCAGGGGGCCCCAGCGACGATCCGAGAAATCCGCGCGGACATCCGAGATATTATGTTTATGTCATTTGGCGGTGCGCGCAAGGGGGGTAGAGGGAGGGGGGAGGGCTTCTTAGAAGGAGACTGCTTCTTAGAATGCGCCGGCCTTACATCTATAGAGAAGGCCCGCGCCTTCTGAGAAGCAGGAGTGCTTCCCCCCGCCCCCCCTCTGCGCGTGGCTGAGTCTCGGGGATCTTCTGACCCGGGTCAATCCAGACCCGGGTCAGTCAAGCCTGCAGGATCCTGCAAGCTCCTGCAAAATCCTGCACCCAAACCCGGGTCAATGCGAAGGATCCTGCAGGATCCTGCAGGATCCTGCACCCAAACCCGGGTCAATGCGACCCTGGCCCTGCAGGATCCTGCAAGATCGGGCGCTCTGGCTGACCCCCGTTTGCATTGACCCCCGTCTCGAGGCTCCCGAGAGTCACTGTTCGTTTCTCTGGGAACTGCTGCCGAACGATCGTCCCGAGAAGAGGCAGCAAGCCCTGGCCGAGCTCTGCCGGCGAGACCCTCGGGCCCACATGGTGGGCCCGCGGAGCCCGCCCGGGGCGCCAGCGCCAGGCCCAAGGAGAGCCATCGCCGGGGGCCTCGCTGGCAGGGCGGGCTCCACCTCCGCCTGTCTCGGTGGGCCGTCGGGGTCCCGCCCCTCCTTCCCAGACCCCCTCGCGTTATGCAAAAAATCACGACGGGAGGTTTTTCACCATTTTCGGCCTCTCGGGGCCCTCACCGGGCCTCGGGACCGCCAAAAAACGGCTCAGGATGAGAAACCGGTCCCGAGGAATGGGTCCAGACCTCTGGGGGTCGCATCATGGAAAAATCATGACGTCGGGGGTCTGGGTTCGGCGGCAACTCCGAAAGCCTCCCATACCATCTTGTCGGCTCTTGCGAGTCGACGCTAGTCGACGCCAAATCGACGCGACGCTAGTCGACGCTAGATCGACGCTGAATCGACGCTGACCGACGCTGAATCGGCGCTATCTCATCGACTCCCAGACGCTGATCGACGCTAATCGACGCTAAGGACGGATTTCAAAGGGTAGACCAACCTCCCATGATTTGCCGCCAAACCCGCCCCTCCCGTTCCAACACTCGAGCATGATGGAAACGGAGAAACGGAGAAGAAGATGTCCCGGAAAAGCGGTCTCTCCGGATTCGGACTCGGGCCCCCTGGGGCCCTCCACGGGCCCCGGGACCGTCACGCCACTCCTCCTCCTCCTCCTCCTCCTCCTCCTCCTCCTCCTCCTCCTCCTCCTCCTCCTCCCCCTCCTCCTCCTCTTCCTTTTCCTCCTCCTGCTCCTCCTCCTCCTCCTCCTCCTCCTCTTGAAAGACCCGAGGTCTGTGACCCGCTCTCCTCAGGACCCTTTTCTTTCTTGGCGCCTTGATAGCACGGCCTTCCGAGCTCCGGCATCCGACAGTTGGACCTCTCCGAGGCACGGGCCGCCACACCTCTCCCAGGGCTGGACCCATATATTGTTTTCGGTGTCGTGTTCGTTTTGTTTTTCGTTTTGCTCTCCCTGCTTACCTGTACCTCCCTCCCAGAACGAAAAACAAAACACGGCCAAAGTCCAGCAAATCAGCGTTTAGGTCCAGCCCTGGACCTCTCCGAGGTACGGGCCGCCACACGTCGCAACCCGCGCCTGGAGGCCAACTTCTCGCCTCGGATTCGGGGATCTTCTGACCCGGGTCAATCCAAACACGGGTCAGTCAGGCCCTGCAGAATCCTGCAAGATCCCGCAAGATCCTGCACCCAAACCTGAGTCAACACGAAAGATCCTGCAAGATCCAAGATCCTGCACCCAAACCCGGGTCAGTGCGACCCTGGCCCTGCAAGATCCTGCAAGATCCCGCGCACTGGCTAACCCCCGTCTGCATTGACCCCCGTCTCAAGGCTCCCGATTGAATCGTTTCTCGGCGGCCCCGGGGGTTGAAGCCAACCCCCAATGGCCAGAACGTCAGAGTCACGGGGCCCATTGGTCATTCACTCATTCACTGTCCCTAGGCGCGTGGCTAAAGTGGGGCTCCGTGGTGCGGATTGTAATTGTTACGTTGTTGTTGTTGTTGCTGCTGCTGTTGTTGTTGTTGTTGTTTATACTGCTGCTGTTGTTGTTGCTGCTGTTATTGTTGTTGCTCTTGTTGTCGTTGAACTCTCACGACTGAAGGATAATTATTGTTGACCCCCCCCTCCCGTGACAAATGTCAGCAACCCGCCTGCTCGACCTGGTCGCCTGGGCCCGCCTTCCCGACCTGCCCGCTATGGGTCTGCCCACCCAGTCTGCTCATCTGGTTATATCACTTGTTTTCTGGTCCTTGCCCCCCTCTTGCTAATTTCTCTCGTGCTCCCTTCTTCTCCCTCCCCCTTCCACCCGTCTTCTCTTCCCTTGCTATAGGGGCTACACTAAATGAACGTGGCAGGTAAGGAAGATATACCCCCAAGGGGGTACGATCGAAGACGACGAGGACGGGTACCGAAGGCTTGAAATATACGTCTTATGTTGCATCTGAGCAGGTAGGAGCGACCAGTATTAATTTGATTGTTGTTGTTGCTGTTGTTATTGTTTGTGGTGTCGTTGCTGTTGCTGCTTCGTTCTCATTTCTAGGAAAAAACGACTGTTGATCCCCGTCGTCTGGTAACTGTTGCATTGTTCAATTAAAGTTCTCCCAGGCGCGCACCCTGTTTTTTTAACATGGGTAAATGAAAGGTCACCAAACTGGCCCCCTGGCCCCCGAGTCCAAACAACAACGGCTCCCGCCTGAGGCTTCCTCGTAATCGCGCTCTCGCGCGGGAGTTCTTCACAATTCATACAGGACTCGCGCTCTCGCGTGGGACTTCCTTGCAATTTGTTCAAACGCCGCGCCCTCGACACTCAGAAATCACGCTCTCGCTGTGGACTTCCTCACGGTGTATTTTGGAATAGCGCTATCACTCGAGACTTCCCCGCGGTTCATGCAGGACGCGCGCTTCAGCAACCCGCCTGCCCCTTGTCCCATCCCTCCATCCGTCCTCTCTTCCCCTGCCTTAGGGGCTGCACGAAATACACGATGCAGGTAAGAAAGACATACCCTTAAGAGGGTACGATCGATGACGAAGAAGGCGGGTATCAAAGGTTTGGAATATACGTGGCATATACGTGTTGAATGGCACGCAATCAGGCAAGATCAAACACTATTGGAACTTACTGTTGTTCTTAATGCTGATGTTGTTGTGCTTGCTGCTGCTGGTGACGCACCCTGCTTTTATCAGGGCCCAGAACTACAACAGCAACGGTTCCCGTCGGATGCTTCTTCACAGTTCCTTCGAATCGCGCTCTCGCGCTGGATTTCCTCACAGTGTATGCAGGAATCGTGCTCTCGCTTTGGACGTCCTCGCAATTGATTCAAATGCCGCGCCCTCGACACTCAGGAATCACGCTCTCGCTTTGGGCTTTCCTACGATTTACTTGGGACTCTCGCTATCGCTCGACACATCCCCGCGATTCATGCAAGACTCACGCTTTAACATCCCGTCCGCTCGACCTGGCCACCCGGGCCCGCCTTCCCGACCCGCCCGCTCAGGTATTCCCTCCCGATCTGCCCGTCGGGTCCTGCCACGGCATTTCTGCTCCTAGACACCGTCCTGCTAATTTTTCTGGTGGTCCATTCTTCTCCCTCCCCCTTCAACCCGTCTTCTGTTCCCTTGCTTCAGGGGCTACACTCGTTGCACGTGGCAAGTAAAGAAGATATGCCCCCAAGGGCTCACGCGCATGGTGATTCCAACAACTTCTGTTTTGTAACATGCCCCGTGACTCTCCGTCGCGTTCATTACGTGGTCCGTCGTTACTTTCCTTGGCGCGAACGAGCTCATGCACTAGGGACATGATCACCAACCAGGCTGGGGATCAGAGGAAGACAGTCGTTCACCACTCTCCTGTGCCCTGCCCGCGCTGCCGCCGTGGAGAATTGTGACCCGCGCGCCTGTCCCTCTGTTCTAATTTCCCAATCGCACCAAAACTGAATCACCGCCTCCCCGCCCGTCGCAATCTCAGGTAACGTTCTGTCCCATGCATCTCCCGCGCGGCGTAAAATGATGGGGTCCGCCCCCGCCCGACCTCCCAAACCCCTCGTGCCTCTCTTAAACATTGAGCGGGGTAACGAAAAGCCGACGCCGGCGCCGAGAAAGCATTTGTTCCGCGAAATTTTGACATGTGTTTTGGGCCGGCGCGACCCTGCCCTGGCCCGAGGAAACGCAGAGCGGCCGGGGAGGGCGGGGGAAAAGAAACGTCGCGAAGCAGGTCGGAGGGAGAGCAGGAAACCAACAGTGCGAGCGAGAAGCGAAACTGGCGGGCACTCTCAGGAGAGGAGGGAGAACATATGGAGAATGCGGCATCCTCCATGACCGAAGCCTCGCCCCCCCCCACCGCCGCCCTCCCCCGCGCTTCCCCCCGCCCGCTCGCCCCCCTCATATGCCCCCCCCCCTCCTGCCCACGCCCGCCCTCTGTCCACCCGCGTCGCATCCCCGACCCTCGATTTGCCCGAGGCCGGCACCCGGCGATTCCGAACCGCCTACACCCCGCGAAAGGGGGCGGCGCCGCCCTGCGCGTCTGCGCGAAAGGGGGCGGCCGAAATCGTCGAAGGGTTCAGCTCGCCCATGGGGCCGCCTTTCCAGAGGGGGCATCGGTGCCGGCGTCGGCTTTCTGACGCTGCAGGGAGCGAAAAGCTGGCGCCAGCGCCAAGACGCCGCTGGGAAAGTTGGAAGCGCTTTCCATGTGGGGGCCGAGCGATCCAAAGGAGCCTGGGGACCTTGAGATGGCTCGCGCAGCTCTCCGAATTTGTTGGCCACGGGGCTTGCATGATAGAAAAGCGCCCCATTTGGCTCGCGGCGCCCCTGGGGCCCATGGGGCACCCATGGCCCGCGGGATTCGCAAGGCCCAGACACCCGACGTGGCCCTGACGAGTCAGAGGGTCCACGGGGCCCGCGCGGCTCGCTAGTCCAGCGCGGCGCATTGGGCCCATGCGCGCTGCGACGCGCGCGCGGCCCAAGAAACCGTTGCGGGGCTCGCGGGGTTCATCGGGCTGGCTGGGCTCGCGCGGCCCACGGGCCTCGCGCGGCCCATGGGAGCCCTAAAGCCCACCTGGGAACATAGAATCGGCCCGCCTCGCTCCCGCGCGCTCAGAGCTGGCGCGCATCACTGCGGGACACGCGAGCCCGAAGACACGGGCGACAGCAGTCAACGGAGGCTATGATTTTTCTTTGTCAATGGGATCTTGGTGTTGCTGTGGGGTCCCGGTGCGCCGATTCATATATCTCACTGCCTCTTCGGGCACCAGCTCCGCGCGTTCTCGCTGACCTCCGCCAACGCCTCTAAGTCCCTGACCACCTGCTCGGCCCAAGGTGTAGATGCTTCGCTTATCCACGTGTTGTCGAGTCTCCTGACCTGGCAGAGGCTGTCCAACTTCGGCGCGCCAAGAACAGCCGCCAGCACGCTGCCAACATCCCCTGTATGTTTCGCCCATGGTCTGCACCACCGTAGCCTGCGTACCCTGAGGGCTGTCGAGCAGCGCGGCATCCTCCATCTCCTGAACAGCTCCTTGTTGGCGTAGTACCTGGTCGAACCATCAGCTTCCACCAAGCTCGTCCTGCCTCCTGTCGTCCTTCTCAGAAGGAGCGCCATGGTACTGTCGGGTGCCTTCAAGCGACGTCCTTCCAGTCAAGTGCTGCCAGCCCACTAAGGCCCGCCCCCGCCACAAACACCCGAAGCATATCCTTCTTTATCTTGCCTGTAGTATCTGAAGACCATAAACGCCCGCACTGTCGGTGAGCCAGCTGCTTGGCCTCGTACCTTCACTTCCTGCGTATCCTTGGTATCCTTGTAGGTGCGGCCCCAATGCTCTCATCTCCCTCATCGGCGTGCCCTTGATCTTCTCCTCTCTATGCAGCTTCCTCGTGGTCCCATCTCGCCCTGGTCCTCGAAGAGCCACCAGGTGTTTGGTCTTGGCTGGATTCAGGCTTCATCCACATCTCTTTCAACTTGCTCTCTTATCGCTGTGTGGTGGCGTTGATCTGCTCTGCAATCCTTGCCGCGTGGGCTCTCGGGCAATCCGAGATAACCTCGCTTCCGCCTATGGCCGATTGGGACTGGAAGCCTGGGCGAGCCGGGAGACCCTCGCTTTCGCCAAGCCCCACCTGGTTTTCCAGGATTACCTCGCCCGACGAGACCACCGGGTGGATCTTGGCGATGTCGTCCACGAGCGCGTTGAGCCAGAGGTCGTGCTCCTGCTCGTCGACGGGGCCCACTGTATCAAGCATTGTCTGCATCTCGCCCCGCTCTCTTTCTCCCTGGTGCCACTGCGCCACGTGCAGGTTGCAAGTATCGTTAAAGTGTCTCGGGCACAAGGTAAACCCTATTTGAACTCCTCTCGTAGTCCTTGCACGCACCCAATTGTCTGCGCATTCCATACTCGTAGACGCGCAGCGCAGCGCCTCGACCGCGAATGGTTAGTGGCGAAGACTGATGCCAGTAGGAGTTAGTGTTTCGTACTCGCGAATGCGTCTGCGCAGTTGCTGGTGATAGTGATCGCTCCAGTTTGCCTTGCTCTCCACTTTGTAGCTTCGACGCAAGTAGTTGCAGTCTCCCTCGATGTGTTTCTGAGCCACCCTGTGTCCGGCAGGGGTGCTTCGGTGTTTTTTCCATTGGAATGGATACCTTTGAAGTCACGCCCATTGAGCAGTATGCACACAACGACTCGCTTCTCGTCATCCCTTTTTTCCTGACCATCCTGTGGTGTTGGGTCATCGTTTTGAAGAGACAGGGCCGCGCGTCCCCTCCCCCCGCTGCCCCCCCTCCTCCCTCCTCGTCCTTGCTTTTGCTCTCCGCATCTCTCTGTTTCGGCACACCCCTCGCACGGTTCGTGGCCCAATAGGGAGCTCCACCTATGGTCCCAGCGGCGGAACTCGCCAGGCGGCCTCGCTCCATTTTGGCACACTCCTCAAACGCTTCGTGGCCGCATAGGGAGATCCACCCATGGTCCGAGTGGCGGAACTCGCACGGCGGCCTCGCCGCATTTTGGCACATCCCATCACGCGCTTCGCGGCCCCATAGGGAGCTCCACCTATGGTCCTAGTGGCGCAGCTCGCATGGCGAACCCGCCCCAGCTCGGCACGCCTCACGCGCGCTTCGTGGCCCCATCGGGAGCTCCACCGATGGTCCCAGCGGCGCAGCTCGCATGGAGGCCCCGCCTTATTGTGGCACGCCCCACGCACGCTTCGTGGCCCCATAGGGAGCTCCACCTATGGTCCCAGTGGCGCAGCTGGCACGGCGGCCCCGCCCATTGCCGCTGGGGTTCTGGGCGCATATGGAATTGCACGCAAGCGCGCCCTTCGTCGACGACCTCGAGCGCCACGACGACAGCCCCACGGGGGACCTCAAAAACCCGCTGGCGTTCATAGAGCCTCGCACGTCGGAGCCGTTCACCTTCCGCACCTCCAAAGTCACCCGAACGGGCTTCCCGTTCTCGCGCGGCAGGGCCATCGCCGCGGCGGCGTGCCAGGGGCGCGCCATGCGCGAAGGCGACGGGGCGAGGGGGCAGCGCTCTGGAGCTGTTTAACCCCACAGGGTCTTTGGACCCCCCCCCCCCCCCAATTGTGCGCAAATATATAGTTGTCCCGCGGGCTCATTGACGGACTGGGGCCCCAACAATAATGGGAACTATTATTTTCCGCGTGGAACTCAGGCCCCACGGGGAGGGAGGGAACCCACGAGGACCGTGAGAAACTTCATCCTCGATGTATCCATCCTAAGGAAAACTTACGACTGCCTGAGGAGAACGCAAGGACAACCTAGGAAAACCGAAAGACAACCTAAGGAAAACCAAAGGACAACCTAAGGAACACTTAAGGAAAACCTAAGGACAACCTAAAGAACACCTAAGGAAAACCTAAGGAACACCTGCGGAAAACAAAAAAAACTAAGGAACACCTAAGGAACAACCTAAGGACAACCTGAAGAAAACCGGAGGACAACCTAAGGACAACCTAAAGAAAACCTAAGGACAACCTAAGGAAATCCGATGGTAAACCTAAAAAACCCAAGGAACACCTAAGGAAAACCGAAGGAACACCCAAGGACAACCTAAGGAAAACCCAAGGAACACCTAAAGAAAACCTAAGGAACAACTAAGGACAACCTAAGGAAAACCATATGAAAACCAATGACAACCGATGGAAAACCTAAGGAAACACCTAAGGATAACCTAAGGAAAATCTAAGGAAAACCTAAAGAAAACCAAAGGAAAAGCCTAAGGACAACCTGAGGAAA
This sequence comes from Prorocentrum cordatum, assembly GCA_963575745.1. Classification (NCBI taxonomy): domain Eukaryota; class Dinophyceae; order Prorocentrales; family Prorocentraceae; genus Prorocentrum; species Prorocentrum cordatum. The sequence goes on along the minus strand of CAUYUJ010015926.1, from coordinate 370,131 downwards.
ACCTGGGGACAACCGAAGGAAAACCTAAGAAAAACCAAAGGAACCGAAGGACAACCTAAAGAAAACCTGAGATGCTCCGCCCTCAGCAGCCCCCCCCCCTCGGTTGTTTTCCAAGAGAAAGAACCGCTCACCAATGCCCAGCACGGCGAAGAATATCGGGATTCGAATCCTGGCCGAGCGGGCAGGGAGGGACTGATTGGACTGACGGGTCGGATTGGACTGATGTGGACTGATTCGGTTGATTGGCGTTAATTGGACTGATTGGGAAGATGGGGACTGATTGGGGTGATGGGGGCTGATGGGGACTGGCTGGGTTGATGTGGACTGACTGAACATGAGCAGCGACCTGGGACAGAGCGATCTTGTACTACGCGCCTTGCACGAACAGGCTCCGAAAACCTCCCCCGCGTAGGGTAGCCCACGCGGAGTTGTTTTCCACGAGAAAGAACCACCCACCAATACCCAGAACGGCGACCAATAACGGGAATCGAATCCTGGCCGAGCGGGCAGGGAGGGACTGATTGGACTGATGGGTCAGATTGGACTGATGTGGACTGATCGGGTTGATTGGCATTGATTGGATTGATTGGAATGATGGGGGCTGCTTGGGATGATGGGGACTGATGGGGGCTGACTGGATTGATTTGGGCTGACTGACGCTGAACAGCGATTCGAGACGGAGCGATCTTGTACCCCGTGCCTTGCACGAACAGGCTCCGAAAAACCTCCCCCGTGTAGGGTAGCCCACGCGGGGTTGTTTTCCACGAGAAAGAACCACCCACCAATACCCAGCACGGCGGACAATATCGGACATCGAATCCTGGCCGAGCGGGCAGGGAAGGACTGATTGGACTGACGCGTCAGATTGGACTGATGGGGGCTGATTCGGTTGATTGGCATTGATTGGACTGATTGGAATGATGGGGACTGCTTGGGATGACGGGGACTGATGGGGACTGACTGGATTGATTTGGACTGACTGACACTGAACAGCGATTCGAGACGGAACGATCATGTACTACGTGCCTTGCACGAACGGGCTCCGAAAACCTCCTCCGTGCAGGGTAGCCCACGCGGGGTTGTTTTCCGAGAGAAAGAACCACTCACCAATACCCAGCACGGCGAACAATTTCGGGAATCGAATCCTGGCCGAGCGGGCAGGGAGGGACTGATTGGACTGATGGGTCAGATTGGACTGATGGGGACTGATTCGGTTGATTGGCGTTAATTGGACTGATAGGGAAGATGGGGACTGCTTGGGATGATGGGGACTGATGGGGACTGACTGGGTTGACGTGGACTGACTGAACATGAGCAGCGACCTGAGACGGAGCGATCTTGTACTACGCGCCTTGCACGGACAGGCTCGGGAAACCTCCCCCGTGTATGGTAGCCCACGCGAGGTTCTTTTCCAGGAGAGATAACCACCCACCAACAACCAGCACGGCGAACAATAACGGGAATCCAATCCACTACTGCTCACTACGGCCACTACTAGTTCTACTACTACTACTACTACTACTACGACTACTACTACTACTACTACTACTACTACTACGACGACGACGACGACGACGACTACTACTACTACTACTACCACCACCACCACCACCACCACCACCACCACCACCACCACCACCACCACTACTACTACTACTACTACTACTACCTCTACTAGTACTACTACTACTACTACTACTACTACTACGACCACCACTACTACTCCTACTACTACTACTACTACGACCGCCACTACTACGACTTCAACTTCTACTACAACTATTACTACTACTAGGACCACTACTACTACTACTACTGCTACTACTACTACTACTACTACTACTACTACTACTACTACCACTAAAACTACTACTACGACTACGAGGACTACGACTACTACTACTACTACTACCACCACTACTACTACTAGTACTACTACTACTACTACTACCACCACTACTACTAACACTACTACTACTAATACCACCACTACTACGACTACGATTACTACTACTCCTACTACTACTACTACTACTACTACTTGCGAGAGTGTCCCCAGTCGTAGCTTGCGGGGGTCCTCAGTGGGGGGGGGGGGAGGGGGGGGGAGGGGGGAGGGGGGGGGGAGGACGGGGGGGCGCGGAGTTTTATTCCCCGGAAAGAGAGAACCAGGGGGGGGGGGGGGGGGGGCCTTTTCTAAAGACCCCACCGGGTTACGGCCAGAACTGCTGGGCGCGAGCAGTCCGCAGCCAGGCCATCTCTCGGCCCCGTGGGCTCTCGCCGTTCCTGGGCCGTCGGCTGTCCGGCGCGCTGCCCCCTCGGCCGACGTCGCCCGGGCGTGACCCTGGTCCGCGGCCGCCGCGCGGTCGGGAACGGCGAGAAGGAGGGCGACGACTGGCGGCTGAAGCTCCACGCGCTGCTCTCGCGCGCCGCGCGCCGCGAGGACCTCCTGCCCACGCGGGCGTCGCGCGTCGAGTTCTTCCCGGCAGGGCCGCCGGAGGGCTTGCGGAAGCAGCCGGGGCAGTTTGCGGCGCGCGCGAAGCGGCGCAGAAGGGAGGCGACGGCCCGCGCCAGGAAGCTGGGCTTCACCGAGTTTCTCCGCGAGGCTTGACCTGAGGAGCGGCCCGCCCGAGCCTCGCCGTCTCTCGACGGCCCGACTCTTTGGCCTCGTGCCGCGGGCGACCCGCGCGCGTCGGTGGGGCCCTCTCGGGGCGACCGGCGCGCGTCGGGGGAATTCGGCGCTGCGCTCTGCCCAGGGCCTCGCTTGCCCCCGTCATCGCTCTGCCCAGCGGCCACGGCCTTGCCCGCTACCAGCCGGCCATCTCTCTGCTCCGCGCAGCGGGCGACCCGCGCGCGTCGCTGGAACCCCTCCGGGGCGACCAGCGCGCGTCGCGGGGGCTCCGCGCGGCGTCGCGCCCGCAGCCGTGGACGTCGGTGCGCACGGGCAAAGAAGCATAACAATATAAGGAAGGAAGAGGGCGCGATCCTCGCGAGGAGCGCGCCGACATGGGCGTCGGCATTCACGCGCGCAAACTGATTCGCGCGCAGACTCGTTCATAATCAGACTCACTCGCGCCCAGGCACACCCGCGATCAGTCTCTCGCGCTCAGGCCGACCGTCTTTGTTCGCAGCGTGGACCCCGCCACGAATTTCGGCGCGCCCCCTCGCGCGGTTCGTGGCCCCATAGGGTGCGCGCGCGAAGATAATAATCACATTTGCGGCATTCACAACTGCATATTGTTGGGCCCTTCGCCAGGCTAATTTTTGATCGCCCTTCTCCGCTGGAAAGATAGTGGGTCTGCGCCAGTCCAATGGTGTAGCTTGTGATTGGCGACGCTTGATAATGATGACTTCCAGCTCGCCCCGGCGCCCCATGCTTGCTTCTTTCTCCAGCACCGAAGATCGCAACCTCACTTTCTCGTATCTCCCTAGGTGGTGCGCTTTCAAATCTGTCGCCCGTAGTGCTTCACCGTCGCCCACCCTCTGTCTGCCCTGCCCATCGCTCTGCCCGATGTCCAACCCATCTTCTGTCATATAGACCTTCCCACGCTGTGCTCGTAAAGCGAGCTGTACTTGTCTAAGTCTTCCTCGTCGTCTCGCTTCTTCGCCGCTCGTACTTTTTGCTCGTCCAGCTTCTGGCTCAGCTGCTCAGGGTCGTCCAGGTTGACTGCGAGTGCTAGCTAGTATCACCCATGTTAGTTCTAATGGTTCTCCCCGCGGGGGCCCGCCTGTTTGCAGCTTTCTTGCAGCGCATCAGCATGTCTCTCTGGTCCCTTTTTCACTTGTGCTTTCAACTCCATATGCAGTGGTAGCGGCATGCTTCCTGCTGCCATTTCGTCGTGCTCCTTCCAGTGCTCTTCCAGGTCCACCGGCTCGGCTGCCAACTCCATTTCGTGGGGGCGTTTGCCCGGCACTGAAAGCCACTCCTCCGTGCTCCACCAAATCCGCGCTGAAAAATCAAATAGCATTCTGAGGTCCTCTCCCAGTCCTCTGACATTCCACCCTGGCTCTGCGCACCTCGCTCAAGTTGTTGTTCTCGCATGCTCTCCATACGAAAAAACCTCGCTAATGCTTGTCCTGGGGCGTCGGCAGGGTCCTCCTGGGTTGCACTCCGAGAAAACCTCGCTAATGCATCACCTGAATGACCAGCCTACAGCCTGGGTCGAACTCCGAGAGAGCCTCGCTATTGCTCCTCCTGGCTGCTGCGACTGGGCGGCCTGCAGGTGGCGGTCGAACGCGCGCGGGAAGTCCGCCCTCAGGCGACCGTTCCTCAGGCACTCCATCAGCATGTCGCGGTCCACTTCTCTGTCTGCTCTTTGCTGCCTGTGCTTGCCCGGGAATTGACAATGATGCTCCAGTCCGACATCCAACCCCAAACGGATGTGGTTTCTGTGCCCTCTCGCTTTGATATTACGCAATCTCTACGCCACTCCTCTAAATGCTGCGCACCTCCGCGCATGGGGTAGGGCGCCCGACAGTATTGCTATGTGGTCTACTTGGTTCGTCATCTTCTCGTTTTTGACGCAGTAGTACGTCGGCCACAATCAATGGAAGTCGTGACCACTGACAGTAAGCAGTAAACGCAAAAGGCCCTGAATGCTGTGCCACTGTCGTTCCCCACCTCCTTGGCCACTGGCCCCAATGCTGCAGCATGGTTGCTCGAACTATGCCTGCTGACCACTAAATCCCTGCTGTCTGGCCTGTGCAATCCCAACAGGCTGCTGATGTCCCCCCCCCCCCCCCCCACCCACACACACAATGATAGTCGGCATGCCACCTGTGTCGTCACATTTCTCCTCAACCCATGTCATATTTTTCTGAGACCATCCATTACTACTGGACCCTCTGACTGGCGGTAAAAATGCGACAGGAATTATGACGTCGTAAGCAGTCGTCCGCAGTCTGATCCCTGCCGTCCTACCTTGCAGATGGGCAGGAGGTGGGTACTGCGTGTGGAAGGCCATGTTTGTCATTATCCCGATGGAAACCACGAGCGTGGTACCACAAGACTTGTTGATCCATTTTCCCTTCTTTGCTCCGAATTGAAGTGCAGTATGATATATGTGGTTCGTCTTCTTCATCGTCCAGCCCATTGGTGTCCCTGCCAGTACAATCACATCCCGCTCTCGTAATGCACTGCGTATTTCTTCCAGCCTGTCCGTGGCATTCGCCGCAAGAAGATTGCATAATACAAGCTTCACCAGCGCCCATAACGGGAGCGCTGCAATCGCCATCCATGCCATGCCCCCTAGCTCCCTCTGTGGCCCGTGCGATTGCGGGGCGGTCGTCGTGTGAGAGTTTCAGCAACTCCTCACTCTGTCGGTTCTCAAAGTGGCTGAGCCTCCAACGCCGACTAGGAGGAGGAGAAGGAGGAGGAGGAGGAGGAGGAGGAGGAGGAGAGAGGAGGAGGAAGAGGAGGAGGAGGAGGAGGAGAGAGGAGGAGGAGGAGGAAGAGGAGGAGGAGGAGGAGGAGGAGGAGGAGGAGGAGGAACGGAGAGGAGAAAGGAGGCGGAGGAGGAGGAGGAGGAGGAGGGTCAGGGGGGCACCAGCCTGTGGAAGAGAGAGGTGGGGCTCGGCGGCCAGCGGGCGACGAGCACAGCAGGGAGAGGAGGGGCAACGTGGCTAGGACCACAGACGCGTTGAACTCCCCACGACCCTGACGAGAGCCCCCCCCCACACACACCCGACAACATCCCTACATTGTGAAATCCGTGATGCTCGCTTTCAGATTCCAACCGGCTTCGACGCGTGCGGGCGTGATCGCAAGGCCGCCAAGAAGGTCGAGGCATTTCAGCGGCGCCGACCTGCCCAGCCGCCACCCCGCCCCACCGCGGCGGCCGCCCTTGCCTGCAGGTGAGCCTGCAGCTGGATGGCATAGGCCTGCTGCGCCGCGTAGGGCGACATGCCTGCCCGGTCTCTTTCGCCCGAGGCCGGGCGCCTGAAATACGAATCGCCCCCAGGCCCAAGCCTTTCTGCTATCCCCACAGCCCTCGCACCTCAGCACCAAAAAACAGGATGAACGGCTCAGGGCAAGGCGCAGGACAAAGAAAAGGATACGAGCACGAACACATTAAGGCAATGGAGCAAATACCACTCGTATGCTTCTAGAGCCCGTGTGATAACACGCGAATGCAACGACTAACTACGTGCACGCGATCCACCACCGTGCCTGTGGAAAATAATGGAGTTCCCTGGAAGTTACATGACAGTCCTGACAAGCAGGAAAGGACATGAAAGCTCCAATGGTCGAATCTCACGATGACCACGCGCGAACTCCAAACAATTCATCCTACATCGCTCATTTTTGAAAACAACAAAAAACTTGGGGCGTAATTCAGGCGGTGCAATGAAGCGTGTGCAACATAGGGTGGCAATGCAACCGGTGCATCCCATGCGGTGCAACCTACGGGATGCCGATTCTTTGGCCGAAGACACGGGGCGAAACGAAAGGCGCGCATCCCGCGTGGTGAACACTCGGGGTGCAACTTCTGGTGAACACTGCAACGGGATGCAATTTGTGGCGTGCGACATGCGAGTAAGACTCCACGGGCCGGACTTTATTACATACGAGCCGCAAAAGACGAGACAACAGACACGTTCTGGGGGAGACCGCGGAGGGAGGGGGCGCAATGCAGATAGTTTGCTGCGGTTGGGAACATGTGTTGCTCTCTGGGGGCCGGAGCGGGGGAGGGAGGAGGAGGAGGAGGAGGAGGAGGAGGAGGAGGAGGAGGAGGAGTTGTACCACTACTGCAGGCGTAGGGGTGCACGGGATCCACGAATGACGCCCTACCGGTGCAACCTCACGGGCGGGAATGTGCTTTTCTTGGTGTGATCTGTTGGGTGGGACCTCACAGGGTGTGACCCGTGGATGGTGAAAGGGCGTTGACCCAATGAGTTGGGCCCTACGGGAAGCCCCGTGTGTGGGGAGCCCCCGTGGGTGGTATCCTGTGGACGGGCCCTTGTCTGTCTTGACTTTTGCTTCGCGGGGTGAGCTAAGGAAAGCGAACCGACTTGGCCAGCAACCGACCTTCGGGCATGCCCAAAGCGCTGCCCATGCCCAAGCGTCTCCACCGACCCTGCCCCGAGGGGGGAGAAGGAAGGGGGAGGAGAGAGGACTGTGGAGGAGGGAGGGAGGGGAACCCATGACTCTCAGGGTCTGCCAACTCATGGCGAAAACTGCACTGTGGACTGAAGCCTGCGCCCGATCTTCCACGATCAACCCCGTTCCATATACCTCCCACCCGAAATCAGAGAAGCCTCCTAGACGCCGACCTTCAGATTTGGACTTTGGTGCACCAGCTAGCCAGTGACAGGGTAAGCTGGGAGATTCATAGTGACCTGCGCCACTGGCATTGTCAACCACTGCTCTGAGCTCAGAGTGCAGCAAGGGACATCGGGATAGGGGCAGGACTTACACAACCCAGTGCGTTCAATGCTGGCCTTACCTTTTTGGGCACGACCCCGTTCTGCTCCCTCGCTGCACGGCGCGCTGCCCGCCGATGAGAGTCGAGACAGGGGCTGGGGGACGTCAGTGGGGAACTCGTTACACTTGTTTGTCCAGGGTTTGTTCTTGCCCACCGTGGACACGACGGTTCTTCACCACGTTGGCAAACCAATTCCATCGACATGGCGGCCAACGCCTGGCAACGCGAGACTCTCTCGCCCAGAGGCCAGCGTATTGGCATGCGCGTCGCAGCCACCTGACAGAAAAAAGGGGCCCAACGGACTCTTCAGCCTGGATTCCAGGCGGTTGCCGCGGACGCTATATCAGCCCGCATTCTCCTCTTCCTCCTCCTCCTCCTCCTCCTCCTCCTCCTCGTCCTCCTCCAAGTAGCGAGGGGTGTTCAAAAATAGATGCAAGGCGAACCGATTCGCGACCGCCCTCTAAGTAATAGGCAAGCCCGATCAACGGCAAACATTCGCCGCCGAACCGCTACCCGAGCATAGCACCCTGATAGCCCCGCTATGATGGACAATGTAACGATACTATTCTTTCACATGGACCTTCATCAACGCAATTAGGAACCTAAGCGAAACGCCAATAAGAAAATACTCGCCATGCCGATCCGACCGCAGGCATAGCTCGACACAAGCGACGACTCTCTGGTCGCGCTGCGTGGTCGGCAGAATCACTTAATTCGGCCCTGCTCGGGAAGCAAGAATCACCACAGCTGTGAGAATCTCTTGCTCGAACCAAATATGATGATCGGGGGCAGCAGAAAAAGACTGTGAGAGGATGCATCGGCAGTCGGCACTGAGTACCTAGCGGACTGTTTGCACACTGCCATAACCAGAAACCATATTAAAAATTGCAGTTGGCACTCTGCCCGGGTGAAACAAACGTAGGCAACGCGCTGCTAACACAGCAACACGCAGAAACTGCTCCACCAAACGGACTGTCAGCACTGCTGGCTGACGTCGCGTCACACGACTGAGACTGCCTGGAGCTGAGTGTCGGCACTGCAAGCCGGATCGAACTGGCTGCTGGTATTGCTGGCCGGGCAAGCCTTTGTGGCGCATAACGGCTGGCCCAAGCGGACCGTCGGCACTGCTGGCGGACGTCACGTCGCACCACTGAGACTGCTCAATCCGACTGTCGGCACTGCTGGCCGGATCGAGCTGGCAGTCGGCAATGCACTGCTGGCACTGCGAGGGTATGGTTGCACGGCGAGACGCGGGGGATGAGGTAAGGAAGAGGAGGGAGATGAGAAGGAGAAGAAGAGCACGCGAGCTGGACTGGAAGAGGCGTCTTGGGTGGACGCATGATGGCAGCCCGGATACATCTCCACTCGTCGGCAACCGTTAAAATCAGACAATCAGAAGTGAAAGTACACGTTTCACTCAGCGTGCGAGAGTGAAATGCCGCGATAATGAAAGTGGTGAGCACCGTACCATGAACGGTGTGCGAGTGAAAAATAAGATTTTTCCCTACCTAGGCTCTGCCTAGAAGGGTTCTTACTCTCTTTGCTTAAAGGGCCGGGCAATGCTAACCGCCCCGGGCGGTTCCCCCAGTTCCCGCCCCGCGGTTCCCCCAGTCCCCTGGGAGCTTCAGCCTTAGCTTTAGCTTTAGCTTAGCTTTAGCTTAGCTTTAGCTTTAGCTTTAGCTTTAGCTTTAGCTTAGCTTTAGCTTAGCTTTGGCTTAGTGTTAGCTTAGCTTTAGCTTAGCTTTAGCTTAGCTTCAGCTTAGTGTTAACCTAGCTTTAGCTTAGCTTTAGCTTAGCTTCAGCTTAGCTTTAGCTTAGCTTTAGCTTAGTGTTAGCTTAGCCTTAGCTTAGCTTTAGCTTAGCTTTAGCTTAGCTTCAGCTTAGCTTTAGCTTAGCTTTAGCTTAGTGTTAGCTTAGCTGTAGCTTAGCTTTAGCTTAGCTTCAGCTTAGTGTTAGCCCAGCTTTAGCTTAGTGTTAGCTTAGCTTTAGCTTAGCTTTAGCTCAGCTTTAGCTTAGCTTTAGCTTAGCTTTAGCTTAGCTTCAGCTTAGCTGTAGCTTAGCTTTAGCTTAAGCTTAGCTTTAGCTTAGATTTAGCTTAGCTGTAGCTTAGCTTTAGCTTAGCTTTAGCTTAGCTTTAGCTTAGCTTCAACTTAGATTTAGCTTAGCTTTAGCTTAGCTGTAGCTTAGCTTTAGCTTAGCCTTAACTTAGTTTTAGCTTAGCTTTCGCTTAGCTTCAGCTTAGCTTTAGCTTAGCTTTAGCTTAGCTTTAGCTTATATGTAGCTTTAAATTAGCTTTAGTTTCAGCTTAGCTTTAGCTTAGCGTTAGCTTAGCTTTAGCTTAGCTTCAGCTTAGCTTTAGCTTAGCTTTAGCTTAGTGTTAGCTTAGCCTTAGCTTAGCTTTAGCTTCGATTTAGCTTAGCTTCAGCTTAGCTTTAGCTTAGCTTTAGCTTAGCTTCAGCTTAGCTTTACTGTTACTACTAATGCTGCTTTCCTAGGGGCTCCAACTCCTAGGTAGGGTCGCACTGGGATAATATACATTCTTGAGCTGGCAGTCCATACCATGTACACTGCCAGCACCACTACAGGCAGAATGAAGAAGTAGACGAGCGGCGCCGACGTGGCCGAATACATCTACAGAACATAGTATTTCACGAGGTCGAGCGGCTCGCCAGAGAAATCCCGAATTGAAGCTTGCCAAGTGCCGCGCGGCCCTACCATGAGGCAGCGCGACCACTGGAAATCGGGAACCTCCTGGCCGCCGATGTCTGGGCCTCGTCCAGTGTGGGCTTCGACGTCGAGCCGGAAGGATCAGCCCCCGCCGCGGGGACTCCGCCGCAGCCCACGGCACGCAGTCTCTCGCAAGCTGCCCACTTCCGCACCACCAGCGGGAAGGCCACCTGGCGCGCGGGCATCGCCAGAGAGCCCACGGCCGCGAGGCAGGTCCCACGTGATGGGCCCATTTTCGACCACGACTACCACATGTACGAGGGGGAGGAGGAGGAGGAGGAGGAGGAGGAGGAGGAGGAGGATGAGGAGGAGGAGCAGGAGGAGGAGGAGGACCCCCTCGTCTTACATGAGGTAGTGGTGGTGGAACATTGGCCCATCACCCCATGGCGGACCTGCCTCATCAGCGACCCCGCGGGCGCCAGGCCGCGTCAGTCCCGGGCGACGAGCCTGCGCCTGCCCGCCGCGCGCGGCAGCCGGCCGCGGCGGCTGGGGGCCCACCGGCTCCAGGCCGGCTCCTACACAGAGAAAGAACAAGCGGCACAAGCACAAAACTTTTGGCGCTCCGCGCGGGCTTCTTGGCTCTGCGCGGGACCCCCCTCCCCAACGCGCGGAGCAGCGCGCCACGGCTGGCGCTGGAGGCGGTGCCGGGGGGGGGCCCAGCGCGGATCCAAGAAATCCGTGCGGAGCGCCAAGAAATTGTGTTTATGCTGTGTTTTCCTCCATCGACTGCAGCGACCTCACCGGCCGACTCGCCCCCCCGCCGCGCTGGCCGCCCCCCGCCCTGCCGGGTCGCTGGGCCAGCCGGCCTGGCTGCCGCCCTGCCGAGGCGACTCCGAATGGGACGAGGCCCCGCCGCCAGCGCCAGCGCCGCCGCTGCTGCCGCAGACGCCCGCGCCCGCCTCGGCGGCAGCGCCGGCCGCGCCGGCCTCCTTGTCCCGGCGCCTCCGGGCGGCCTTCCGCTGCTGCTTGCGCCTCAGAGTCGTGCGGCGCCTGCGTGAGGAGCCTGCGGCCTCGTGCGGCGCCGCGTCTGCGGCTTCGCCCAGGCTGCCGCTGCTGCTGCCGCGGTCGGTGGCGGGCCTGGCGCCTCGCGCGGAGCCGGGCTCCGCGGGCCGTCGGCGGCCTGCTCCTGGGGCTGCCGCTGCTGCTGCTGCTGTTGCTGCTGCTGTTGCTGCTGCTGCTGCTGCTGCTGCTGCTGCGGCTGGTCCCGCGCCTGCCGCGGAGGCAGCGGCTCGGAGCGAGCACGCCGACGGACACAGACGACAGGCTCGAGATGGGGAAAGGGCATGTGCAAGAACGTGTTGCGGATCGGAACTGAGCGCCACGCGCTTGCCATCGGGCCACGGACGTCTGCGAAAGGGCCAGACGGAAGACGGCGTGGGCTTGACTCCGAACCGATTGAGCCAAAATGGTTGTGGGGGGATTGCCACTTGATCTTGGAGGCGGCCGAGGCTGATCAAGCCTAGCCAATTCAAACCTTGGGCGTCGTCGGCAAGCTGACCCCCAAACATGTGCCTGGTGATAGAGCGATTGGGTCAGCATCAACGCTCCAAATGTTGTGATCATTGATGAGGGATGGAACGCGTTTCACGGGCGCTTGCCTTGGGAATTTTCGGCGGCGCGTGTGAACCGGGCCCCCCTCCCCCCCCTCCCCCACGTTCGGCGCCGTCGAGGAGAACCAGGGGGACTCCCCTCCCCCCCCCCCCCTCCCCGAACCCCCCCAACCCTTCCAGGGGGGGGGGGGGTTCGAACCAGTGGAATCCATGATGATCTAGTCGTGGCCCCAGGAGAAGGTCCGCCACTGGGAGGCGGCGCTCCCTGAGAGGCTCCCCCTGGCTGCAGGAGGCCTGCCCGGGGGGCGATCGACGAAGCGTGGGCGCCGCCAAGAGGGGCATCAAATGTGACGCTCATTTTTTCCCAACCATCCTGTGGTGTTGGGTCCTCGTTTTGAAGAGACGGTGCCCCGCGTTCCCGCCTCCTTCCTCCCTCCCTCCTCCCCCCTCCTCCCCCTCCCACACCCATTCTGGCACACCCCTCACACGTTTCGTGGCCCCATAGGGAGCTCCACCGAAGGCCCCAGGGCTGCGCCCGCATGCGGTTCCACCCCCCATTCGGCACACCCCTCACACGTTTCTGGCCCCATAGGGAGCTCCGCGAAGGCCCCAGTGGCTGCGTCCGCATGCGGTTCCACCCCCCATTTCGGCACACCCCTCACACGTTTCGTGGCCCCATAGGGAGCTCCACCGAAGGCCCCAGTGGCTGCGTCCGCATGCGGTTCCACCCCCCATTTCGGCACACCCCTCACACGTTTCGTGGCCCCAGGGGGAGCTCCACCGAAGGCCCCAGTGGCTGCGTCCGCATGCGGTTCCACCCCCCATTTCGGCACACCCCTCACACGTTTCGTGGCCCCATAGGGAGCTCCACCGAAGGCCCCAGTGGCTGCGTCCGCATGCGGTTCCACCCCCCATTTCGGCACACCCCTCACACGTTTCGTGGCCCCATAGGGAGCTCCCTCTCATTCGTTCAACCTGCTTTGCGGTACTCGTAACTGCATGTGGTTGGGTCCATCGCCAGGATAATTGGATGGACGGGTGAGCGACAAATAACGAACCACAGTGGGGCCCACGAGGGGTCCCGTGGGACCACCCTCATGCGTCCCCCACACCCAGTACAGCGCTTCGTGGCCCCAAAGGGAGCCCCACCGAAGGTCCCAATGCGACCGCCCGCATGCGTCCCGCACACCCGGTGCAGCGTTTCGTGGCCCCATAGGGAGCCCCACCGATCCGTGGCCCCATAAGAGGCTCCACCGAAGGCCCCACTGGCAAAGTCCACATACGTCTCCCCCACCCAGCACAGCGTTTCGTTGCCCATAGGGAGCTCCACCGAAGGCCCCAGTGGCTGCGTCCGCATGCGTCTCCCCCACCCAGCACAACGTTTCGTGGCCCACAGGGAGCTCCACCAAAGTCCCCAGTGGCAAAGTCCGCATGCGTCTCCCCCACCCAGCACAACGCTTCGTGGCCCCATCGGGAGCTCCACCGAAGGCCACAGTGGCAAAGTCCGCACGCGTCTCCCCCCGCCCAGCACAGCGTTTCGTGGCCCATAGGGAGCTCCACTGGAGGCCCCAATGGCAAAGTCCGCATGCGTCTCCCCCACCCAGCGCAACGTTTCGTGGCCCATACGGAGCTCCACGAAGGCCCCAGTGGCAAACTTCTGATGCGTCTCCCCACCCCAGTGCAGCGCTTCGTGGCCCCGTAGGGAGCTCCACCGAATACGATACCCATAATGGCGGTATTCACAGCTACATATGGTTGGGTCCTTCGCCAGGCCCATTTTCTTTGTCCATGTTTGAATACTCCTCCTGTAGAGGGACAGGCCCGACTTACCATATTGTCGCCCTTCCAGTGCGTGCCCCTGCCCGTCTCTCCTCCCCGCCCTCGCTTCCCCTCCTGCTCCTCCTCCTCCTCCTCCTCCTCCTCCTCCTCCTCCTCCTCCTCCTCCTCCTCCTGTTCCCCCTCCCCCTCCTCCTCCTCCTCGCCTCCTCCCCTCCTCCTCCTCCTCCTCCTCCTCCTCTCCTCCTCCTCCTCTTTCTCCTCCTCCTCCTCCTCCTCCTCCTCCTCCTCATCCTCCTCCTCCTCCTCGGCCCGGGGGCTCCGGACATCAGGGGCCCCCGATGGAACAAGACGTCGCCCACCCCCTCGGGGGCCGCGTCCCCCACCCCCTTCGCTTTCCCCTTTTTCCTCCCCCCCCTCCTCCTCCGCTCCCTCCCTCCCCCCCTGTCCTCCCTCCCCTCTTCCCTCCGCTCCTCCTCCCTCTTCCCCTCCCTCGCTCCCTCCATCCCTCCCCCCTTCCTCCTCCACAATGACTCAATATGAATACTACTCTCCCTCTTCCCCTGATGACGGTTTGACAGTATTAGCCCCCCCCCGCGTACTGTTTTTTACACACAAGATTCCCAGGAGTTGGGTTTCGCCTGCATTTGTTTCCAAAATGCTGCTCTCGCAGAGGCGCCAGTCTCATTTTCGGGCCCCGCTCGTTCCGAATCGTGCTCCCGCTGCAGCGCTGGCCTCATTTCCGTGTTTCCGCTCGTTCCGATCGTGTTCCCGCTGCAGCGCTGGCCTCATTTCCGCGCTTCCGCTCGTTCCGACTCGTGCTCCCGCTGCAGCGCTGGCGTCATTTCCCGTGCCATGCCACGGCATGCAATGCAATACTAGGTGATACTACGCTTTGCGGTGCTCTTCTACGCCATGCCATGCCGTGCTCTACAATGCATCGCGTACCCTTTCGGGATCATTGCCCTGCTCGACATCCGACTGTGCGAGTAGAGAGGGGATCTACGCCATGGTAAGGGATGGGAGGGAGGTAGGATGTCAGATATGACGCGAGCGCACCTAGCTTGTCCCTCCCCCTCCTCCCTCCCTCCCCCCTTCCTCCCCCCTCCCCCCCTCCCTTCACCTCCCCTCCCTCCCTCCCTCCCTCCCTCCCACCCCCCCTCCCTCCCTCCCTTCCCTCTCCTCCCTCCCTCCCTCCCTCCCTCCCTCCCATCACTCCCCCTCTCCCTTCCCTCCTCCCTCCGCTCCTCCATCACTCCCCTCCTCCCTGCTCCTCCCTCCCTCCCTTCCTCCCTTCCTCCTTTCCCCCCTTCCTCCCTCCCTCCCCCCTGCCCTGCCCACTCGGCCAGCCCCACTGGCCCGCAACCGCCGGAGGTTGGGGGCGGGGGGCGGCCGCAGGGATGGTCCGGGGGCCAGACCCAGCCGCCCGGGGGCTTGCAAGATGACCCACTCGCCTTGCCCTCTGCTCCGCCCGGGCCCGCTTGTCGCCGAGCACGGCGGATCCGGCGAATCGTGGGATCGCGGGGGCTGTCTGCTGGGGGGCGCGCTGCAGGAGCGGTTGCGCCCCGGCGCGGTTGCGGGCATGGCGGGCGACGCGGAACGAGTTCGGGAACTATGCACACATGGTTTCTCCGCTGTTTTGCCTCGCGAGAGGCTTCCTGGGGGCGCGCCAGGGCGCGACGTGTCTCGACGCATGGGCGTTCGCAGATCAGTGGGGTCCCGGGGTTGTTGGTTTGGGTGTAACTCTGTTGGTTCCCTTGGGTCTGAACGAAAAAATCCCCAAACCGTTCGGGGCACATCAGCTCGGGGGTGTGTTCGGACAATTTGGGAGGTCCCCATTCTCGGCGGCTTTCCGCTGGAAGGTTGCTGCGCGGGCTGATCTCCCCCGTTGGATTGGCCTGATCGCTCATGTTATTGTTCTTCGGGTATATGAATATTTTACCGTGCCCGGGCGCGTGCCCGGGTGCCCGGGTGCGTGCCCGGGCGCGTGTCTGGGTGTCCGGGTGTCCGGGTGCCCGGGCGTCCGGGCGCCCAGGCGTCCGGGTGTCCGGGCGTCCGGGTGTCCGGGTGTCCGGGCGCCGGGTATCCGGGTGTCCGGGCGTCCGGGTGTCTGGGTGTCCGGGTGTCCGGGTGCCCGGGTGTCCGGGTGTCCGGGTGCCCGGGTGTCCGGGTGTCCGTGTGTCCGTGCGTCCGGGCGTCTGGGCGTCCGGGCGTCCGGGTGTCCGGGTGTCCGGGTGTCCGGGTGCCTGGATGTCCGGGCGTCCGGGTGTCCGGGTGTCCGGGTGTCCGGGTGTCTGGGTGTCCGGGTGTCCGGGTGCCCGGGTGTCCGGGCGTCCGGGTGCCCGGGTGTCCGCTTCGAGAATGGTGGCTCTTACGCTAGTTGCACCCTATGTATAAGTATCGCAAGTAACATAGCTACTTACATGAGCTACTTATGGGTACTTACTAAGATACTTATAAGTAACTTAAGTTGATGTTCTTAAGTTACTTAAGCTAACACTATAAGATACTTATAAGTTACTTAGGGAAATGAAGCGATCGCGATCGCTTGGGAGGAGGAGGAGGAGGAGAGCGATGTCGATCGCTGTGAGGGGGGGGAGGGGGGGAGGAGAGTGATGAGCGCGGCGGGGCGCGCGGCCTCCTCAGCGCGCGCGGCCGCGTCCTCAGTGTACGCGCGGCCTCCTCACCGCGCAGGGGGCTCACCCTCAGGGGCCGCCTCGCCGCCCTGCCCGTCGCGGAAGGCGGTCAAGCAGATCGCCTCCGCCTCGCTCAACGCCTGCAGCTCGGCCTGCTGTTGGAGCCGCCTGAGGACGCTGGAGTCGTTCCACCCATCCCCGCCCAGGGACGCGAGCAGCTCCACCAGCTCATCCTCGGTGGGAGGGCGCACGGTGGCGCTTTCGAACTCCCACGAACGCTGGACCTCCATTGCCTGCTCCCTCTCGGCCGACGGCTGCAACCTCGAGGCGCGGCCGCTTGGGTGGCGGCGGCGGCGCCGCGTCCTTGGAGGTGGCCGCGACGAAAGCGGCGGGCGACGGCATCTTGAAGAACTTCGCGTTGGCCATATTCGGCCACGGGCCGCCTCGCGGCAGCGGGACACTGGACGGCTTCGCGCCGACCAGCCCAGGTGGCAGCGGTTCCGAGGGGAGATCGTCCATGACGCGCCCCCTCCTGCGCGCGCGCGCGCGTCGCTTGGCCGCGAGCGCCCCGTGCGTCACTCGCGAGGCGAGCCGAAACGGCTGAGCAATCGCCGTCATCGCGAGCCCATCGTCGCCAACGCCCGCCCGAGCGATCGCCATCGCTCCACCCATATTCCCACCCGCGCCCGAGCGATCGACATCGCTCTCCTCCTCCTCATCATCGTCATCCTCCTCTTCCTCCTTCTCCTGCCTCCTCCCCCTTCCAAGCGATCGACATCGCTTCGCCTCCCCCAGCGATCGGCATCGCTCTCTTGCTCCTCATTCTCCTCCTCCTCCTCCTCCTCGCGGCGATCGAGATCGCGAGCCCCCCTGGCTGCCTATGCAAATCCCGCGGCCCCACTGGCTGCCCATGCACATCGCGATCGGCATCGCTACTCCTCCTCCTCCCTCCGCAGCCCCCTGGCTGCCCGTGCAGATCCTGCTCCTCCTCATCCTCCTGCTCCTGCTCCTCCTGCTCCTCCTCCTCCTCCTCCTCCTCCTCCTCCTCCTCCTCCTCCAAGCGATCGCCATCGCTACCTCCCCCAAGCGATCGACATCGATATCCCCCCCCAAGCTTCTTGTTGGCGCGCGCAGCCTCGCGCCGCCTCACTGCGGGGGCGCAGGCCGCGGCGGCGGGGGCGGCTCAGTCAGGGCGTCCGTGGACGACCCTGGGCGCCCGTCGCCGCCCGCGAGCCCCTCCTCACGGGGGGGCCACGGCGGCGGAGGCGGCTTCGTCAGGGCGTCGGCCATGACCACCGCCGACGCCATGGCCGCCTCCGCCTCGGGGGCGTCGTACAGCTCTGCAGGCGGATGATCGTCATCGCGTCCTGCTTGAGCTGCGCCAGCGCCGCCGCATGCACCGCGGCGCGGCGGCGCGCGACGCTCAGCAGCTCGGCGGCCCGATCCAGCTCGACGTCGCGCATGTCGATCTGGAGGGCCAAGTGCCGCGCCACCTGGGGGGGTCGTCGTCGTCGTCGTCGCCGCCGCCGCCGCCGTCGTCGTCGCCGCCACCGTCGTCGTCGTCGTCGTCGTCGTCGTCGTCGTCGTCGTCGTCGTCCGTCGTCGTCGTCTCGTCGTCGTCGTCGTCGTCTTATCCGCCTCCTCCTTCTCCGCCCGCAGCTGGGCGTTCGCCGCGCGCAGCTGCTCGACCTCCCCGCGCAGCTGCTCCACCTCCCCGAGCAGCCGCTCGGGCAAGCTCGCCTCATTCGTCGCCGTCTTCGTCGCCGTCGTCGCATCGTCGTCGTCGTCTCGTCGTCGTGCGCGGCCGCCTTCGGCCAGCTCGAGGCGCGCTTGCGCGCGGCCGCCAGGGGCAGCATCGCGCCTGCCCCGCGCGAGCCCAAGGGGCAGCAGCGCGCCAAAGCTGAACGGTTGCGCGCTGCGCGCAGTGATCTTATTTTCCTCCTCCCACCCCCCGCCCGTCTTCCAGCGATCGATATCGCTATCCTCCCTCCTCCGCCACCTCCTCCTCCTCCTCTTCCTCCTTCAAGCGATCGACGTCGCTTCACCTCACCCAGCGATCGGCATCGCTCGATTTTCTTTTCCGTCCCCCCCTCCTTCCAGCGATCGGCATCGCTTTCTCCCTCCCCCTCCTCCTCCTCCTCGTCCTCATCCTCCTCCTCTCATCTCCTCACCCAAGCGATCGGCATCGCTTCACCTCACCCAGCGATCGACATCGCTCCCCACACACACACACCGCGGCGCGGCGCATGTTTCCATATGTTTCTCAGCGCGCGTGCGCGATGACATAGTCACCGTTGCTCTTCACGCGCCACGCCCAGACAGCGCCATCCAGGTCAGCGTCGGACATCTTGATGACGAGGAGCTCGTTCACCACGCTGCCAGTGCTGAGGCCGCACGCGCCCGTTGAGATCTCGATCCCGCGGGCGACGATGTGCAGTTCGCCAGAAATCTCCGCGCACGCGTCGATGATAAACACCTCGCCGCCGCGCGAGCGAACCACCTGGCCCACGTTGTAGGCGTTCCCTTCCCTGCGCAGCCCCCTGGCCACGGAGACGTCGGCGGCCCCGACTACGGAGCGCAACCCGTCAGATTCGGCACGCGCTCCCACCAGCGAGTTGCCCGTCGGCCCCATCTTCTCGAGTTGCCGCACTTGCTGCAATACGCAGCCCGCGAGCGTCGTGGCCTCCATGCGCGCGGTGTTCTCCACTGGTTCGGCCACCGCCTTTGCCACCTTATTGTGGCGCTCCGTCACGAAGCAGTCGAGCTCTTTCGGCTCCTGTTCCGCGTTGTGAAACACGTAGTGGTGTTTGGGCTTCACGTATTTGGTGCCGTACGCCTGCTTGTGCAAGTTGAGATGGACTTCAGCCGCTGCAATGAAGTCACTGCGAGGGGGGGCACGCCCGCGCTTGACCTTCAGGAACGCGTCCGCCAGCAGGCCGCACGCCCGAAGGGACGCTATTTCGCGCTCGAGCGACCCGATGCGGACGGCGCGCTCCTCGGCGAACGCCAAAAGGACGAAGAAGGTCGAGATCAGCTCGCTGGCGCCTGCTTTGAATGATTTCTTGCACGCGGTCTCGTGCCCAGGCGTGAACATATGTTTTGCCGTTCTGCCGTGCGACCTCGGGAACTGCCAGCGCCGCGTGAACGCGTGAAGCTCGGGCCATCCGATGCCAGCTTTTCTCTGGCACGCCTTCACAAACGCGAACACCTCCCAGCCAACGGTGCCATTGCTCCATAGGTTGTGCATGCTGTCATACGTCATGGCGGACGGCTTCATTATCGCCCGCAATTCCTTATCCTCCAGCAAGCCATTGGGATGGTAGTTGAAGCCGCTGGCTTTGTCGAGCTTCTGGAAGTTGCCCTTCGTCATGTGGCCAGGCTGTCCCGCGGTCGCCGCCGCTGCGGCGAGGTCGTCCCACAGTTTCCACACGTCGGCGTCTGAATGACGATCGAAGCGCGCGTGCTCGTGACAACAGGTGTCGACGAAGTAGCCGCCGTCGCCGTCGACGGAACCGCCCTTCAAGATCGCGTTCTTGCATCGCAAGCAAGGCCTCCAGCCGTTGGCACCCCGCAAACGCAGAATGCCTTTGAACGCATCCATGTCTGCGAGAAGATTGGAGAGGCGCGCCCGCACCAGCATCGGAGTGCCGTTGGCCAGCTCCACGTGCGCGCCAGCTCCCGCGAGCCTGGAGGATCCGAAGAACATCTCCCTGATGAGGAGTCGAGTGGCACAGGAGATGCCGCCGTCCACGCGATTGCTCGCTTTCGTTCGCAGACACCCCAGCGGTAGCCACAGCTCTTCCCTCCATAGCATGTCAGCCCCGAACTCCAGGAACGTGAAGAAGATCATCCAGAACTTCCGATCGTGCCTCAGGGCCAGCGCGTCGCCTGGTGTCACTTCGTCCATGTACAGCACCAGCGAGAGCGGCGCGCCGCGGACGCGGTTCGCGACCACCGCGAGAAGCTCACTGTACACGGGGCTGGCCTTGCAAACATACCGCAGGAGCTTGTCGATTCTGGCGAGCTTCCAAGCGAAGGGCGGCTCGTTATCTTGCATGGGCAATTCGATTGTCGCCCCGACGTCGTCGAATACGCCCTCAATGGTGGATTGGACCGCGTAAGCCGTCAGCTCTTGCGCATGGCCAGGCTTCGCGAGCTTCTTGGCGATGCGAACGAGGGCCTTGCCAGATACGCCATGCGTAGCGATGGCATCGGATAGCCGACGCCGCTTGGCCGCCTGAGGTCGCGGACATCGGATACCCGACTCCGCTTCGGGGCCATCGCGCCGCCGCTTGGGCATCGCGCCGCCGCTTGGCCACGAGCGACGCGCGTCACTCGCGAGTCGAGCCGAAACGGCTGAGCAACTAGCCCCCATCGCGAGCCCATCCTCGCCAACGCCCGCCCGAGCGATCGCCCTCGCTTCACCCCAGCGATCCCCATCGCTCCCCTCTCCCTAAGCGATCGCCATCGCTTCGCCCCAGCGATCCCCATCGCTCCCCTCTCCCTAAGCGATCGTCATCGCTTCACCCCAGCGATCCCCATCGCTCCCCTCTCCACGAGCGATCGCCATCGCTTCACCCCAGCGATCCCCATCGCTTTTTTTATACACATGTGCGCCACCCACCAGCTGCGGGGCGGGGCGCGAAAGCGGGGCGGCGAGCGGCGTCAAAGCCTGCTGCTACCGCACGGCCGCACGCTGGTCCCAGCGCTGTAGCTGATGGCGGCGGGCCCTCACGAGGACTTCGCAGTCACAAGGTACGCCTTGGCCATCGACATCACCAGAGTGCTCTGCGCCGCCGCCTGCGTCGACATGTCGCTGACATCCTGGGCGGACCAAGTGAACTCCGAAGGTGCGACCTTGCCACTGCTGACTTTATGGGCGACCTTCTTCATCTTGGTCAGCGTGTCCATGAGCTTTTTCGCGTGAACCAGCGTAGCCTCGGGGATCTTCCCGACCCCGTCGCACTTGAGCGCCGACTCGAGCTTGTACATGGGCGCCACAATCCTGCTCAGGGTACGCGTGGCCAGGAGCTTCTGCTGCTGCGCCTCCTTGTCTTTCTTACTCTGCTCTTTCCTCTCCTGCTTCTCGCGCGCCGCGCGCTCCTTGGCGGTCTCGCCGACGCGCGGGTGCGCAGGCGACGAGCTCCCCGATTCGATGTCGCTGCCGCTCTGCGAGGAGCTGGTCGGTGGCTTCTGCTTCTTCATCTTCTTTGTCGAAGATTCGGCTGCCCCTTCGTTCGCCCGCTTCTTGCCCTTGGTCTTGCCATCGACCTTGGCATTGCTCTTATCCTTATCATGTTTATTGCCCTTGCTCTTGTCCTTACCGTCGGCCTTGTCGTCGGTTTTGTCCTTGTCTTTTTTCGTGGCCTTATGCTTGCCCTTATCTTTATCAGGGCCATTGCTCTTGGACTTGTCATTGTTCGCCCTCTTGTCCTTATCATTCTCCTTATATTTATCTTTGCCCTTGCTCTTGTCCTTATCCTTGCCCTCACCAGCGTCCTTATCTTTATCGGCGCCCTTGCTCTTGGCCGTGACCTTTTCCTTGTCTTTATCCTTATCCTTAGCCTTGTCTTTGCCATTGCTCTTGGACTTGTCATTGTCCTTATGCTTGTCCTTATCTTTATCGGTGTCCTTTGTCTTGGACTTTCCCTTGTCCTTATCAGCGTCCTTATCTTTATCGGCGGCCTTGCTCTTGGACTTCTCCTTCTCCTTCTCCTTATCCTTGTCCTTAGAGCTCTTGCCCCCCTTGGGCTTGTCCTTGATCTGCATTTTTCTGTTCTGGGGGGGTGGCGTGCCGTCGTCGCTGCTCTCATCGTTCGATCCGCCAGGAGTCACTGGAGGCGGCTGTCCGCCGTACGACCCGTCGCCGTCCCCCATGGAGTCCTCGCCCGAGGTCTCGAGGCCAAAACTGTCCGAGTCACCGCTGCCACTCTGCAACTGCTCCGAGCCCTCGGTGCTGTCGGACCCCCCGGCATCATCGACATCAGCGGTGCTGTCGGGGTCCTCGGCGCTCTCCTCATCGCCCTCCTCGGCGCTGTCGTCGGCGATCTCGGCCCCCGCTTGCGCGGATGCGGGCGTCTTTCTGGTGCAGGGCTCCTTGTCGTCTGAGCCTGAAGCCTCGAGCCCGTCTTCGGCCTCGGCGGCGCGCGATGCCCCATACTCATTCTCACGCCGCGCGATGTTGGCCTCCCACTTCTCGATCTCGTGGATGTCCACCTTGTAGCACAACCCCATCACGGCATGGTTCAACGTGTCCGTGCACGTCTTCCTGATCCTTCTCCACGGGAAGCCTTGCCTCTTGTACCAGCTCAGCGGGTAGTAGCCGCCTCGCTTGCCCGCCCGCGTCCCTTTCTCGTGGATCGCCTTCAAGGTCGCCTGGGCCATGGCCTTGACGCTTGATTGGCCGCTGCAGGCGCGGATCTTCTTCCAGAACCCGACCCTCTCCTCAATGCTGAAGTCCTTCAGCTTCGCGGCCATCTCCTTCCACTCGGGCGCCCGATTCGCTTGCACCCCCCGCGTGCTGCACAACGCGCACCTGTAGATCTGGCCCTTCTTCGTCATCCGCACTGGGTACGCCTTCATGACGTCGCACGGCTGGTCGCACCTGTCGCAGAGGAACTCGTTCTCGACGGCGTCGAGCGAGAGCGGTGCTGCGCGCTTGTCAGGCGAGCTGAGCGCCGCGAACGATCCGACTCGAAACTTCGGCGAGGCGCCTGCCGTCGGCTCCTCGCCCATGCCCGCCGACGCCTGGGACTCGGTGTCCGAGGTGCACCTTCGCGGACGAGACGGCGGCGACGACAACACTTGCACCGTCGCCTTCATCTTCGACTTCGCCTTCGCCTTCGCCTTCGCCTTGCCCACCTGCAGCGCCCCATCGCCGTCCTTCGGCGAGGGCGCACTCTCGCCGAGCCTCAGGGTGGGCACACCACCGCTCGCCTTCGCCCTCGAAGTGGGCTGCATCCACTTCGCGATGTCGGCGAACTTGGGCGGCGCCTTCTTGGCTGCGGCCACTGCCATTGCCTTCTCCTTTGCCACGGCCTTGGCGTTCACCTTGGCCGTGGCCTTGGGCGGCGGGCCCTTCGGGCCTGCGTACTTCGCCCTGACCTTCTTCGGCTTGCGCCTGCGTCTGGCGGCGGCTGGCCTCCTCATCGGCCCCCGCTCGGCCGCATCCTCGCTTCCCTCAGCATCCACCTCTTCTTCCTTGGACGCCTCCGCCTCCGCGGCTCCGCCCCCCTCGGTCGCCTCCTCGCCTTCCTCAGCCGCCACCTCCTCTTTCTCGGGCGCCTCCGCCTCCGCGGCTCCGCCCCCCGCGCCCGTCGCGCCCTCGAGACCGAGATCCACCGCGAGAATGTCCAGCAGCTCGGCGTCCTCGGGGACGCTTGCGCCCGCGGCGCCTGCCAACTGCAACGTCGCCTGGCTGTCCTCGCTCGCCGCCGCCTCATCGACCGCGCTGGTCAGCGCGCCGCCGCATCCCGCGGCCATCGCTCGCAACGCCCCGCGACCGTTGGCGGTGCGCTCTCACCGATAGTCGAGCGACCTCGGTCGCTGGCTCTTGAGCCGCGCATGTTGCGTAGTGCCGTTATCAGGTAAGCTACGCGCGTCAGCGATCAGCATCGCTCGGGGAGGCAGCGATGAGTATCGCTCGATGTCGATACTTACTCGAATAAGTGGCATAACTATCGTAAGTGGCAACCAATGTTATCCTTTTGTTATCCTTTTGTTATCCTTTGTTATCCTTTGTTATCCTGATCCCTGGGTCAGTTAGGATAACATGTTATCCTATCTGACCCATGTTATCCTATCTGACCCAGTCAGTTAGGATAACAAAAGGATAACACTGGGTCAGTTAGGATAACATGTTATCCCATATGACCCAGTGTTATCATTTTTGTTATCCTTTTGTTATCCTATCTGACCCAGTGACCAGGATAACAAAGGATAGCAAAGGATAACAAAAGGATAACAAAAGGATAACATTGGTTGTAACTTGCGATAGTTACGGTAGTTACCAGGGTAACTACCTCCCCACGCGATCACCATCGATGCCTCTCCTGCTCATTATCCTCATTCTTCCCTCAAGCGATCGGCATCGCTACCTCCCCCAAGCGATCACCATCGCTTCCCCTCCCTCTCATCATCCTCATTCTTCCCCAAGCGATCGACATCGCTACCTCCCCCAAGCGATCGCAATCGCTCCCCCTGTTCCTCATTCTCCCCCAGCGATCGGCATCGCGATCCACCTTCCCCCACCCCACCCCACCCCCGCTACCCCCCACCCCCCCAGCGATCGACATCGCTATCCTCCCCATCCTCCCTCTACTTCTCCTCATCCTCCTCCCCCCAGCGATCGGCATTGCTATCCCCCCTCACCCCCAGCGATCGACATCGGTATCCTTCTCCTCCTCCTCCTCCTTCGTCTCCTCCCCCCAGCGATCGACATCGCTATCCCCTCTCCCCCAGCGATCGACATCGCTATCCTCCTCCTCCTTCTTATCCTCCTCCAAGCGATCGACATCGCTACCCCCCACCCCCCACCCAGCGATCGACATCGCTATCATCCTCATTCTCCTGCTCCTTCTCCTCATTTCATATTCATAAGCATGCGGCGGCGCGATCCGCGGCCGCGGCCGCAGGCGGCGAACGCCACAGAGCGCCAGCGAGCCGCGACGAAGATGATGTCGGGCTCCAGGGTCGCCTCCCACATGTCGCTGGGAAGCGCCAGAGCCCGCTGAGCAGCGCCAAAGCCCGCTGCCACTGTTCAGAGCCCGCTGAGCTGCACCGACGCGCCCATCGTCTCGGCGACCTGCTCCCTCGCCGCCCTCAGGGACGTCTCCTCCTGCTCGAACGCCTGAGACGCCTTGAGGCACGTCTCCTTCGCCACCTTGGCGCAGCGCTCCGCCCGCTTCAGGCAGTCCATGAGCGCATCGGCCCGCGCCTTGCTGAGCCTGAACTCGGTCTCGGGGGGCACGTCGGGCAGCGAGGCGTCTCCTGTCATGGGCGCCATGATCAGGTTCATCGCCGCGGGCGCCGCGGACGGCGCAGCCTTCCCCGTCAGGCCTGCAGTCGATTGCACCCGCAACTGCATATGCTGCTGTAGCTGCTGCTGCTGCTGCTGTATATGCTGCTGCTGCTGCCGCATCTGCTGCTGCTGCTGCTGCAGCTGCTCCGCCGTCTGCTGCAGCTTGTGCGCCGCCGCAGTCGCCAGGCTGGCCGCCGCCGCGGGGGCGCGGTCGTCTCCGCGGCCGCGGGGCGGCGTGCGCGGCGCGGGGCGGCCGCGGTGGCTGCGGTGGCTGCGGCTGCGGCTGCGCCTGCGCGCAGGCGATCGCGCGCGGCGATCGCGCCCGCGACTGCTGGCGGCCCCTGCGCTGGCGGCGGCCGCGGCGGCGCCCCCTGCGCTGGCGGCGGGCGCCGTCTTGTAGGGGTTGGCCGCGGTTGCCGCCGCCTTCTCGGCCTGGTGCTTCTGCCACGCCGCCACCTCGCTGTCGCTGAGGCGCTCCGCGTTGGCGTCGTCCAGGAGGCGGTTGATCTCCTCTAAGTTGGGCCCGCTCGCCGTCTTGAGAAACTTGTGGCTCTCCGCCGTCGACGTCGCCAAGTGGTTGAAGAGCCACTCCAAGCACTCCGCGTGGCTCTCCTTGTCGCACTTGGCCTTGCAGTTGCTGACGGGGCAGCCGACCGTGCACCACTCCTCCTCTGTCTTGACGGGGCAGGCTGCCGCGACGTCGGACGACATGGTCGGTGCTGGCGACGGAGCTGGCGTCGGTGCTGACGACGGCGCTCGTGTCGGCGCTGGCGTCGGCGCGGGCGGGCGCCGATGGAGACACGCCCCGCTGGGCGCAGGCGATCCGCTCCGATGGGCGCGCTGCGCGTGGAGCCGACAATGGCCATGCAATGCGTGCAATGATGCGTGCACTGTGAGCACAAGGCCAGCGATCGGAATCGCTCCCCCGCCCAATTTTGTCGTCGTCGGTCGTCGCCTTTGTCAGTCGTCGCCAGAAGTCGTCACATCCCCTCAGCCAGCGATCGTAATAGCCATCCCCATCCTCACATCCCCATCCACACATCGTAATCGTTAGTCGTCGGTCCTCATCCTCACATCCCTTCAGCGACACCTCCCATCCCCTCAGCGATCGTAATCGCTATTGCACGCACAAGCGATCGCAATCGCTATTGCACACACAAGCGGTCGTTTTGCCACAGCGCCTGGAGCGGCAGGCGCATGTAGATCGCTTATGCGCGCCCACGGCGCGAAGAGGCGCGCCGCGCCTGGGCGCCGCGCCGCGCCTGGGCGCCGCGCCTGGGCGCCGCGCCAGGGCGCCAGGGCGCCGCGCCAGGGCGCCGCGCCAGCGGCGCGCACAGGACGCCAGCCAGGGCGCGGCGCCAGCGGCGCCAGCGGCGCCAGGACGCCAGGGCGCGCAGGCGCCAGCGGCGCCGCGCCAGGGCGCCGCGCGCCTCACGTCAGCCGCGACGGCGGCGGGACGGCGGCGGGGACGCCTCTGCGCCACGGCGGCAGCGGCGCTGTCGATGGCCGCGGCGCTGCCCCTGGCGTCGGCGCCGTTGCCAGCGGGCGCGCGGGCGACGCCATGCGCGGGCGCACCACGCGCGGCGCCGCGGCGGGCGGGGGCGGCCCCGCGGGGGGAGGAGCCAGGGACTCGCCCTTGCCGCCGCCCTTGACGCCGCTGCGGGGGTCGGGGCGCGACCCAGCGGGGGCCTTGCCTGGCGCGCCGCCGCCGTACTTCTTCGCGAAGTACTCCCTGTTCCTCCCCCCGCGGTTGGCCCACTGCTTGGTGTTGGCGCGGTACCGCTGGCCGCGCCACAGCTCGGGCCCCCCCTCGGCTGGACCAGCAGGGCCGCGCTGCCACCACTGCAAGCCGAGGGCCTTCGCCGCCGCAGCCTCGCCGCGCAGGTCGGCGACCTGCTCCTCGGTGTAGCCCGCCCCCTGGCCAGCCGCGCGCTCCTCGTAGACCCTCGCCCACGCCGCCGCGGCCACGGCCTCAGGGGGGGGCGGCACCAGAGGCGGGTGGGGCGGCACCCGAGGCCATTGCGACCCCTTGGCGCGCGGGTCGAGGGCGCGCGGGCTGCGGCTCCGCGAGCGCTCCGCGGCCGTCGGCGCGGGCGGCGCGGGAGCCGCCGCTGGCGGCGCGGCCGCTGACTCCTCGGCCGCCGCAGCCGATGCCGCCTGACGCACGGCCGCCAAATCGCGGCGCGAGACGCGCGGCCGCGGCGCGCTGAGCGACAGCGACGAGCGGCCCGACTGGCCGCCCGACGAGCGGCTGTCGCGAGGATCGCGCGCCTGCGGCGAGGACACGACCTCGACGAGGGGCACCCCCTCGCGAGGCACCGCCTCCTCCTCCTCCTCCGCCGCCTGCTCCTCCGCCGCCGCGGGTTCCTCGACCTCCGCGCCCTCCTCGCCTGGCGACGCCGCAATCTCCAGGAGCACGTCTGGCGCCTCCGCACCCGCCTCGGACGCCTCCTCCTGCTCCTCCGCGGCCTCGGGCGGCGCCTCCTCCCCGTGCTCCTCCGCGGCCTCGGGCGGCGCCTCCTCCCCGTGCTCCTCCGCGGCCTCGGGCGGCGCCTCCTCATGAGCAGCCAACGCCCCGAAGACGTCCGCGGCCTCGTTCGCGAAGGCGAAGAACTCCTCGACGGCCGCGGCTGTGGGGCGGCGCCATGGCGGCGCTGGTGCAGGCGCAGGTGTAGGCGCTGGGCCTGGCGTAGGCGCTGGCGCGCCACCTGCTGGGCCCCAAATGGCTAGTGTGATGCATGCAATGATGTGCGCAATGTGCGCACATGCCCAGCGATCGCCATCGCTCCTCCGCCTCTTGCTCTTCCACCTCATCCACCTCCCCTCCCATCACCACGTCCACTCTAGCGATCGCCATCGCTGCAATCTCCATCACCATCTCCACGACAGCTGCAATTCCACTCGCTGAAATCCCCAAGCGATCGCCATCGCTGCAATCTGCACTCGCTGCAAACTAATCTACAATCCCTGCAACCACAATCGATCATCATCGCTGCCCTGCCCAACCGACCTCAAGCGATCCCCATCGCTGTCATGCAACTCCATCCCTGCACCCCCCCGAACAACCATCCCTACACCAAGCGATCATCATCGCTGCCCCTCCTCCACCACTCCCTACTCATAGCCATAATCGGCTATCTAGTCGTGTGCGAGCACACGCATGCAGGCTGCATCGTCGCAGCACCCCTGCCGATCAAGTGTGGATGCCGAGCTTCTTCTCCTGTTTGCGCACCCACTTCTTAGCCGCAGCGATCGCCTTGTCGCTGCTGCCGCCGTGGTCGCTGAACTTGATGGCCGTCGACTGGCCTGGACCTTTCATACCCGTGCGGCACATGACCTGGTTGCGGGACCATTCCACCGCATATGCGGGTTTCGGTGGTTTCTTGACCCCCTTTGCGCCCACGTGCTTGGCCTCAGTCTTCTTCTTCTTGTTCTTCCTCTTCGCATTGGCCTTGGCTTTGGGGGGCGCGGGGTGGCCGTCGCCAGCGGCCTTGCGCTTCTTCTTCATCGGCGGCGGCGGCTCCGCCTCCTCCACGCCGTCGGCGCTCTTGTTATCGGAGTCGCCCCCGTCGCTGCCCTCCGACTCGTCTTCGCTCGGCGGCGTCTTGGCCACATCTGGCAGGCATTGTTTGCCGCCGAGCTTCGCGAAGATCTTGTCCCTGGCCTCCTCCACGCTGTGCGTCGTCGGCGGCGGCGCCGACTCCGTGTCGCCGATCGGAATCGCGCCGTCCGTGGCGGGCGCAATGGGCTGCGGAGTGTAACGCCTGCATGGCACGCCGTCTCGCGCACCTTGGCGGCCGCCACCCTGCATCGTCATCGCCCTTTCCGCGAGCTGCAACGCCATGTCGACGGACGACCGATTGCCATCGGACGTGGCCTTGAGGCGAGCCTTGGACTCTCGCATCGGGACCGCGTCGCACAGCACCATCAACATGGTGCGGTCCAGCGGGCACTCGTTTGCTGGGGCCTCCCCTCCGCCACCATACGCGCGCGAGTACCACTCGGGGTGCACCTTCGGCATGTCAGTCGGGTCCGCAGGGAGCTCGCTGACGAAGGACGGCTCGGTCGCGGCAAGCTGCTTACACAACTTCCACGGCAGGAGCTTCTTGGCGTATGTTTTCGCCCGCTTGAAATAGCCCCACTGTGCCATCGGACACATGCGCATCGTCCAATCGAAGCCGTCCACGAGGAGGGCGACGCACGCCGCCAGTTGAACCGTCGGCTCATGCAGCGTGCGCCACCCGAGGGATTTACAAGCCTGCAGGACGACCGCAACCCGACCCATGAAGTCGTTGCGCTCGTCCAGGATCTTGTCCCACTGCCTCTTCGTGAGGTAGGCGAGGATGGACGAGAAGTCCTGCATCGGCGTCCTGCCCGACCCCGCCAGCTCCGCGCTTGCGGCCGCGTTAGCGGCCAACATTTGCGCTGAGGCCGTCGCCAACGTCGTGACGCGGCCGAGCAGCGTGGCAAGCGCCCTCTTGCCGAAAGGCATCTGGCCGATCTCCAGGACCAGCATGGCCGAATCCTCGGCGGAGATGAAGGCCCACGGCGCCATGATGGCCATCGCCATGGCGCTCTGCGCCTCCGCGATCTCCTTGTACGCGTCGGACTTCTTCCCGATCTGGGCGAGGACCGACTTGGCGGCCTTCAGCTGCTTCACCAGGTCGGCCGCCATGGCGCCCGCGGGCGTCACTCGCGTCGCGCACGCGGGCGTCACCCGCGACTACAAAGCCGACAACGGCTATGCACAGCGATCGTTCAAAACGACTGCCGCCTACTTAAGTTAGCGATCGGTATCGCTTCTCTGCTTCTCCCTCCTCCTCCCCGCCCTCCCCCAAGCGATCGCTGTCGCTTCTCCTTCTCCTCCTACTCCTCCTCCAAGCGATCGCCATCGCAACCTCCCCCCATCCCCCTCCTCCTCACACAAGCGATCGCCATCGCTACATCCCCCGTCCCTCCCCCTCCTCCTATGATCCCTCCTCCACCTCCTCCTCCTCCTCTCTTGTTTTTGCAACCCGTAGGGTTCGGTCCGTGCACGTCCTACTCCCCCCTCCCCCCCTCCCCCAAGCGGTCGCCATCGCTGTTCCCCCCGTCGCCCCTCCTCCTCCTTCTGGGGGAGGTGAAGCGACGGCGATGGCGATGAGGAGAAGGAAAAAAGATGAGGAGAAGGAAAGCGATGTCGATCGCTGAAAGGAAGGTGGATGATGATAAAGGAGATCACTGAGCGCCGCGCGCAGCCGCTCTGCCTCGTGGAGGCGCGCGGGGCTCGCGCGCGCGGGGCGCGGCGGCGCGATGTGGGGTGCTCCGCGCGAGCTCGCGCAGGGGGCTCGCGCTTTGGCGCTCAGGCGCCAGCGCGACAACCTGCTGCAGCAGCTCGCGGAGGCGGATACCCCCTCCTCCCAGCGATCGCCATCGCTCTCCCCCGAATCCTCCTCCTCCGCTTCCTCCCCTTCCTCCTCCTCCTCCACCTCATCCTTCCCCCTCCTCCCCCTCCTCGCCCCTCCCCCCACCCCCTCCTCCCTTCACTCCACCGCCCCTCTCCCCCTCCCCCCGCCTCTGCAGACTGTCAACGCGGAGCAGACAGAGCGCGCCGTGCAGCTCTCGCTGTGGCTGGAGGAGGCGGGAAACGATGACGGACGAGACGACGACGACGGCGGCGGCGACGACGACGACGAATGAGGCGGAGCGCGAGCTAGCGATCGCGATCGGCGAGAGGGACGCGGCGCTGCGGCGGGAGGCGGAGCTGAAGGCGGAGAACGCGCAGCTGAGGAAGGAGGCGCAGGGGGCGCAGCTGCTGCGGAGGGAGGAGCAGGCGCGCCTTCAGGCGGAAAATGCGCAGCTGAGGGCGGAGAAGGCGGAAAAGAAGAAGAGAAGAAGAAGGAGAAAAAGGAGAAGAAGGAGAAGGGGGCGGCGGCGAAGGCGAAGGCGGCGGCGAAGGCGGCGAAGGCCAAGGCGGCGCGCGCCGCGGCGAAAGCGCCAGCGGCGGCGAAGGCGCCGCCAGCGCCGCCAGCGGCGCCAGCGGCGGCGAAGGCGCAAATGCCGCCGCCGTCGACTTCGCCTCCGCGGTGAGGCCGCGCGCCCGCAAGCGCGGAGCGCGCCGCGCGCCCGCAAGCGCGAAAACAAAAGACCAGCGATCGTAATCGCTATCCCCTCGTCCTCTTCCCCCCACCCCGCCCTCCCCCAAGCGATCACCATCGCTTCTCTTCCTCCTTCCCGTCCTCATCCTCCTCCTTCCAAGCGATCGACATCGCTTCGCCTCCCCCAGCGATCGCCATCGCTTCTCCTCCTCCTCCTCCTCCTCCTCCTCCTCCTCCTCCTCCAAGCGATCGCCATCGCTACCTTCCTCATCCCCCTCCTCCTCACCCAAGCGATCGCCATCGCTTCTCCTCCTCCTCCCCATCCAAGCGATCGACATCGCTACCTTCCCCATCCCCCTCCTCCCCACCCAAGCGATCGCCATCGCTACCGCGGCGAGCACCCACCAGGCGGCGCCGCGACGAGCTCCAGGTCGATGGGCAAATCCCAAATCCTGAAAAACCTCTTCAAATCCAGGTAACCTCCCCAAATCCAGAAAACCTCACCAAATCCAAAAAAAGATTCCCCCAAATCAGAAAATCGTTCCTGAAAACTACATCCACCTCCTCCTCCTCATCCCTCCTCCCCCTCCTCCTCCTCCTCCTCGTCCTCATCCTCGCCCTCCTTCTCGTCCTCTTCTGCGTGGGGGCCGCGGGCCGCGACGCCCCTGCGGCGCGGCGGGCGGGCGCGCGGCGGGAGGGGAAGAGAAGCGAAGGAGGGATGGAAGGAAGTTATAAGTTACTTATAAGTAACATATATGTTACTTATAAATATTGCATCTCAGCACGGGTAAGTAACTTAGCGGTAGTTATAAGTATCTTCCAGCGTCATTAATAACCAGCGAAATACTTATAACTAACCTAAGTATAGTTATGCGACAAGACAAATACTTAAGGGCACATAGAAATAGTTAGAAATACTTAGGTACTTATCCCTTGCTATAAGTATCTTATACCTCGCTGTACCTATGGTGCAACTAGCATAAGAACCACCATTCTCGAAGTGGCCTGGGGGATTTGCGGCCCCCACTGTTTTCCCAGGCGTCCGCCCGCCTGGCACATTTCCTGAATGCGTCCAATTCAAGGAACTCTCGCTTTCACAGTTTTACATCTGCCTTGCGATGGTGCCTATCCATTATTTTTCGTTTGTGCCGTGGGCCAAGTCCGAAAATGCTGAGGAGCCATGGGTCACAGAAGGCAGTCGTCTGGGGCCGAAAGGCATGTTATGCCCCAGCTGCGGTTGCAAGAAGAACAGCGCCAACGCCGAAAAGTATTGTAAGCACTGTGCCAGTGCTCTTCCGACGCTTTCTCCTGCTTCTGGTCGCGTTGTCAATGGGCGTTGGGCTCTCGCTGGTCCTCCAGGCTGCTGGCACGGGAACGGCTCCAGCTCCACGGGCTCGGGCACCAAGGGCCCGTTCGGGGGTAAAGGCAAAGGAGGAGTTCACGGCAATGGGAAAAGGCAACGGTGCAGGTTATTTCGGAGGCGGCCCCTCCACGTGGGATGCGTTGCCTCGACAAGATGATGCACAGCGGGGAAATGCAGCTGGAGGAGGTGCCCCGCCACTTCCTGTGGGACCAGCACCGTCCATCTCCGCCGCAGAGGCCAAGTTTTTGGGGGAGTCGCTCCAAAAAGCGGGGGGCCACGGAGAGGCTACCAAATGCCTGGACATGGCGCGTCATATGGAGGCGGCCGCCAAACCGGCTTTCATGTCGGATCACACACGCATGCAGCAGTTGATGGAACAGACTCTCAGTAATGTGGCTCGTTTGCGTGAACAGCTTCTCGATGCGGAAGCCACGCTGCGCACGGTGGAAGACCAAGTCAACCAGGCGGACGCTGACTACAAGGCCTCGTTGGCTGTTTTGCGGGGCTCCCACAAGTCTGAGGAGCAGCCTCTGGTCACGGTGGGCTCGTTCAAACTTGAGGACCTGGTTGTGGGCATTGTCGATCTCGCACAGCTCATTGACTGCAGTCACATCCTGGAGGATCTCTCGGTTGAGGCTGAGGCTGAGGCGAGTGACTTGGAGCAGTTCCAGGAGCGCAAGGCGGATCTGTCTTCAGGAGTCACGAAGCTGGCGAGGGATCTGTTTGCGCAGAATGCGGACCATGCCAAAAAACTTCAAGACCAGCACGAAGCGCATCGTACTCGGCTCGCTGCCAAGAGGCGCAAGGTTGCAGATGGAGCAGCTGCAGCAGGTAGGGGAGCTGGTGCAGGAGAGGTTGCTGGAGAGGCTCCTGCTGAGCCTGGGGCGGCTTCTGAAAAAGGGGCCTCTGCTTCTGCGCAGCCCGCCGCGGCAGCCGATGATGTCGCCCCCGTCTGAGGACGGTCGAGCGAGGGCCGACCAGACTCTCAAGGCATCCTCGCCCCTTGCCGCAGTCGCGTGACAGGGGGCGCGAATCTGAGAATGGGGGCCTCCTGGGGTGTTGTTAATTGTTGAGCCTCGAGATTGTCTGCGATTGGCTCCAGGTCCCAGGCCTCAGGGATTCGGTTATTTAGGCGCCTCAAGGGTGCCTTCGGCTTTGAGGCGGTCGGAGTCTCCTTTGGCGCCCCTCTTTCCCTTTCTGACATCCGGGCGCCCCCCAGAAAGCCAAGGGGCCGCTCGCGTCCCCTCTCTTTCCCTCTGCCTGGCGCGGTCGGGAAACCGCGCGTTGTGAAGACTGGTGAGACCCCATTGGTGGAGCAACCAGTCGCGCGCCTGCCGCAATCCGATGCCTCTTTTTCTGGTGCTAGCTCGGCAAGGGCTTGGTCCTGCATGCGTTCTGTCTCTGACGGTCTGCCAGCGACCTCAGCTCGAGGCCCAGCTGCCCAGGGCGCGGCCACTGACTGCGCGATCAGGCTGGGGCTCCTTGCCACCACTGTCAACGCCAACTCTTGGGGCACTCTCAAATATTACCTCTCCACTTCGAAGGCCCACGTGGTTATCGCTCAGGAGCATCGTGTGTTGGATGCGGGAGCTCTTGGCCAAGCTTCGAAATCTGCCAATCTCTTCCAAGTTCCTGGGCTGGCAAACTTTGTGGGCTCCTGGAGTACCTGGGGAAGGAGGGGGTGTTTCATCGGGGGTATGCGTTTGTGTTCGCGATGGCCATGGCCTTTTTTGAAGCTGGGTATCGCGCTACTTGATGCGCCGGCAGAGCTGTGGCTACCATGGTGCACATGCCAGGTTGCGCCCCGATGTGCATCTGCAGCCTCTACCTCGTCCACAGCGAAGGTCTCTCTGACTCCAAGCTTGAGATTCTGCGTGTTGTGGTGGAGTTTTTTGGGTTCTTTAGGCTGCGAGTTTCTTGTGGGGGGCTGACTGGAACATGGGTCCGGAGGTCTTGGAGTCCTCGAGCTTTGTCAGTCGTCTAAGGGCCTCCTTCATTGTGCCTGAAAGACACGCGCGCTTTCCGAGTAGGGGGGGCCCCACATCGCTTTGATCATTTTGTTGCTCCTGGGGCCCTGAGTTTCTGCTTGAAACTTGTCGGGATGGAAAATGACACTAGCGTTGCCCCTCCGCCGTCCTGTGTCGCTCCGCATTCATAGCTCCCTCGGAGATCTCCACGCCCTCGCCTTCCGCCAGCCCCCTACGTTGCCTGCGCTGGCGCCTGTTGCTCCTGCCCCTCTGCCCGGCTCCTGAGATGCCGCGCTGGACTTGGCCGAAGAAGCTTTTGAAGCGGCGTGAGCTGGGGATGGGATAAAAGCCTGTAGACTGCTCAATCCTGGTGATAAGGTTTGGGCTGACTCTGCGGAGAGGGACCTGGTGCTTGCCCTTGGGCCCGACGTCGAAATCCTGAGATGAGGGGCAAGCGGCCTCGAGTCGATTGGAAATCTGGTTTGCAACCTGCTGGCAGAGAAAAGCAGCCAGACTTGCGTGCTGTCCAGCGGTTGCACAAACAGTTGCGAGCAGTTAGGTGCGACCTCTCTGAATCGAACTTGCAGGAGGCTGGACGCCAGGTGCTCGACTCGATCATCCAGCCCCCAGAGGCCGTGGCGGTGAAAAAATGGCACGGGCTTCTTCCCTTTCGTTAGAGCTGGCGGGGCCTTAGCTAGATGCGCCCTGCTGCCTGATTTTGATCCTGAGCTTCTTTCGGATCTGAGCGACCTGATCGCTCGGGCTGCGCTCGCCGCCTCCATTGCCAAGGCCACCTCCGCGACGGAGCCGAGGAAGGAGTGCCGCGAGCGGGTGCGAAAGGGCATCGGCGCTGGAGGTCGCAACGCGCAGGAAGCCATCAGGGGTCCCGAGCCTTGGAAGCCAGCCGCCACCTTGTCTCGATGCGGGGCCATTGTCTGCGACCTTGTCTCGTTGCTTCGGGCGGAAGGCGACAAGTTCGCCGCCGTGTGGGGCTCGGGCTCGGGGGAAGGAGTTGGACGCGACCTTCCCCCGCATGCTCGCGTTTTGGAGCCCGCAAAGATTCGAGCTTTTTTGTAAGAAGTATCGTCCTACCTCTGTGGTCAGCACCGGCGGTTTTTTACTTGCCGTCACTTCTGCTTGCTCCCCAATGAGGCTTTGCGTGCTCTCGCGTTGTGGTTTGTTGCGTGGGGGGCCACTGGGGCCCTTCCCCGCAAGCTGTCTTGGGTCCTCATGGCCCTCCTGGCCAAGCCGACTGGGGGGGTCCGACCCATTGGGGCGTTCCCCAGCCTCCACCGCGTTTGGGGTCGCGCCCGTAGGCACGAGGCCATGCTTTTGGAACTGGAGTACCCCAGTAGATATTGAGCCGCGGGGGCCTACAGGGGCGCGCCTGTGCCCCTGTAGGCCCCGCGGGTGTTGTGTGTTGTTGTGTGTTGTGTGTAGGCGCGCCTACAGGGGCGCCGCGGGTGTTGTGTGTTGTGTGTTGTGTGTTGTGTGTTGTGTGTGTGTGTTTGTGCCGAGATTTGGCCTGGTGCCCGCCTGTGGGTTTCCGTCGGCGTTTTGTGGGCAGGTTCGTGCATTGGGTTGGTGTGTCGAGATTTCGCCCGACTATTGCCCGTGAGCGCGCCTCGCGCGTTGGGTTGGTGTGCCGTGCCGCAGTTTCGCTCGGTACCCGCCCCCCGGCGCCGTGCAAACTGTATCGCCATCCGCGGCGCGCCCCACGCGCAAATAGTGTGAGCACATGATTTCCAGCACTTAGTGTTCACGACATAATTACACCACATATGTTACATTACAGAACGTGCACCACATAGATTAGACCATTAGTTGTACCACATAGTTTGGACGGCATAGCTTGCACCACGTAGCTTTCACCACCTATGTAAGGCTACATGGTTTGCTCGAGCTTGCTTGCACCACGCAGCCTGCACCACACAGCTAGCACCGCATAGCTTGCACCACATGGTATGTTGCACCGCGCAGCTTGCCAACCAGCTTGCGCCACATAGCGCTCACCGCATATACTACACACTACACAGCCGCTACTACTCAGCTTGCACCACG
The DNA here is from genome assembly GCA_963575745.1 of Prorocentrum cordatum. Lineage (NCBI taxonomy): Eukaryota > Dinophyceae > Prorocentrales > Prorocentraceae > Prorocentrum > Prorocentrum cordatum. The sequence goes on along the minus strand of CAUYUJ010015926.1, from coordinate 333,534 downwards.
CAGCCTGCACCACACAGCTGACACCAAACAGGTTTAATCAAATGCATTGTGCCACCGACCGTTCACATCCACGCTGCACTACCTCGCTGTCTGGGGTCCGTGATAATAAACATTTAGCACGCAAAGAGCATGTTTTTTGTGCTCAGGCCACGGGGGCATTCAACACACCATTCCCAAAGCAACTTGTTTGTATGGGTCCTGCATCATTCTTCTAAGGCTGGGTGTAAGCCCTTCCAGGTCCAGAATCCGTGGTCCGTGGTCTTCCGGATGGTCTCCCTCATGCTCTCCCGTACATGTTCCCGTATTGTATCCCTCAAGCTATTTTTTCCTGTATGCTCTCCCGTATGCCCCTGCGTACTCACATTATAGTAGTTTGCCTTGACTTTCGTTTTGATTATGTTGTTCTGGGTAGTCTGCCGCGGGCTGCAATTTGTATGCCAGCGGGCCTTCAACATTCCTTGGGTACGTGCTGCAACGAAACAGTTTGCAGACCAAGGGGGTATCTCGCACGTGCTATTACGTACAAGGTTCAGGTTGCAAGGGGTGTTCAGCCTTAATTTGGTGCGTGTTGAGACGCATCATGTTTAAGCTCAGATGGTACTCTACATTCATGCGGCACGTGCTTCAATGAAGATGGCACTCTATACTCATTCCAGTACGTGGTTTTCACGCGCAGGCAGGGGGGCAGCCGACGTGCAGAGTGCAATGCGAAAGTCCAGGGGGGATCCCATCACCGGTCAATGCGGACTACGACAACCTTGCAACGACCTACCTCGTGCCTCCCCCTCGCCCCTCCCAGGAGACGAGGGGGACAGTCAGATGGGCAAGAATTGCAACGCATCTCCTGGGAGGTACAATTCAGCTTTGAAAATGGTAGATCAGTGGCCGAAAAGACGGCCTGGCATACTCTCGCTCAGTGCGGCCCAATCTCTCTTACCTCTTAGCGGGCGAAGCACGGCATGACATATATTTTTCCGTCACCGGGGCGCTGCCCCAGGGCGGTTGGAAAGTTTTATGCCTTGACGTGCCACCGGAAGGGTATAAAGTTTCAAGCCGCCCTGGGACAGGCGCCCCCGACAGCGAAAAAGTTTATGTTGTACCATTCTTCCTTAAGCTTCGGCCGAATTCCCCGCTTCATCCGTCCCGATGACCTCTTAGTCGGGCTCCATGCGCCCCCCCCCCTCTTGGACGCCCCCCTCTTGGCGGCCACGCGCAGAGGGGGGTGGGGGGAAGGGGGAGGGCTTCTCAGAAGCCCCCCTGCTTTTCAGAAGGCACGGGCCTCATCTATAGATGTAAAGCCGGCGCCTTCTAAGCAGCAGCCTCCTTCTAAGAAGCCCCTCCCCCCTCCCTCCACCCCCTTGTGCGCGCCGCCAATATTGGCCGCCCCCGATCATAGGGCGGCGGGACATCTCAGAAGCTCTCGCGCCTCCTGAAGTCTTCTGCGCTTTCAGGAAGGCTTGGGAAACTATTCGGAAGGCTGTGGGATTCCCGAGCCTTCTGAGAAGGCCCGCCCCTTCTCACTTTTCCCCCTGGGCTCCTCCCCCCGTAGGTGGTGACGTTAATCGATCATTGCCGCTGCGTTGCGCGTGAAGTTGCCACGGCTCGTCGCAGGGCACGGTGATCGCCCCCGTGAGTGGCAGCGGATTGCTCGGCGTCCGCTGCTGAAGAAAAACTTCCGCCCCGAGCTCGCCGCCGAGCACAGTCGAGTCTGATTCGTAGGCGGACCCTGCCAAATCAAGGGTACCCTCGTGTCCTGTGTGCTCGCGACTCGTGCCTTCTCTGCACTCCCATGGCCGTGTGGCCCTCGAGAGGGCCTCGCGCCCTCTCGCGAGCCCTCCTCGCAGGCAACCTCGGCCGTGACCGCTCGCGAGCCCTCCTCGGCGCCTCGAGCCGCGGGCCGCCCGCGCCGCCGGCCGCCCGCGCGCCGGGGGCCGAGCGGCCCGCCCCGCGCGCTCCCCCGCGCGCTTCCCCCGCGAGAGCGGGCGCGGAGCGGCCCCGGAGGGGCGCCGCCGCCGCACGATGGCCGGGGCGGACTCGCCCGGGGCTCGGGGGTCGGCTGGGCGACGCGAAATCTCCAGGCCTCCAGGCCTCCAGGCCTCCTCCCTCCTCCCTCCTCTCTCCTCCCTCCTCCCTCCGCCCACCTCCCTCCTCCCTCCTCCTCCCTCCTCCTTCCTCCTCCTCCTCCCTCCTCCCTCCTCCCTCTCCCCTCCTCCCTCCTCCCGAGTAGATGGGGACGGAGGTTCGCGCCGCATCGCGCCGATGAATCGGCGATGCAGCTCGAGGCGGAGCCCGAGTTTCTCCACGCCGGCGTCGCCGATGCATCGCCGAAGTCGCCGATGCATCGCTGATGCATCGCGATGTATTGGCGATACATCGCCGATGCGTACCCATCGGTCGTTGGAGGTAGGTATGTTTTGATTCCCATGTTCCAGTCTACTTCAAGCGCCTTCCTGCTTCATCCGTCCTCTTGGGGACGGGCGGACACCCAGTCCCTTTTCAACGCCTTCCCACTTCATGTTTCTGCCTAGTTCTTCCGACCGATGGGCAATCATCGAGGACAAAGGAGCCCTTAGCTTGAATAACATCGTGAAGATGTGGCCTCACTGAGGTCCCCGTCTCTGCACCGTGGTAATGAATCTTGGCGGCTTGGTCTGCTACGTTTGCAGAAAAGACAAATTATCCCTGGTGTTTTCGGCCTCCTGACTTAGGTCGCCTCCTAAAGGGTTTGGGGGTCTTTTTATTACTACTCACGTAAGTGTGGTCCTTCCCTGGAGTGACCTTTGCTGCGGGCCCAAAGGAGTCCCCCCTGGCACGGGCCTGTGCGCATGGAGTTGGCCTACCCGCGGCCTCCTAAAGCCGCGCACCAGAGGTCACTCTTACTTAGGGTACCTCCTGAATGTAGTCGATCGGCCAGCAAGTGGCCGGGTCCCGATGGTCTGTGTTTTCTCAACCCCACTGTGCTCTGGGCCCTTGTTCTGAGTCCGCAGCGCCCTGCGTCTCCTCCTCCTCCTCCTCCTCCTCCTCCTCCTCCTCCTCCTTCCCCTGTTCCCTCCTCTTCCTCGCTATAATCATGCTCCCTCTGCGTATGTCGGCACGCCCCTCACATGTTTCGTGGCCCCATAGCAGCTCCACTGGAGGCTCCAATGGCTGCGTCTGCATGGGGGCCCGCCCCATTTTCGGCAGACCCATCACGCGCTTCGTGGCCAACAAAGGAGCTCCACTGGAGGCTCCAGTGGCTGCGTCCGCATGCGGTCCCGCCCCATTTTCGGCAGACCCATCGCACGCCTCGTGGCCCCATAGGGAGCTCCACCGAAGGCCCCAGTAGCCAGTTTCCGCATGCGTCCCGTCCCATCTCGGCACACACACACACACACAAGCGCGCAAACTAGAAGTGCCCGAGCCCCCCACCCCCCCTCCACACACACACACACATTCACACACAAACAAAGAAACAAACAAACAAACACACAACCACACACAACACACAGACACTGACACAGACACACACACACACACATTCACACACACAAACAAAGAAACAAACAAACAAACACACAACCACACACAACACACAGACACTGACACAGACACACACACAGACACAGACACACACACAGACACACGCACACACACACACACACATAGATACACTCTTACAAATATTGTTAGATGTACACGCACCTCACACGTTCCGTGGCCCCATCTCCAGTGGCTGCGTCCGCATGCGGCCCCGCCCCGTGTCGGCAGACCCATCACGCGTTTCGTGGCCCTGGGAAGCTCCACCTCAGGCTCCAGTGGCTGCGTCAACATGCGGCCCCGCCGCATTTCAGTAGACCCTCACACGCTTCGTGGCCCAGAGGGAAGCTCCACCGAAGGCCACAGTGGCTGCGACTGCATGCGGCCCCGCGCCATGTCGGCAGACCCCTCGCTCTTTTCGTGGCCCCATAGGGAGCTCCATAGAAGGCCGCAGTGGCTGCGTCCGCATCGGTTGCAGCGGTCCTGTTGATAGCCTCCACTCGAGTACAAAGGTTTAGGCTCATTGTCTGGCGAATTTCATTCGTTCGCACTCGGGGGCTGTCTTCGGTTACCCGGGACCGTTGAGATCGGCTGCAGGATGGAACATCTCTTAGGCGCGGTCCTCCAACCTCATCTGCTCGGACCCCATCTGGGATGCCTAGGATGGAAGGCCCCAAATCTCCGACGGTATCACTTTTCAATGCCAGCGCTTCTCTTTGACTTCGGCCCTCTGGGGCCGCGTTCGGGCCCCGAAGCCATCTAAAACGGACCTGGGGCGAAACACTACCACTGGGGGAAGCGGTCGGGACCTCTGGGTCCGCGGATTGAAAGCATCTTATCGGCAGGTAGCGGGGTTCAGCGCAGGCAGGGCTCAGAGAAGGGGGATAGGGAGGGGGGATGGAGGGGAGGGGGAGGGGATGGGGAGGAGGAGGAGTAGGAGGAGGAGGAGGAGGACGAGGACCAGTGTAAACCTAAGACGCACTGACGATGCTGCAATTTGCCCTCCCTCCAAGTTCCATCTCCATACGTCCCTGCACGAATTTGTTTTCCTTGTCGGAAGTGCTCCATTGAAGGAAAGCGTTGGAGATCCTTCAATCGTGCCACAGCACCCTTTTCTGGTATACCAGTGCTGCAAATCTACGTGGCGGCTGCGTCCTGGCAATCACAAGTCGTGCCAGAACACCTGTCCCGTAACATCGACACATCGAATCAATAACCGCGAGCCCCGGATAGTCAATCATACCCCCCCTTCCCCCTTGAGGCTTGGTTCTCCCCGGCGCAAGACTAAGTTGGTCGGGGGGGGAGGGGCGGCGAGGCCGAACTTCTTTTATCGCGGGGAAGAAGGTTCGAATCGAAGTTGCTATCTTCTCGTGTTGAGCAGCAGCAGCATCAAACATGTGTGGCATGGCAATGGGATTCTCACCAGTTCAGCTTTCGCAAGACACAAACGCGTGCATGGGCTATGGGGTTCTCACCATTCCAGCTCCCCCAAGTCACAAATGTGTGGCAGGGCTTTGTGATTCTCACTGTCTCAGCCTTTCCAGAGTCAGGATAGTGTGGCAGGGCCATGGGAGCGATGACGACGACGACTCCTCTTTCCTCGTCATACACCCCTCGTGCGACTTGCCGGGACAAATCGTTTATTATTCCCCCGAGACTTTGAATTTTATGATCCCCTGGGTGCTGTTCTCAGGGGCAAAGGGTTATGACTGTTACGGTCTGACAAGTGCAAGTCGTGCCAGAACACCATTCCTCGGAGTCCAACAGTACAAACATCTGAGCCTGCTGCATTGTTTAAAAGACGAATGTACGCAGCGCCAAGGCGATATCCACATTATAAAAAAGGAGCTGCCCTCCATTTATGGAACTGCTGCGAACGTTGAAGACGACCATGCACGGGGATGAAGCGATACCAACATTTTGAAAACCGTCCGTCCTCCACCCTTGAAGCTGCTACAAGCTGCATCGGTCTCTGCACGGATGTATGTTCATTGCGGGATGTGTCCCATTGGAAAAAAACGTCTAATAATCTTCAGTCGTGCCAAACCACTATTCGTGGGATGCCAGCGCCGCGAATCAATGTGACTGGTGCGTCTCGACACAGTCCCAAGTCGTGTGCTATAAAGACATTCCTCGGGCTTCAGCGCAGCGAGTCAAAGCGTTTGTTGCTTCCTGAAACAGTCCTATATCGTGTCAGTTGCTGCTTCCTAGCACCGTCCCTGGATTGTCCCCAACCATCCTGTGGTGCAGGGTCCTCGTTTTGAAATATCGGTCCCCGCGCTCTCCTCCTCCTATTCCTCCTCTTCCTCCCCCTCCTCCCTCCTCCCTGCGTTTCACCCACCCAGTACAGGGCTTCGTGGCCCCATAGGGAGCTCCACCGAAGGTCCCAGTGGCCGCGTTCGCGTTTTGGCCGCATGCGGTTCCAGCCCCCGTTTGGGCACATCCAATTTGGCATTCTCGCCCACCCAGTACAGCGCTTCGTGGCCCCATAGGGAGCTCCACCGGAGGCCCCAGTGGCTGCGTTCGCGTTTTGGCCGCATGCGGTTCCACCCCCCGTTTGGGCACATCCAATTGGGCATTCACACCCCACCCAGTATAGCGCTTCTTGACCCCATAGGGAGCAGGGAGCTCCACCGGAGGCCCCAGTGGCTGCGTTCGCGTTTTGGCCGCATGCGGTTCCACTTCCCGTTTCGGCACATCCAATTGGAAGCTGGCGGTAAACCGTCAACCTTGGCTACCGCCGGGAACTCGTAGAGCTTCCTTGCCATATAGATGAATCGCATGCGAGCGCGGCAATCTCGCATTCAGCGCGCGTGAAAGTGTGCGGTTTCAAAGAGATGTGCTTGGCAGCTCCTTGCTTGTCCAGAGCTCGAATTCAGTTGAGACAACACCCGCGCAAGAAAGTACACGACATAAGCTGAACAGATGTTCCCAAAATTTCTGACAATCTTAAGGTGCTCGCGTCACGCGTACAGCATGTGAGTTTGGTAGCTGGTTGCACAGCGCAAGTAGTTTGTCGGTCGCAGCTCTGGTAGCACACCGATATCAGACGTCACGATACTGCAGACTAGCGCTCGTGATCATTTCCATTCGAACAGTCTGCGTCCCATTTCTGTAGCTTGCCTACAGCTCGAATTAAGAGAGAAAACCAACGAGTGCAAATAGTGTTTTAGTCGCAGCTCTGGTAGCAGACCGATCCCGCCGTCGAAATGCTTTAGGATAACGCTTCGAATTTCCTGACGACTGGTGTATCTGAACTCCGTAGCTAGAGCTCGAATTAAGTACAGAAAACAAACATCACCTCCACCAGAAATTGTAGAGTGCGAGTAGATTTTCATTTGTAGCTGGTAGCGGACCAATCTCAGACGTCTCGATACTCTAGGCGACTGTGTATGATGTTTAACAGTGTGGTTTCCAGCTCCCTAACTCGCCTACAACTCGAATTGAGTACAGAAATCCAACACCGTCTCTCATACAAATGAAAGGATGCAAATACTTGTTTGATCGCAGCAGACCGACTTCAGGCGTCCAGATAGTTTAGAATGGTGTTTTTCAGCATTTCCTGTCGAGTGGTGTACATCTCAGCTCCAGAGCTGGCCTGCAACTCGAATTGAACTGAGGAAACGCGCATAATTTCCAGAGAAATATATATACAGTGCGAACAGCGTTTCAGTCGCAGTTCGGTTGGAGGCCGATTTCAGACATCTCGATACTGTAGGCAGATGTGCTTCATGATTTATTGTTTGAAGGTGTGCTTCCCAGCTCCGTAGCCAGCCTACAGCTCGAATGCGGTAGAGAAAACGAACGCCCTCTCTTAAACAATGAGCAGGATACGAATAGTTGTTTTGGGCCGAGCTCTGGTAGCAGACCGTCCTCAGGAATCTAGATACTTTAGATTCGTGTTTCCAAGGATTTTCTTCCGATCGTTGTGCCGAACAGCTCTGTAGCTCACCTACAGCTCGACACCTGCCAAGATGACAGACAACGCCCGATCCCGCTGGAGTGCTTTTTGACAGTGATATCTACCCGATCGACCTGATATCAAGATGGCGAGCGGGAATATGATCGAATATGGGAGGGAA